>JAVIAB010000124.1:62138328-62543328 GCA_032433765.1 Megaustenia siamemsis
GGATTTTATACAATTCTCTATACTTTATCTGCTATCTTGGTAAAATTATCAGTAGAAAATCATCTTCAGTCCAGGACATTGCTTTTGTGACTACCAGCCTGAACATTTCTTGTTGTCTAGCTGTGTGTCTGTTCTTCTGTGTATATGCTCTTGTTGACTACCAGCCTGAACATTTCTTGTTGTCTAGCTGTGTGGTCTGTCCAGTGTGTACGCTCTTATGACTACCAGCCTGAATGTTTTCTCGTTGTCTAGCAGTATGGTCTGTCCTTCCGTGTGTATGCTCTTATGACTACCATTCTGAATGTTTCTTGTTGTCTAGCTGTGTGGTCTGTCCTTCTGTGTGTATGCTCTCGTTGACTACCAACCTGAATGTTTCTTGTTGTCTAGCTGTGTGGTCTGTCCTTCTGTGTGTATGCTCTCGTTGACTACCATTCTGAATGTTTCTTGTTGTCTAGCTGTGTGGTCGGCCCTTCTGTGTGTATGCTCTTATGACTACCAGCCTGAATGTTTCTCGTTGTCTAGCTGTTGGTCTGTCCTTCTGTGTGTATGCTCTCGTTGACTACCAACCTGAATGTTTCTTGTTGTCTAGCTGTGTGGTCGTCCTTCTGTGTATGCTCTTGTTGACTACCAGCCTGAATATTCTTGTTGTCTAGCTGTGTGGTCTGTCCTTCTGTGTGTATGCTCTTATGACTACCAGCCTGAATATTTCTCGTTGTCTAGCTGTGTGGTCGGCCCTTCTGTGTGTATGCTCTTATGACTACCAGCCTGAATGTTTCTTGTTGTCTAGCTGTGTGGTCTGTCCTTCTGTGTGTATGCTTGTTGACTACAGTCTGAATATTTCTTGTTGTCTAGCTGTGTGGTCTGTCCTTCTGTGTGTATGTCTTATGACTACCAGCCTGAATATTCTCGTTGTCTAGCTGTGTGGTCGGCCCTTCTGTGTGTATGCTCTATGACTACCAGCCTGAATGTTTCTCGTTGTCTAGCTGTGTGGTCTGTCCTTCTGTGTGTATGCTCTTGTTGACTACCAGCCTGAATGTTTCTTGTTGTCTAGCTGTGTGGTCTGTCCTTCTGTGTGTATGCTCTTGTTGACTACCAGCCTGAATATTTCTTGTTGTCTAACTGTATGGTCTGTCCTTCTGTGTGTATGCTCTTGTTGACTACCAGCCTGAATGTTTCTTATTGTCTAGCTGTGTGGTCTGTCCTTCTGTGTGTATGCTCTCGTTGACTACCAACCTGAATGTTTCTTGTTGTCTAGCTGTGTGGTCTGTCCTTCTGTGTGTATGTCTTGTTGACTACCAGCCTGAATATTTCTTGTTGTCTAGCTGTGTGGTCTGTCCTTCTGTGTGTATGCTCTTGTTGACTACCAGCCTGAATGTTTCTTGTTGTCTAGCTGTGTGGTCTGCTTCTGTGTGTATGCTCTTGTTGACTACCAGCCTGAATATTCTGTTGTCTAACTGTATGGTCTGTCCTTCTGTGTGTATGCTCTTGTTGACTACCAGTCTGAATGTTTCTTGTTGTCTAGCTGTGTGGTCTGTCCTTCTGTGTGTATGCTCTTGTTGACTACCAGCCTGAATATTTCTTGTGTCTAGCTGTATGGTCTGTCCTTCTGTGTGTATGCTCTTGTTGACTACCAGTCTGAATGTTTCTTGTTGTCTAGCTGTGTGGTCTGTCCTTCTGTGTGTATGCTCTTGTTGGCTACCAGCCTGAATGTTTCTTGTTGTCTAGCTGTGTGGTCTGTCCTTCTATGTGTATGCTCTTATGACTACCAGCCTGAATGTTTCTTGTTGTCTAGCGTGTGGTCTGTCCTTCTGGTGTATGCTCTCGTTGACTACCAACCTGAATGTTTCTTATTGTCTAGCTGTGTGGTCTGTCCTTCTGTGTGTATGCTCTTGTTGACTACCAGCCTGGAATGTTTTTCATTGTCTAGCTGTGTGGTCTGTCCTTCTGTGTGTATGCTCTCGTTGACTACCAACCTGAATGTTTCTTATTGTCTAGCTGTGTGGTCTGTCCTTCTGTGTGTATGCTCTCGTTGACTACCAACCTGAATGTTTCTTATTGTTAGCTGTGTGGTCTGTCCTTCTGTGTGTATGCTCTTGTTGACTACCAACCTGAATGTTTCTTATTGTCTAGCTGTGTGGTCTGTCCTTCTGTGTGTATGCTCTTGTTGATACCAGCCTGGAATGTTTCTTATTGTCTAGCTGTGTGGTCTGTCCTTCTGTGTGTATGCTCTTGTTGACTACCAGCCGGAATGTTTCTTATTGTCTAGTTGTGTGGTCTGTCCTTCTTGTGTATGCTCTTGTTGACTACCAACCTGAATGTTTCTTATTGTCTAGCTGTGTGGTCTGTCCTTCTGTGTGTATGCTCTTGTTGACTACCATCATGAATATTTCTTGTTGTCTAGCTGTGTGGTCTGTCCTTCTGTGTGTAGTCTGTATAAGATTTTCAAATTTGTATCAGAAGCAGCTACCTCAGTATTAAGTCATCTTTCATAATAATTCATCCTAATACAATAACCACTATGAAAGATCGTTTTATCAAATGTGATCATCGTTTTATTAATGTTGTATTTTTGCACGTTTATACACCACGCGACTGCTTTTCTTCCTCGTTCACCCTTAAAAGTATATTAAATGGGCAGGGTTGTCTAAAGCAAGCTGATATATTTTACGCCTTTTGCTCGACACATCCGACTCCAGCAAGGTAGTTAGATCATGGAGTCGCCTTCCCTCTTCGATCCCTATTTGATTGGCAAGTCTGTGGGTATCCACGGTGAAAATTAAGGTATACTGTTACATTAGCCACGTAATCTAATGCATCCGATACTCATTTGGTACACATTTGGGTCATACAGGCTGCTTTGCTACTAGAAGTAGAGATGCTCTACCGGTAGGGTCCTTAAAACCTAGCAGGCCATTTTAGACTGCCACCACCACGGAGAGGAAATCAATGTGCCAGGTTAAAGCTATGACAGTCGTGTACGATCGCATATTAAGTTTAGTTATTATATATGTTCGGATTTGGGGTCAAAAATGATGTCTTAACATCATCAAGCGATGTACATTTTAAACAAAATATGACGATCATCATTTTCAGGATGATGTGAACTTTTGGTCAATATGGTGATGGGCGGAAAGAAACATTTAAGGCTAGTATGAAAGTGTTCCTTGTTGCAGTTTCCTCATATTCCAAGTCTGGCTTGTTGCAGGAGCTACTGAGTTAGGTGCTCTGTGATCACCGTGAGCTGTGTGTTTCATCCGTTTTGATCATGTTTCGATATTCCAATTGTTTACGATGAATGATGATATCGTATGACAGGGAACAGTTGGCTGTGTTCACTTACTGTGCGGTTTCGCCTTATGTCTTTGGCGTGTGCTGAGACTGCTATGATGGGGACTACAGCTACCTTTCTCTGTTTGGGAGATGAGATGGTAATTTGGATGATTCCACTGACACGGGCGGTTGAGCAATTATGGATTTTTAATTCGTTTGCAGCGATACCGTGGCCTTCCATAACCAAAGAACCAAAGTTATTATATGCCGCATATAGTGTGGGCCTTCAAGTTCATAACAGCAGGAGGTCCACTCCTGGGAGTCATGACCAGGCCGCCCCTCCCCTTGAGTATGAAGAAGCTAAAGGGCCGAAATACTTGCTCAACGGGGGTTATTTCTTATGATTGATTACCTCCTCCTGCGAAGCTGTGTATAAAGAGTTTCCTGTACACTTTATAATTAATAGGGCATCTATATCTAATGTTGCAGGTGTCATCTCATCGATCAGAGATCGTCGAGCTGGCTATGTCATCATTTTGTGTTTTCTGTACATCAGTAAAACCTGTTGCAAACAAAAATGTATTTCAAATTGCATCTGTAAAAAAAAAAAGAAGTAAGGTACCCCGTCACGCCAAGTGGCGTATAGGGAAATATGGTGTTAATGACCCTATATTTTACAGACCTTCAGCACATGATTTTTGGGGTAATGTGGTCTTTATTACGCCCGTGCTGCTTTACTTTCCCAGAAAAAAATCCGGTACCAATTTAAGGCTGGGTGAACCTGAAAGCCGTCGGTTGGGATCGAACCCTACCCCTTGTCCTTTGTAGTCCAGTTCAAACCACTGAGCTATCGCGGCTCCCAAATTGTATCTGTGATTATTGTATAATGTATGAATGTCATAAAAATTAGAGATCAAATATATGTTGTATATTTAATTTGTATATTATTACTCCATTTTTTTTTTTTTTTTTGTTAGAGTATGCATAAAATAATGCTCAGTTGAAAGAACTGACCTAACTGAAGCATCCGAAAAAAAAAAAAACATATGTGGATGGAACTGCAAAATGTCATGTAATGACGATGTCGTAGATAGGAAAACTCTGAGATAAACGGGGCGTGAACGAAAAGATTATATGTTGTTCACACGATATTGTAACCCAGACTTATATGTCGGCGCTTAAAAAGAAATCTAATAAATAGCTGTGCAGTCACTTGCCTTTGTACATACATGAGCTTTTCTGAACAAACAATTGAAATTATAGATCACTCAGTGAGATGGACATACTGAAACAGAATCAACTACAGGCAGCGCAAATTTGTGCAGGAAATAAATGTAAGGAAGAGGTTAACGCAGGATTGGGGCAAAGACAAGCTGTCAAAACATGACCGACCCAAAGTTAACTCAGACAGGGATGTTGATTGTTACGAATAACCTTCCTTGTTATTATAAATTCAGTGATACAACAAAAGGCAGTAGTACTGGTGTGACAAAAGGAATTTGATAAGCAACTAGGAGAACATGATCATTTGTCGAATCATCGCAAGCATCGCTTCATAGCATACAAAGAGTTATCACAAAATGGTAATTAAATGATTAAAGAAACCGGGGGAGAGTGCAGTCTCGACGTGAATGTAACATATAAAGGATATTGTGTTAGTGTTCACATTTTTGGATAGTAGCAACACTACATCAAAACGCTTTTCTTTCACATTCACAAAAATCGTCCCTACCCATTTAAAACAACGAAATAAAGATTAACATCTGTCCGATCAGCACACACACAACTCAGTTGCTTTCTCCCCAAGCTTATAAGATTAGGCGTCCAACAAAACAATTAGATAGACGCGTTCAGCGTGGTTTGTAACTCTGAGACACGGCTTGATAGAGATAAAGAGATATATTGAAGCAACGACATGTACCATAAAACTTTGTATTTGCTGAATTCCTGTGAAATATCACAAAATATGTACCTTCGTAGATCCCCGATAAGAGTAGTCCCACTGCATCCCCTCATCATCATCATCATGTGCCATACCGGTTGGCGTAGGTGATCATGTCCCTCCACAATCTTCTATCTACAGTGCATCGTATCAGTTCTGTTGTTGACTGTTTTCCATGCAATGACACCAAGCTGTCCAGTATTTTCTCTCTTTGTCGCCCGCGATCTCTCTTTCCTTTTATTTTGCCAGTTGTAACCAAGTATTCCAACTTTCCTCTTCTCGTGATGTGCCCGAAAAATGTTGATTGCTTCTTTCTGATGTTTTGATGCATCCCCTAGCATATTTAAAAGACGTGTACACAGGTTTGATGCCCAAGACGAGGTACAGAGCATGAACTTAAAGCTGTCGACAACACATAGCAGACTGTAGGCTTAATGAATCAGAACTGTCAAGATACTGTTTCGTCTTCTCATTGTAATTCTGGCTAAGCAGACTAGCTAGGTAATGCGCTAGCAAGGATTGAAGAGGGATGGCGAACCCAGTGATCAATAAAACCGTGTTAAATTGGATGAACTAAGCCTAAATGCGTTGATATAGCAGTTTTCTCTAAACCACAGCACAACACATCTTACGTATGGTTAATGTCCCTTTTAGGGTGTATAGGACACAATTGAAGAGAAATAATCCTGGGCGAGCGGAAGTAAACACATGACAATCGTTTAGAGATTGCGGTAGTTTCTCTAGCATTCTCTTCTTGTTCTTGGTAAGAAAAAGGAACCATTGAAGGCTATGTCTGAAAAGTGTTCCTTGTTGCAGTTTCATCATATTCCAAGTCCGGCTTGTTGCAGGAGCTACTGAATTAAGTGCTCGTGCACACCGGGAGCTGTGTGTTTCATCGTTTGATCATGCTCAGATATTCCAATTGCTTACGATGATGCTGATATGTATGACAGGAACAGTTGGCCGTGTTCACTCTCTGTGCGGTTTCGCCTTATGTCTTTTGCGTGTGCTGAGACTGCTATGGTGGGAATACAGCTACCTTTCTTTGCTTGGAGATGTGTTAGCAATTCGGATGATTCCACTGGCACGGGCGGTTTGAGCAATTATGGATTTTAATTCGTTTGCAGTGATACCGAGGCCTACCATAAACCAGATAACCAGAAGTAAAAAGAGACTAGACAAATAGCAAATATAATGTTGAGAGGAAAAACGATGTCACGATATCACAACAATATGGTAGAATTTACTAAACGTTTTTCTGGAATTAGTATAACAGAACAGACAGTGCTTGACAGGCATTCACAGCCGAAGGTAAATAGCGAATGCTAAAGAGCACGAAGAAAAAAGTGATCGTTTGTCAGCCCCATAGTACACTTATACAATGTGAATTTCAATTATTACAAATATAGTTTTATTTTCTGTAAAAGTGTTTTGTGTTAAAAATGATCATATTGGTATTTTAAAAATAATTTGTTGACCAGCACAAAACAATTCCGCCTGGTCCTTATTTATTTCAATTTGAAGACCGCTGTGTTAGAAGAGTGGTCGTTTTAGGTCTAGACTCTAGGGAACAAGCTGAAAGAAGATAACCAGAAAGTAGCTTCAATTACCGCCCTGCCGGGGCCCGAAAGGGGAATAAAGAATAGTGGCGCTGTTCCCTACCAGGCATGTTCGTAAGATAAGTACCTCTACTAGATGTACAATCTTAATATATCTGGGCAGTAATATAGACAAAGAGGGAGGAACAGAAAGTGATACCAAAATAAGGATATCAAAAGCAAGAGGAGCTTTTGTTGCACTGGGAAACATATGGAAGTCCAAAGAAATTAGGTTAAATACAAAAATATAAATTTTCAACTCCAATGTTAAGTCAGTCTTATTATATGGCTGTGAAACATGGAGAACAACAAAAATGGCAATAATTAAAATACATACTTTCATTAATGGATACTTACGCAGAATAAAATTATGGAAATGGCAGGACAAAATCACTAACATATAATTATTATGGAAATGTACCTATCAAATACCAGTGGATAAATAAATATGTACCCCGCAATTGGTCAGAAAGGGAAAAGGTATCTCGGGACACATACTGGGCCACGCTCCTCCGAAAATGTGCAGAAGAGAAGTCGATGCCCTATGCTTGTTTCCCAGCTATAATAATGCCTACTCTTACCTTTTTTAATCCAGGAGACAAGCTTGGGTTATCTGGTTCATTGACTATATTTGGGTTCAGAAGTGTTCGTGAAATTGGGCTTTAATTCACTAGTATAAAAAAAAAAACAATTTGTACCATTGATGTATCTTTGAATGATACTATCACTGTTTCAATTTGCGTGGTTCCGTTCAAGTTCTTGGTGCATATTTATTTAGGCTCTAAAACAGACCCCAGAGCATGACGCTGTACACGACACCCTCAACCCAATAACTTTAAGAATTAAAATATTGCTCGTTGAAGCAGCCCTTCAATGGCAAACTATGGTGGAACCGATGAAGGTCTCAAACACATCGGCCTGTTCCTGATGCATGCCGGTCTAAACGTTTAAATGCATAGCAAATGCTGATCACTGAAGTACATATTTAGACTACACTTGAACATAGCTCTTTCTTTGTTAAGATGACGCATTTATTCTCTCAGCATACCTCTAATCCATGGACGAATCCGCCTCACATGCTACTTTTTTGCACCCGAGTTCATTTCTATGAGAGTCTGTGGCTCTTAGGGATGGTTTGCTCTAGTTGTAAGACCTCAGCATCTGGACAAGAAAGTTGCGGGTTTGAATCCCGCATCAGACGATGTGAATTTGTCTTTTCGTATCTGTGGATGTTTCTTAGTTTTCACCGTCTCCCAATCTCTGGGTAGTAAGATTTGAAGTCTAGCCCTCTTGAATAAAGATGAAAAACAGGAAGTCACATGTGCACAACGCGCACGTTTTTTTTAAAATGGAAAATATTAATCCAAATATGTAGTGCTGCACTCTGGCAAGAGAGGCATCCTAAAAGCCAAAGTGTTGACTGCTGCGCAATAAAGATTTAAAGCTGAAGTGTGACTGCTGCACAATGAAGACTGAGAGCTGAAGTGTTGATTGCTGCACAATGAAGACTGAGAGCTGAAGTGTTGATGCTGCACAATGAAGACTGAGAGACGAAGTGTTGACTGCTGCACAATGAAGACTGAGAGCTGAAGTGTTGATTGCTGCACAATGAAGACTGAGAGACGAAGTGTTGACTGCTGCACAATGAAGACTGAGAGACGAAGTGTTGACTGCTGCACAATGAAGACTGAGAGACGAAGTGTTGACTGCTGCGCAATAAAGATTTAAAGCTGAAGTGTTGACTGCTGCGCAATAAGATTTAAAGCCGAAGTGTTGACTGCTGCACAATGAAGACTGAAAGCCGAAGTGTGACTGCTGCACAATAAAGATTTAAAAGCTGAAGTGTTGACTGCTGCACAATGAAGACTGAAAGCCAAAGTGTTGACTGCTGTGCAATAAAGATTTAAAGCCGAAGTGTTGACTGCTGCACAATGAAGACTGAAAGCCGAAGTGTTGACTGCTGCGCAATAAGATTTAAAGCCGAAGTGTTGACTGCTGCACAATGAAGACTGAAAGCCAAAGTGTTGACTGCTGTGCAATACAGATTTAAAGCCGAAGTGTTGACTGCTGTGCAATAAAGATTTAAAGCTGAAGTGTTGACTGCTGCACAATGAAGACTGAAAGCCGAAGTGTGACTGCTACACAATAAAGATTTAAAGCTGAAGTGTTGACTGCTGCGCAATAAAGATTTAAAGCTGAAGTGTTGACTGCTGCGCAATAAAGGTTTAAAGCTGAAGTGTGATTGCTGTGCAATAAAGATTTAAAGCTGAAGTGTTGACTGCTGTGTAATAAAGATTTAAAGCTGAAGTGTTGACTGCTGTGTAATAAAGATTTAAAGCTGAAGTGTTAACTGCTGTGTAATAAAGATTTAAAGCCGAAGTGTTGACTGCTGTGCAATAAAGTTTAAAGTTTTAATGTTGATTGCTGTGTGGTGAATGGAAGCTGAAGTGTTGACTTCAGACAGGTTAACAAAGTTCCCAAATATTTAAATTCATTTACCTGTTTTAATATTGTTCCACTTGTCTTTATTTTGCACTGAGGTGATGTCTTTTCTTTGTTGTTACCATTACCTCTGTCTTTTTGCTATTAAGGCTGAGTCCTTTATTTTTGCTTTCTTTCACTATAATATCCAAATTTCTTGTAACTCATTTTCACTCTTAGCGATTAAGACTGTAACATCCGCATACCTTAGATTATTTATATTATGGCCTCCAATTGTTATTCCAGGCATGCCCCTTATGGATCTTAAAATAATCTCACTATAAATATTAAATAAATCTGATGACAGCACAACCTTGTCTAGCACCCTGTTTTATTTTTTGAAACATTCCCAGTTGGTTTCCAGTTCTTATGGACGCTTTTTGTTGCCAGTACATGTTCTTTATTATTCTTAGATCTTTCTGTCTACGTTTATGCTTTCTAAAATTGTGAACATGAACATTAGACAAGAAAAACAGAACAGAAAATTGAAGGCTTCGAAATGTGGATTTATAGAAGAATAGGTAGAATTGGATTGAGAGAAAATAAAACAAACGATGAAGTCTTAAAACAACTAAAAATGAAAAAAAGAACTACTAAACACAATTCAAACAAGACAAATGAGATATTTGGGGCATGTTAAAAGACACAGCAGCCTAAAGTAATCTTAGAAAAAGAAAAATACAAGGTAAAAGAGTCAGACCAAGACTAACATGGACGAGTAACATCAAAGATAGAAAAGTCAACCTTTGATAATCTGCACCTTCAAAGCAAGAGACATATCGGAATGGCGCTCCATGATAGTCAATCTTCGATGCGAAGACGGCAGACAATGACAAATCATTGTAGTTGACATCAAATTGCGGTATCAGCTATTTTTTTTTTTTACCAGACATCCGGTTTAGTACAACATTTCTGGATACACAGTGTCTCCTTGATCTGCTACTGGCTCGATCAGAATAGTTTGTTTCCATGGACACCATAGTGGTGGATTATGATCCGTTCCGGTTAACTGGTTTTTGACTAATAGTCGGCTATGCATCACTGATTACTTTCATTTCGCTCAGTAGACCCCATTCGCTGCCCCCCCCCCCCCCGCTGCCTTAGTTCCTTCCACGATGCCTAATATAAAGGGAAACATTGGACCTGTTCTTGTGGTTACTCGGCTGTTATTTGTTTTAAATAGTTAACCAATTGATTGCTGCTTAGCGCTTTGCCAGACAAGGAAGATATCTGGCTTCAGCACGCACACGTTTCCTGGCATAAACTCCACAACGGCGCACAACAGAACGAATTGGTACCTAGGCCTAAATCTTAATCGTGTCCGGTGTATCTAGGTCGCTGGCCTAGATAATCATTTCCATCTTCTCTTTGCCTGGCTTGTATCCGCCTGACCTGGCTCAGCCATTTCGGACAGCAGTCTAGCGTGTGATAACGTGACACACCATTTGACATGTCGACATCCAGTGGATGAATCTTAAGTTTTATTTTGTATACCATTCTGGTGTTGTTCATGTGAAATACTCTACTCTAATAGGCATATTCTTCATCGACAGCAGTAAATTAGAAGTAAATATAACGAGATAAAGGCCTATGTCGGCTTATTTTGCATGTATTTGTTTATTTATTATCAGTACTGAGATCAGACACTTGACTTAGATTATTGTAGCTAACGCCGTGTGCAGACTAGACATCGAGTATACTAGTAATGGAGCCTGTGCGTTATTCCAGTAGCGGACAAATGCAACAGATGCAATGGAACTCACAATACAGCGAGGAAGAGTGTCTTCCCCACGTGCCTACACTCAGGACAACCGTATTATTATGACGACTACAACGGCGCAGAAGAACTCGATGACTCCTTTGAGGATTATGAGCCGAATGTTTATGGGTATGCTATTTGGTTTTAGTTCTAGCAGTGCTTTAGATACATCGCCATTATAGTGACTTTACGTTACACTCTTTACTGAGCTTGTATACCTTATCATCATCAAGTACCATGCCTGCTGGTGTAGGTGATCATGTCTCTTCACAATTTTCAATTTCAACAGTTATTTATCATTTCTGTTGCTGGCCTTCTGCCAAGCCATTCTTCTTAAAAGTTATCAGGTATCATTTCTCTTTGCTTCCATCTATATCTTCGTCCGACCAGTTTTTCCTATTATCACAATATATTCCAGTTCTCTTCGCATGACATGGCCAAAAAATGATGATTGTTATTTCCTAATATTGGATATTAGATATCTTTTTGCTTTGGCCTCTTTCACGGCGTTTTCATTACTCTTCGTAGCTGTCCATGGTATTCTCAACATTCTTCTGTAAAGCCACATCTCTATAGTCTCCAGTGAGTTTCTTGTCAGTTGCCCAAGTGTCCATGATACACATCCACATGTTAGGCCATACATGATACTGGCTCTATATAATGTTTAAGAACTCTTTTTCTTGTTTCTATTGTCAAATTTATTTCAGATATATAAATTCAGATTGCATAGTATCTAAAGTATCTTCTTTATTTTTTGGAAAGCTGCTTTTGCCTGAGCCATTCTGCATCTCACCTCTGTTGTACATTACCATCTGAGGTTAAATATGACACGTGTTAAAAAAAGTAAAGAGCCCCCGTCATGCCAAGAGTGGCGTATAGGGAATATGGTGTTAGTGACCATACATTTTTCAAACTTCGGCACATGATTTTTGGGATAATGTGATCGGTATTACGCCCGTGCAGCTTTACTTTCACATAAAAAAAAAATCCGGTGCCAGTTAAAGGCTGGGTGAACCGGAGCCGGTGGGATCGAATCCTACCTCTTGTTCTTTGTTATCCAGTTCACTAACCTCTGAGCTATCGCTACTCCCATACATGTATATGATTATAACATTTTCAACTTGTTTATGCCACATTTTCTCTGTCCAAACCTTCAAACTAGCCAACATACGATACTCTTATGGCAGCCTTGCTGTCCTCAATTTCAGGGATTCTAGAGAAATGTGATGTGAATTACTACGAGAAAACTTTAGGTACAAACCTATCAGTATTGTAGGGAGTGGCGATAGCTCAGTGGTTAGTGAGACTGGACTGCAAAGAACAAGAGGTAGGATTCGATCCCAACCGACGGCTTCCGATTCACCCAACCTTTAATGGGTACCGGATTTTTTTTCAGTGAAAGTAAAGCGGCAAGGGCGTAATACCGACCACATTACCCCAAAAATCATGTGCCGAAGGTCTGTAAAATTTATGGCCACAAACACCATATTCCTTATACGCCATTTGGCGTGACGGGAGAAATTTACTACTACTTTACTATTCATATTGTACAAACATGAAGAGGAAAAGTATTTTAGGCCCATCCATTGAAGAGTCGTCTTTTATTACACGATACACCATCCGTTTACAGGTGCGTGTAGATGCGCTGCGTTGTGTTTTACAATACGTTGCAATATTTGCATATTTCAGCCCAATGTATTCGACTTGGCTGGCTGTATTGGGTGTCAGGTTGCCTTCTCCATTCAGTCCCACCTTACTTGATCTGTTTGGCCTGTCCCGATCTGTTTCCAGACCCACCATGGGGAGGTGGATTAGGATCTTGATCAGCTCCAGCTCACTGATCCTGGCGCAAGCAATCCACCATGAATAACTTTACGCTCAGGTTGGTCGAGTGGGACTCTAATAACATCATCATCATCATGTGCCATACCGATTGGCGTAGGCGATCATGTCCTTCCACAATCTTCTATCTACAGTGCATCGTATCAGTTCTGTTCTTGACTGTTTGCCGTGCCATGACACCAAGCTATCCAGTATTTTCTCTCTTTGTCGTCCGCGGTGGGGTCCCCATTAACGTCGTTAGCTGTAGATATTAAGTTGTGTTTTGGCATAATTATACTAGGCAATATAAGAAGGTAGTTTGCCATTCCTTTCCTTCTTGTCAGTGACTGTACTAGTCGGAGATCTTTACTTTTCGGCTGCTCCTACAACATCCACCAACTGCTCCAATGGCTTCACAGAGGCGGGGGGGGGGGGGGGGGGGCTAAACGGAGCTCTACTTGCCCAAGGGTGTCCCGAAGACTAGGGAGGAAAGGAGGCATCTCACTTCTGCTTTTGTAGGGCAGGAACTCTACCTGGCTAACCCGAATAACACGATCCTAACTGTTTACACCCACAGCTGATACTTTTCTCATACACCTCAGCAATCAAACATGAATGTGCTCGGAGTCGCAGTAACTAAACATTTCATGAATGACATTGACATTGAAGCATATTGATACAATACTGACCACATTAACCCAACAATTATGTGCCGAAGGTCTATACAAAATTATGGCTACTAACACCTATTATGATATTAACGTATATTCCCCATATTACCCACTTGACGTAACTGGGCTCTTTACATTACTTACTATATTGATACATTCAGTTGATGTGTTCATTAAAATTGCTCATTTTCAGTGAACGTCTTTCTACACTTTACAGGATCCTGTAATTTGATGGTTTTTTTTTAAAAACATTGATATACAAATAAGCTAATTCGAGCTAATAATATATATTATATAATATACATATCTTTGTATTTTCTCTCCTCGTTTGCCTCTCAGCTTGGAGGGAAGATACCGTTTGCGGTGTTGGTCTTCTGTTGGCCTCTCTACTGCCATGTTTCCTAGTGTTTCTAAAATTCAAGCAATTCATCTTCTCCATGGTCAACCATTAAGTCTGGTGTTCTCCTAGCATTTGTTTATGACTTTCTTCTTTGTATTTTGATCTTTCTGCCGTATCACATAGTCAAACCATTGTATATGTTGTGTTTGTGTGTGTATGTCTGTTCAATGGTGGAAATTATTCTTAGCCTATGGATCTCTATGATTAATTCTTTGTTGAAACATTAAAAAAAATAATAAATATATGTTTGTATTGAAATGTTTTAACCCTTTGAGAGAATTGTCCCCTTTTGCTGTGGCTTTAAATTCTATTTGCGGGATTTGAATAAAATGTGTTGGAAGGACTTTTCAGTTCATAAACCACCTTAGACTCTTGTGGCTAGCTGTAAGAGCAGTGCAGACATGTTAGTTACCGTCACCTTTCTAGTGTTTCCCCACAGGGTCGATACTCTTGTACAGTGATCTTCTGCGGTTCTTTTCCGGTTCTTTTTGATTGCTTCTTTTCTGAATTGGTGGCTTATCTAGATTGTACTTGTTAGATGTAACTTTATTTCAGCTGGACTGAGTTGTTTCATCGTTCTCATATACTACTCGTTATCAAGCGTTAGTTGCTGTAACTGTAGAGACATCTCATGTCAGATCTTGTAATTATTGTTCAACAAATCATGATTTTATCAGTTCAGTGGTAGATGTTATATATATTATCGCAATGTTATACATATTATCGCCATGTAGTTAGATTTGTTAATATATCGTTATATATAATTTTTTGTGTTTGTTGTTCGTCCAGATGAAGGCCTACTTGGCCGAAACGTCGACTTTTGTTTCGTCCATTACCACGTAAAGCTGTCACCATACCACTTTTTTTTCTTCCTTTTTTTTTTTTAGTATCGCTTTTATCAGTTCAGTAGCTTCGGTAACTATTTCCTCAATCGGTTGTCACTATTAGGAAAATAAGCGATTGTTGCATGCTAAACATGTACATAAATTGTCATTGTTAGGTTCGTTTTGTATTACATTATTAACGTTCCGCTTTATCTTTGCTTTGAAAAAGGTAAGTGATATTTACCTCATTGCCAGCAGAAAAACATGTGCTGATATATGCACCAGTTGAGAACCATTGGTGTGTGAGTGATGTGAATGCTAGCAGTTTTATGTGGTTCGGGAACAGGGACACAGTTGTAATTGGTAATTCCGGCCTAGTTTCCATCATTTACTATACAAAAGCCTACTACTTTTGAGGCTTCTCTGCCGTTTAATGTCAAGTTCTTTTTTATTTCTGCCTTTTAGTGGTCTGTTGACTGTCTGAAGCAGTTAGGCTTATTTATTTAATTAGCTGTTTATGTTTCAGAAGGTTTAGTACCTGATTTTGTGACGTGACCGCGTGAATTATTGCTAGTTGATTGGTTAATTCATGCCACAGAGAGCGAGTGACCGAATCTATCTATAACTTGTTGGGCTTCAAACCAGGAGAACGCGGGTTCGAATTCCAGGAGGGTCAAACGTTTTTATATTGGAGGAGCAATAAAAACTCAGACCCGAGCAACTCGTGACAAGCGGCCTTTATTAAGTCCCCTAGGCGGACCCTAGTAATGTGCAAAATGCCGTAAAAATATATATTTTTTTACAGAACGAACCAAGATTTAATGTAGCACCACCACCGATGACGGAGTTATCTGCCTGTGCGGCGAGGGACCCCTGTGCACACGGCTGCCTGGGAAAAACAAATTAACACGCAAAATTCAGTTCCTAGTCTCTAGGGACTTCATCAGAGGTAAAAGCTGGCGAACGCAAAAAAAAAAAAGTAGCACCAAACTGGTCAAATTAGCTTTGAAAGTAACGGCAATGAACAGCACCGACCATCTTATTGCGATTGTTAGCAGGTAACCTTTGTCCCTTATAACACTTCACATCCTTGTAGTATTTGGTTACACTACAGGACTATCCTCACTGAAATCGATCACAATTTTTTGATGTTGTCTGTACGATGATCAGCGACACGTCTTATGAGTCAGTCAGGCCGCCCTATTTCCCCAGTAAAATCCGATACCCTTTTATTACTGGATGAACCTAGGAGCCGACGATGGGAATCGAACTGGACCTCTTCTCTGTAGTAGTCTGGTTCACTAACCAGTGAGCTACTACGGCTGCTTTGTATCTGTATATATACTCTCTCACGTCTGCTTTGCAACATACCATCGCGGTCGTTTTTTCAGCAAAAATTACATTTCCGAGTTTCCATTAAGCTTTTTATGAGTATAAAGAAAATACCCAATAACATATATACAGATACAGTAACACGAGAGGGAAATGTAAGGTTGGACCATACTAGAACACTACATTCTTACTAGAAAGAATACTTCGCTTCATACTAGAGCACACATTATTTCATACTAGAACACATTTCGTACCAGAACACTACCTTTCATATTAGAACACTACATTTCAAACTAGAACACTACCTTTCATATTAGAACACTACTTTCAAACCAGAACACTACATTTCATATTAGAACACTACATTTCAAACTAGAACACTACATTTCAAACTAGAACACTACATTTCAAACTAGAACACTACATTTCAAACTAGAACACTACCTTTCATATTAGAACACTACATTTCAAACTAGAACACTACATTTCATATTAGAACACTACATTTCAAACCAGAACACTACATTTCATATTAGAACACTATATTTCAAACTAGAAAACTATATTTCATATTAGAACACTACATTTCAAACCAGAACACTACATTTCATATTAGAACCCTGCATTTCAAACTAGATAACAACATTTCATATTAGAACACTACATTTCATATTAGAACACTATATTTCAAACTAGAAAACTATATTTCATATTAGAACACTACATTTCAAACCAGAACACTACATTTCATATTAGAACCCTGCATTTCATATTAGAACCCTGCATTTCAAACTAGATAACAACATTTCATATTAGAACACTACATTTCATACCATAGGCGGTTGGCTTACCACGGCAACAGCCGGGGTTCGTAATCCTGGCGAGGACACCTGGGTTTTACTAATTCCCTAAAAATTAGTAGGAGCCGCGATAGCTCAGTGGTTAGTGAACTGGACTACTACGGACAAGGGGTAGGGTTCGATCCCAACCGACGGCTCCGGGTTCACCCAGCCTAAATGGGTACCGGATTTTTTCTGGGAAAGTAAAAGCAGCACGGGCGTAATACCGACCACATTACCCAAAAATCATGTGCTGAAGGTCTGTAAAATATAGGGTCACTAACACCATATTTTCCCTATACGCCACTTGGCGTGACGGGGGTACTTTACTTACTTTACATTTCATACCAGAACTGTACATTTTGTACTAAAACACTTCATTTCGTACTGTAGTTTGAAACAAAGACATAGATCTATATGTACAGATTTTAGGATGTGGTATCCTGATGTTTTAGTTATTTGTCATCATCATCATTGAGTGCCGTCTCCGCATCGAAGGTTGGCTACCATGGAGCGCCATTCCACTCTGTCTCTTGCTTTGATAGTGCAGATTGCCATAGGCTGACTTGTCCATCTTTTGATGTTACTCGTCCATGTTAATCTTGGTTTGCCTCTGCTACCTTGTATTTTCCCTTCAAATATTACTTTTATTAGACTGTTGTGTCTTTTAACATGACCAAAAAATTTCATTTGTCTTGTTCTAATTGTGTTTAGTAGTTCTTTCTTCATTTTTAGTTGTTTTAAAACTTCCTCGTTTGTTTTCTTTTCTTTCCATCCAATTCTACATATTCTTCTATAAATCCACATTTCAAAGTGTTATTTTTAGTATTTGTACTTTTAAAAATACAATAAAACTGAAAGCATCCTTTAAAAAAAAAAATTCATGTATATGGCCAACAACACAAACATGGCTAGCTGACGAGCCGGACTCAATGTTTCCAATATTGTTTGATCAATGTTCAACTCAAGGGACTGGAAACTTCCACAGCGTGGTGTGGTAATTACATTTGTAGCTTATTGCTGACACAATTATCACGATATGCAAGTTTGCTTCCTGTGTTTGATAACTATGGAAGTTATAATAATCATTTCTGTACATTAATCTATGAAACAGAGTTTGACTCCTCTTTCTAGTCCCTTATTTTTCTAGTACTGTAATACCTTCCAGTTGTGTGGATAAAAGACTAAGTCAAAGTTGTATCTTCACTTTTTGTTGTTTGTATTAGTGCTTGCCCATTAAGTGGATGTGTATATGTTGTTCGCTAGTTTACGTCACAGCCGCCATACATTTTATACATTTCGGCTCGATACATCCGTCGGTGACATTGGCATATTGGTTAGCAATTGTTGCCAGGATGACATTTTAGACCTACTTTTCCCGACTTTAATCTCTTGTTTTCGCCTTTGTCCGTTAGACATTGGATCTCACTACCCAAAAACCAGGGGCAGTTAAAGCTGCGAGGAAGCCACGGATTGAATTTTATTTTTTTTTTTTAAAATTCCCACCTCTTGTGGTGGTGATCGAACCCGGGACTTTCCTGTCTAGGGGCCAACATTTTACCTCTGGTTCCTGTCTAGGGGCCAACATTTTACCTCTGGTTCCTGTCTAGGGGCCAACATTTTACCTCTGGTTCCTGTCTAGGGGCCAACATTTTACCTTTGGTTCCTGTCTAGGGGCCAACATTTTACCTCTGGACAACCAGTCTCCTCTCCACGTTAGTATTTAGTTGCTGTAGTTCAAATCATACTCGCCTGGTGCTAAAACATTTTGTTAATGGCTATTGCTTAGATTCATATCACACAATGCTTTTTATTTCATCTCCTCTCTGGCGGTGGATGTATAATACTACTATTGCCTACACGATCTTTTTTGCGGTATTTATCTTGATGTCTGGGTTCTTCCGGGAGTATTGGTAGGGGCTGAAGAATAAAGGCCGCATGTTCATGCACAGCCCGCCACAAAGTGTAGAGATCAGAGTTGTTTCCGCTTGCTAATCTAAATAAATGCGTAAAACGTAAAACCACATTCTACAAATAGAGATCTTGCGACCAATCAGTGCAGCTTTTCATCCTTAAATGTGGAGATTTATGGCTGGTCTGGGGACTGGTTGTTAAGACGTCATTCTCTTGACAGGAAGGTGCCGGTTTCGAATCCCACCACAGGCATTGAGAAAAGTTTCACGTAGAGTTATTGAGTTATTTGCGGGTCATCATCATTGCACTCCGTCCATAGGTGCTCAGATCCCCTCCTCAGCAATTCCCTCAGTGTCCAGCGACTGACGACTCCAGTTCTATGTTGGTTGATAAGTCTTCTTACACGGCCACTAAGTGTCATGATGAACGTTGATGCTTTGGATGGTCCAGACTCACGTGCACTTACTCAGTAGCACGGTCCAGAACCCGTTCACGTGGAGTCTGTGGTTTCTTTATGGCTTCCCCTCCTCCACTGGTCTCTGGATAGTGGGATCTCATGTCTAACCCTCTTGGATAATGGTCAGACACAGCAAAAAAAAAAAAAAAAAAAAAACAAGATTTCCAGTGTTCACTCGCACACGTTAAAGGGCTTTTGACAATTCTTAGTCGAAAGAAGAGTCTGCCAAGATGGCCGCTGCCCGGGGAATACAAGTTAAACAAATCTACTCATGTCGAAGACTGATGTCTCGGGCCGAAAGTCGCAGATATCGTGGTTTTGACGTAAATTAGCGACTGGTCTGACGCCAATGACGCTGCTTACGTAAACTGCTTGTGTTGTTGTCTGACGACTGACAGATACAGCATTGGAGAGGAAAACTGAAAAAAAGGCTTATGTGTATTGGTGTCTGTTTATAATTTGTTTCAAACTTGTATCTCATGTGATTATCCTAAGCTAGGGTTTACTGTAGATATTTAAGAAGGCAGAGAGCCAGCTGACGTAATGTCTTGTGATCTGTTTCTGGCTGCTTGGATAGTTGCCTAGCGCCTGTTTTCTAGAAGATTACATATTGCGAGATTAAGTGGCTGCTTGTCTTAAAACTATGCAGGTACACACTCTGCTAGAAGCGTGTATCTGCTAGAAGCGTGGTGTCTGTTACATTAAATATGGCATTGAATCACCAACGTGGCGACGGAAGTAATCACGAGAGGAGTTTTTACTCTATCTCCATAAAAATAAACGTATTCAACCTATCGCTCTTATCTTTCTTTCTCTTATATAACAATGTCGTCAGTTATAATTTTCATGGGAAAAAAATTATATGAAAGTTGTCTTTAAAAAAGAATTAATTATGCGGTTTCTGCACTAATATATTAAAGGTCTGTATAAAATTTTATAACCAACTGCAACAACTTATAAACAAAATACCAAAACACGATCTTTTAATTGTAATGGGAGACTTCAACGCCAAAGTAGGACAAGATAACGCAGGAGTGGAACATGTGATGGGGAGAGAAGGCTGTAATACAACAAGTCAGAATGGAGAAAGATTAATAGAATTATGTTTAATAGAAAATTTAGTTATAGGTGGGACATTATTTCCACACAAAATATTCACAAAACAACATGGATATCTCCTGACGATAGAACATCAAATCAAATTGACCACCTATGTATTAAACAACAATTCAGATCATCATTAATAGATGTAAGAGCTTACAGAGGTGCTGATGTTAATAGTGACCACAACCTGTGCATTGGGAAAATAAGATTAAAATTTAGAAACCAACAGAAGAGGTCAATTACACATAAAATTGATAGTCATAAACTGAAAGATGAAGTCATAAAGGAAAAGTTTAACATAGAGCTAAGTAATTGTTATTCAGCACTCGGTGAAATAGACTTAGATATCAATGAAATGTGGGACTCACAGAGCAAAATACTAATGACAGCAGCAGAAGCAAGTGCCGGACTGAAGAAAATGGAAAAACGAGCTTGGATCTCAGACACCACATGGAAATACATCAAAGAAAGAAGAGAAGCAAAGAGAGCCGTGACTAATGTAAAGACAGATCTTGGAAAGGTTCTGGCAAAAGCAACATACAAAGAATTAGACAACAAAGTGAAAAGTTCGGCAAGAAGAGATACAAGAGCTTATATAGACAACTTGGCAGAGAAAGCAGAGACAGCTGCAATTACAGGAGACAGCAGAACTCTCTATACAGTACAAAAGATGCTGACAAACACCTATACATCCAGTGGAACACCAATTCTAGACAAATCTGGATTAATGCTAACAACAAGCGCAGACATAAAAGCCCGTTGGGCAGAACACTTCAAAGAAATTCTTAACCGTCCACTACCTCACAGTTTAATAGATTTTGAAGCTGAAACACCAGCAGCAGAATTAGATGTAAATTTAGATGACTTCACCTTGAGTGAAATAGAAACCACCTTAAAGCTAATGACCAATAACAAGGCTGCTGGAGAGGATAAGTTAACAGCTGAGATCCTCAAGGCAATTGATAGCCATAATTTAATACATCTCCAAAAAATGTTCAACATCATTTGGAAAACAGAGAAGACGCCTCATAAATGGAAAAAAGGAATCATTGTTAAGATCCCAAAAAAGGGCAATCTTAGAGATTGTAACAACTGGAGAGGCGTGACACTTTTGTCAGTTGCCTCAAAGTTATTCTGTAAAATCATCCTAAATAGAATAAAGGATTCAATAGATACAGTAATGCGTGAAGAACAGGCTGGGTTTAGAAAAGGGAGAAGCTGTCTTGACCACATTTTCACTCTACGACTTATATTGGAGGAACATATTGAAAAGCAAAAACCTTTTGTACTTAACTTCATCGACTTCAAAAAAGCATTTGATAGTATTCATAGAGATTCTTTGTGGAAAATTCTGAAGCAATATGGTTTACCATCAAAAATCATAAATATTATCAAAGACATGTATGATGGTTACACATGTGCAGTTCGAACAGAGGAAGGACTGAGCGAATGTTTCCCAATAGAAACTGGGGTTAAACAAGGATGTATTTTATCGCCCTTGTTATTTGGAATTGTTATGGACTTCATAATGAAGAAATGCTGCACTGGTAATAAAGGCATCGAATGGATACAAGGAGACCATTTGGAGGACCTCGACTTTGCTGATGACATAGTTCTCATCAGCAGTCAGATAAAAACGATGCAGGAAAACACAAATGAACTATCATCAATAGCCAGCAAAATTGGGCTTGAGGTCAATCATGAAAAGACTAAAGTCATGAAAAGTTTAATTCCAACAAGTGACAAAATATACATGGAAAACAAACCAGTAGAAGAGATCGATCACTTTATCTATCTTGGAAGTCACATTGATCGAGAAGGGGATACGAGCAAAGAAATTAGAATCAGACTGGCTAAAGCAGCAATGTCTTTCAGAAGCCTTGAAAAGTTGTGGAAATCAAAACTCATTAGCACAAACACAAAACTTAGGCTATTCAAATCAAATGTACTATCAACCCTTACGTATGCGTGTGAAAGCTGGAAAACAACAAGAGATATAGAAACAAAGTTGAACGCATTCGAAAATAAATGTCTAAGGAAAATACTTGGTATAGAATGGAACGAATTCAAAACAAACGAGGAAATTAGAGAAATCGCCAATCAACCACTAATATCTTCAGTAATAAAGAAAAGACGATGGTCATACGTTGGACATGTGATGAGAAGAGATAAAAATCGAATTGCAAAGCAAGCCCTCATATGGGAAACAACAGGTAAAAGAAAAAGAGGAAGACCCAGGGAGACACTGAGAAGAACATTGATGAGAGAGGCAAGAGCAGCAGGAATCGGCTCCCTCAATGAGATAGAACTGCTTGCACAGAACAGAGACAGATGGCGAGATTTAATAAAATATCTTTAAAAGAAAACTGCTAGAACAAAAATTCATATAGGAGAAGGTGTATCTTGGTCTACGCCCTATGGGCCGGTTACGGCTCGAAAGGTCAATAGATAGATAGATAAAATTGAGACCCTCGGTGAGATAGAGCTGCTTGCACAGAACAGAGACAAATGGCGAGATTTGATAAAATATCTTTAAAAGAATTGAAAACTGCTAGAACAAAAATGCAGATAAGAGAGGGAGTATCTTGGTCTACGCCCTATGGGCCGGCTACGGCTCGAAAGGCCACAGATAGATAAAATTGAGAATATGGTGTACAACACCACATAAGGGAAAATATTCCATAAAGTAGTGAAACGAAGTTAAGGAAGCAGTAATGAAGAAACAAAATATTTAATACAAGAAATAAAAAAACGGAAATAAAACATCCCGTCATGTGTATGCGCGTGGCGTATAGGGAATATGACGTCAGTGCCCATATATTTTTTTTTTAAACTGCCGGCACATTTTAAGACATTGTAGCCTGAATAAGGCAGACAATTCATTCCCAAAATAAATCTCCAGTACGCGTTTTAGACTGGGTGAACATGGGAGCCGGTCTGTCTGAGGATCGTATTTGTTACACAGCTCATTAAGCAATGCTGGACTGCGACTTGCTGTTGTTTATACAAACATTGGAAACAATCACAATAATAAGATTATATTATACAATGCAATGCATCTAAATAATATGGCTTGTCCACCTGGGGAAAATACCTTTGATTCTATACCATACCAGGCATAAAGAAGAAAAAGGAATAAAACCTCGAGATATATTCAGAGAATGGCCGTTGTAAGGATATGAAGAAAACTATACAACATCGAATGACAAAAGTTAAAGCCTTCAAAAGAGTGAGAGAGTTTTTAAAAAAAAAACATGTATGTTTCTAAACACTCAAAAAGGTATAGAGTAAAGAAGAGGACACAAAATGTTCCGTTGCAATTAGCAGAGTCAGCTAGAGTACATAATCAAGACACGCAGAGCATGGACTTATAAATGTTTGATGGTGCGTTTTGTGGAAATAAAAACAAACAAATTATGAGTTTACGGTAAATTCAGAAATAAGACTAGTAATACTGAAAGATATAGACATTTTGCCAATAAAATATTGCTTATGTTTGTAAAAATTCCAGTAATTGGTCTGAAAATGAGATTTGACAAGTTTGGACTAGCGAGTAAGGATTGAAGGAGAGCCTAGGGCCGCAGTGCGCACACATTCGCAGCTTTCTATAAACCATAACAACGCATATAACGTCCATTTGTCTTCCTGGGCGGGCGATGAAGGGAAGTAGTCCCGGCTAAAGCGGAAAGCAAAGAAAAGTAGAAATTAACATAAAACATCTCACTGACGACCATATTGTTATTTTAGCATTTGGACACCCAGATTCCTATAGCACAGTGGATGGAATTCTACTTATCTAGCATAAACTGTCACTGTTTCCGTTCGAATTTGATCACAAATATTTCACAAATAAATCCGTTCGAAATTACACACAAGAACACTTGAATTTCTTGTTTACTACGGGCAATCCAAACATTTCTATGGCAGCTAAACAACAAATGATAAATAGCATTTTCATACCAACTTTGTGCTATGAAAGTCAAACATGGACCCTTTCTAAATCACATTTAAGAAAGATCAATACATGTGAGATACGATGCTTGAGAAAAGTAATAAACAACACAAGAAGAGATAGAATACCAAATGAAGCCATAAGAAAAATGGAAGGAACAAAACCCTGCCAAGAATATATAGAACAACAACAACAACTTAAATGGTTTGGCCACCTGGTCAGAATGAATCCTTACCAATCACCATCAAGGGCGTTCTTCTCGAGAATGCATGGAAAAAGACGAAAAGGAAGACCTAGAAGAAGATGGATAGATGCAGTGACAGAGACATGTAACAACAAAGGAAAATCACTAATTCAGACAATTCGAGCAGCACAAGAACGACAAATGATATAAACCACGACACCTTTTAGGTATCAGTGAAAAGAGAAAAGAAGAAAGAACGTAGAAGACGCCCAAATTGTTTGTAAGTTTGAATATAATTATCTCCCTTCAAATTATGAACAGCATAATGGCATTAAGTTAATTTTACAAATATTTTTCTTCAGCGATTTGTTCTTTCTGTTCATGGAATCAGAAGTTTCACTGCATTTAGGAGTTCCTCATATCCGCTCCACACATGTCACCTAGCTCCTGTTGTCAAAGCGTGTTGACAAGGTCGACTACCGTGCAGCTCTAATCGGCGGAACAGGCGACAATTCCAAACGACTTCCATGGAATTAGAGAATGCAGTCTTTTCCTCACTCCGGTTTCCTCGAAAACGCACAATTAAAACAAAGCAACCGAAACAATTAAGCGACTACGTTATTTTTCTTTCCTTCATCATTTGTCTTTCAGCGTCAAGGGGAGATATAATTTGCAGTCGTTTGCTCTTCTGTTCGCATCTGCTGCTATGTTTCCTAGTGCTTGTAATATTCCGTCAATCCATCTTCTTAGTGGTCGTCCCTTGGCCTGGTGTTCTCGCAACGATTATTGAGGGCTCGTTGTGCTGTCTTTTGATCACTATGCCTTGTCACGTGGCTAAACCATTTTATCTGTTGTTTCTTTATATTTTCTAGTGGGGGGGGGTGTTATTCCTAGCATTTTTCTCAGTTCTTCATTTCTGATCTTGTCTCTCAGGCTGTTCCCTGTCATTCATCTAACACATTTAATCTCAGTAGAGGTTATTTTGTTGTTGTCCTTGCATCTAGGGTCCAGGACTGGCATTTGTAGCACAACGTGGGATAAAGATTGTATTGCAAAGTGCCGTTTTGCCTCTAGAGCTATTCTGCAAAAACAGAGCGACGTGCCGCCATTTTGTATTGTCGGTTGTGACGGTAGCAAGGTCGAAGCTATTGCAATCCACTTCGACTATTAGACCAGAATTGGTCAGGAACGAGATGGTGTGTTTGAGGTCTTAGCCGGTTCTCTATAGTTTGTCATGCAGGATTGTTTCTGTAAAACTTGTATTTAAAATAAAATTAGGAGGCGAAGGCGCACCTCCCAGCACCAGAGCTGGAAGTTGTCAGCGACCCACAGCTGATGGCTTGCGCCAGGATCGGTGAACCAAAACCATCTGTTCCACCTCTCCGTGGTGCCTCCAGTAACAGACTAACCTGTCTAGTCTGGCCAAGCGTGCAGGGATCGAAGAAGGAAGACAACACGGTACTCAGAAATGTTGTGCTGAAGTCGGATGTATTGGGCCGAAAGGCGCAAATATAACAGTTATACTGCAAACCACAACACAACGCAGACACGTCCACTACGTCCTTGTAAGGGCGGATGATGAAGAGGAATATTTTGGTCTACCAAGATACTCTAGAATACTTTAGCCACCTGGCGAACGCAACCAACCAAAATAAAATTTTATGTTGCTCCTAGTTAAAACGTGCCAAAGTGACAAAAAAAAGTAAATGAAAGCACCTCTAACAATATGAAATACTGTTAATGGGATGATAACAATAATACCTGGATTGGATTGCAATAATGGCTTATAATAAGCCATCAGCGTTGATCTAGAGTTTACGTGTTAAATAGGACATTTGTAGCAGATGTCTGTTGCAATGTACCAGCAAAGCTGAACCGCAGTACAGAGACGTAGACGGATTATGATCTGCTCGGACCTATTTTTGGACTGCCCCCCTGCTCTATCATCTCTCTCCCCCCCCCCCCCCAATTCTGTTAGCGAGACGAGCTTTGCTTCACGTTTAGTTTATTAACACAAACTAATGACCGCGTTTCCCTACACACCCCACCCCTCTTTCTCAACTTAATGTCATGACCTCTGACTTCACGCAGAGGTTTCCAACCTTTGTCAGTCCGGAACAACCTCAGTTATAGAAAATTGTTTGCCAGTTAACCTATTTATCATTTTTGCAGTTTTGAAACATAACACAATTGCATCATCTAGTAATATGTCGTTTTCATCTGCGGAATTCGTGCACTTCGCTTAGGTACTTGAATGTAATCTCTCTCTCTCTCTCTCTCTCTCTCTGCGATCAGGACTCAATCAGAGTAGGATTCCAGACTCTCACATGAAGTCAGCTGTCAGGTTAAGTGTGTTGATCGTCCCCACAGACAGAACATCACAATTAGAGTCTGGCAGATCCACTCTGATTGAACGTAATCAGAAAAAGAGAACGAAATACAAATGGGCAATGTCTGAATACTGTTATTGAGTTATTTGCGGGTCATCATCATTGCACTCCAAACATATCCATAGGTGCTCAGATCCCCTCCTCAGCAATTCCCGCAGTGTCCAGCAACTGATGACTCCAGTTCTATGTTGGTTGGTAAGTCTTCTTACACGCCCACTAATGGATACTGTTATGGAGGTCCATCTGAGTCTATTTCTTTGTCCTTTGCCACGGTTCGATAAAACAAACAGTGGGCGAAACATGTGACATCTGCCCAAGGTGTTGCTGGAACTGTGCATGTATGTCTCTGCTAGATGTCTTAATATATATATAGCTTCAGTATCTTCCTGTTATCAAACCAATATAGTATTCTCTGTGCGGTTTCTTCTTTTCTACTTTTTTCTTCTTCATGTCCTCAGTGACTGCCTCTCGACATTCGAGAGAGATTCCAAGTTCAAAATCTCGCTCTTCTGGAAGCGCCAGTCATAGTCATGTGATACTGTAGCAGTTTCCTTGAGTGTTGTCGCTACTTCTTACTTTGTATCTGCCTCAAGCTCTATTCTATCTTATAAATGCCCGTATACGCCATCACAACTAATTTCTTTCCAGGTGGACAAACCATTTTATGTGTCTTTATCCAATTCTAAGATATGTTATGATCTGCTTTTCTCTTTGATAGTCTCACTTCAAATTTTTTTTTTTAACCTTTTGTTACTCCGGCCGATTTTCATGTTGTCTTATGTGAATAAATTACGAATCTTTGGCATTAAAATGGATGCTATTTCTTTTTCTTTTGTTTTCCCATCTACTAGTGCATTGAAGCGTCACAGGAGAAAGGGGAATGTATATTATGATCTGATTTATATCTGTAGGTGTTGTATTGCTTGTTGTTTTATTCACTTTCCTTTGAGATGTAGTGTCGTTCTTGGGCGTATGTGAACGCTGTTAGGATATAATTTCTTTGGTTCTTGCTTATATCTTTTATTCTGTCTATCCATCTCTTCCTTGGTCAACCTCTTGCGCTCTATGCAGATGTTTTGAGGAAAGAGGTATTGAAATAATTATTTGGTCTAGTTTCATTTTTACCAAGTGTCCGAACAATTTCATTTGTTGTGTTTGTGTGTGTGTGCGTGCGTGCGTGTTTTCCAGGCACAGTTTAATTCCAATCAGTTCTCTGATTCTCACATTGGATATTCGATTATTCTTTGCGTTGCTAGTTTATCTTTCTGACACCTCGTTTCGTAGGTTGTGATTTTATTTATTGGTGTATATAAAACAAAAAACACGTGTAAAAATCCCTAATTCTGAATACGAAATGTCTAACACACATCAGCATACCTCGTAAAAATCGTGTCCATTCTTAACGCTCGCTTCTCAAATGGAAACTTCACTGATGGAAAGACTAACCTTGTATGAACAAAATGGACACACTTTCATGCAATCGCCTTCTTTCCTTCCTCGTTTGCCTTTCAGCGTTGAATGAATATACAATTTGCTGTCTTTTGCTCTTCTGTTGGCCTCTGCTGCTATTTCCTCGTGTTTATAATATTCCATCAATCCATCTCTTTTGTGGTCGGTCCTTGGGTCTGGTGTTCTCGACGCGTTTATTTTCGTGACATCGTTTGGAAAATCCAGAGACAGCGTGTGAAAACCACTGACTTTGTGACAGCGCCGTGGGGGCACAGTTCCCTTCCTTCATCAAGGCTTAGTCATGCTCAGAGCGGCTTTACACAGGACAAAGACCGCTCACTGTTGCTACCGCTTCTTTCAAGTACTTTGACTCCGTCAGTCTTGCTCAAGGTCCACTCTTGACGGTTCTCGTGTAACATGACAGTGATTTCAAACCTGATTATGTCTCCCTTGGCAGTCCATTTCCATGTATAGATATAATTTGCAGTCTATTGCTCTTATGTTAGTCTCACCAGCTGTTATTTTTCCTAGTGTTTCTAATATTCCATCAATCCATCTTTTTTTTTTTTCGTGATCGTCCCTGGGGTCTGGTGTTCCCGCAACATTTATTGAAGGCTGGTTGTGTAGTGCAGTGGTGGTCAACTTAAGGTTGACCTATTATAGGCAAGGCCCATGACCAGAAGACTAAACATAGGGTGTCGTAAAAAATGACATGATGTGATGTAATCATAAATAATAATACATACACGCTTTCACTCACGGACAGAAGCACCAACTATTAACAAATCCTTTGATTATTGTCGTCATCAATATTTTTTTTTTAATCTTCGGGAACTTGGGTTTTTATTTATATATATTTATTATAGTAGTTTTTTGTCGGCGTTTCAAATACCAAGAAAAATGGACTGTGTGCACATCTGGCCTTCGGGCCGCCATTTGACCACCACTGGTGTAGATCTTTCTGCCTTATCACGTGACCAAACCATTTTATCTGTTTTTGTGTGTGTGTGCTCTTTATGGCGGGAATCATTCCTAGCTTTTATCTCAGTTCTTCATTTCTGATCTTATCTCGCAGGCTCTTTCCTGTCATTCGTCTAACACATTTCATCTCAGAAGAGGTTATTTTTCTTATTGTTCTTGCATCTAGGGTCCAGGACTTGGAATTAGTAGCACAAAGTTGGGATGAAAATTGTATTGTAGAGTGTCCGTTTTGCCTCTACTCTAAAGTTAATTCCTTCCTATAGTGTTGATAGCTGTCCAATGATTTGACAAGCTTTGTTGCATCTTAAGTTTATTTCTGCTGCTTGTGAATTGTCGTTTGTCACTAGACTTCCCATGTTTTTAAATTCATATACTTGTTTTAGTTGTCTACCGGCTATAGTTATGTTGATTTTCTGTTTCTCTTTTGCGATATTCATGCCTTTTGTTTTGTTGATGTTGATTTTCATGTTGTATTTTGTGCCTGTGCTGTTGTCTGTTTAAGTGTCCTTGTAGGTCTTTTATTTGTCCATGTATGAGTGTCTGATCGTTTGCAAATAAAAGCTCTTTGATCTCCTCTGTCTCTGATGGGTTGGCTGGCTAACTTGCATATATAGTCCATGTATGGAATAAACAGCAAGGGGGATAGTACGCACCCTTACACCTGATTTAACTTGGAAGTGATCTATGTAACCTGCTGCTGCTCTGATCTTGCCGTCCATCATTATATTATCATTACAGTTATATTTTCAAATGAATACTTTGAGATTCAGTAGGTCGATAATGGGGTTAACTTACACAAATGGAATGGTAATTTTAAAAAATAGACAGTGTGTATATATGTACATTGAACAACATTTAAAAGACAATAAAATGAAGCAAATGTATCACATTAAAAAAAACGTAACTTGTGCTACATTATTTTTTTAGCTTTTGAGATGAATTTCGTGAAGCCTGGGCTCTGTAATTTAGTGTTCACACCGCTTGTTTAGCAAGAGCTATTCACTATACTCCAATGTAACAGGCGCGGGGCAGTTCTCGAAGTTAAGTAAAAGGAGAAAGCTTGCCTCGCCTGCCAGTCGTTCTAACATTCTATTAATTTCGCAACTCTTGGCTTGTATCTTGTATATGCTGTTATCATGACTCAACTTTCTTTCTTTCTTTCTTTCTTTCTTTCTTTCTTTCTTTCTTTCTTTCTTTCTTTCTTTCTTTCTTTCTTTCTTTTTAAAATTATAATGCAATGTCATAGATGCATTTTGATTCCCGATCTGGGATTAGCAGCTGGCTGTTTGAGTCCTATCATTCTTATTTCATATTATTTTGTTTTGGTATCTTATTATTAATTAGCTATTTAGTGTTTAATTTATTTGCTTATATATTTCTGTATGTGTTGTTTATTGTTCCTGCTGAATGCCTAATGAGCCGTAACGTCGTTCGATTTTGGGTTGTCCATTACTTACGTAAAGCAGCAATGTCTTTCAGAAGCCTTGAAAAGTTGTGGAAATCAAAACTCATTAGCACAAACACAAAACTTAGGCTATTCAAATCAAATGTACTATCAACCCTTACGTATGCGTGTGAGAGCTGGAAAACAACAAGAGATATAGAAGCAAGGTTGAACGCATTCGAAAATAAATGTCTAAGGAAAATACTTGGTATAGAATGGAACGAATTCAAAACAAACGAGGAAATTAGAGAAATCGCCAATCAACCACTAATATCTTCAGTAATAAAGAAAAGACGATGGTCATACGTTGGACATGTGATGAGAAGAGATAATAATCGAATAGCAAAGCAAGCCCTCATATGGGAAACAACAGGTAAAAGAAAAAGAGGAAGACCCAGGGAGACACTGAGAAGAACATTGATGAGAGAGGCAAGAGCAGCAGGAATCGGCTCCCTCAATGAGATAGAACTGCTTGCACAGAACAGAGACAGATGGCGAGATTTGATAAAATATCTTTAAAAGAAACTGCTAGAACAAAAATTCATATAGGAGAAGGTGTATCTTGGTCTACGCCCTATGGGCCGGTTACGGCTCGAAAGGTCAATAGATAGATAGATAGATTACTTACGTAAAGCTATAACCACGTCATTTTTTTCCCTCTATTTCTCCCTCTGCTAGTGTGTGATTGGTAAACTTTGCTCTTTCATTTTGCTATCATCCTTAGCCAGTATGTCAGCTTTCTCATTCTTGGTAGATCACAGTGGTGTCCACTGTAATACATCTATCTGGCTACGTATTTGTTGCTATATTTCTCTCACTTCTGATAATTTTGTATGCTCGAGTGCTTCAAGTAATGACTTTGCATCTGTTAAGGCCAGAGCTTTATATGGTTCAACGTTTGAGTTGTTCAGTCCCTGCGCGGCTGAGATGAAGAGTTTAGCGTCAGAGTTGAAGTTTTTATAGTATTTCCCTGCTTGAATAGACACCCTGATGTTTCAAGATATTCCGTGAATATCCCTGTCCTTACATTTTTACTGCATCATCTAATAGTTCATTTGCTTATTATGTTGATCCTCGTGCCACTTTGATACTCCTCTTCTATTATCTCGAGGGTGGCCACTTCTCTTTCAATGTTGTGTTGCTGTATATCAGTGTTTGTACATTTCACTCCAGTCTTGACGTTTATATATGTTTTATTTGCTTCTATCAGTCCTCCACTCTCGATCTAGCACTCCTATTTTTTTTTCTTTTCCATAATCACACACACACACACACACACACACTCTCTCTCTCTCTCTCTCTTAATTTCATTTCCCCTCTCTATTTCTTTGATTTATTTTTCTTCCTCTCACTATTTTCATTTTTCTGTTATTTTCAGTTTTCTCTTTATTTGCCTCTTTTTGTTGTCTTTTTCATTTCAAAAGCATTCGACATAATAAACAGAGAACAACTGTGGGAGATACTAACATCATACGGAGTAAGCCAACATCTAATCAACATAATTAAAAGTCTCTACATCAACAGCAGCTGCACAGTTAGAACAGCAGCAGGTCACACAGGCCACTTGGAAGTTAGATCAGGTATAAGACAGGGATGTATACCTCTACTGTTTATTACATACATGGACTATATATGCAAGTTAGCCTACGCATCAGAGACAGAGGAGATCAACGGGCTTTTATTAGCACACGATCATGCACTAATACATGAATAGATGGAAGAACTACAAGAACACTTAAATAGACTCAACAGCACAGACACAAAATACAACATGAAAATCAACAAAATAGAAATCATGAACGTCGCTAAAAATAAACAGAACATCAACATAAGAAGGCAGACAACTAAAACAAGTAGAGGAATTCAAATACCTAGGAAGTCTAATGACAAACGATAATTCACAAACAGCAGAGATAGAACCAAGATGCAACAAAGCTTGTCAAATCATTGGAGAGTTATCACCGCTATTGTCCAACAAGGAAACAACTAGAGGCAAAACGAGCACTATACAATACAATCTTCATCCCAACATTGTGCTACCAATGCCAGACCTGGACCCTAGATGCAAGAACAATAAGAAAAATAACCTCTACTGAGATTAAATGTGTTAGATCAATGACAGGAAACAGTCTGAGAGATAAGATGAGAAATGAAGAACTGAAAAAAAAGCTAGGAAGAGCCCCGCCATATAATGTATAAAGAAACAACAGATAAAATGGTTTGGCCACGTGACAAGGCAGAAAGATCAAAACACAACACAATGAGCCTTCAATAAACGCCGTGGGAATATCAGACCCCAGGGTCGACCACGAAAAAGATGGATCGATGGAATATTGGAAGCACTAGGAAACATAACAGCAGAGGCAAACAGAAGAGCAAAAGACAGCAAATTGTATCTCCCATCGATTCTGAAAGGCAAATGAGGAAGGAAAGAAGAAGAAGAAGAAAACTCTCCATTTGTTTCTTTCCGTTAATTTCTCTCCACTATCTATTTACTTCTTGTCTATTATTTTAATTTCTCTTCCCCATTTTCCTCGTATCTTTTTCAATCCGCTCTTCCATTTTTTTGCCTTTCTTTCTTTTATTTGTTCCACTTTCTGTTTGTCCTCGTCTCTGTATTTTTCATATGTCTCGCCTCATCTCCCTCTGCATATATTATATAAGCTCATAAATCTGTATGGAATAGAGTTGCAGATTAAATTTTTACATGAAAGGTCAATTCACATATACGTCTATGTTTACTATTTTTCCTAGTCTTGATACACCGTTTTCTGCCATTAATTAGATTGCTGGATGAATACTCTGAGCGCTGATATCTGTCTGATCTGCCGACGGTCTTCTTATTCAGTTTTGCTATCCTAGCACTATTCCCTCGTCCAGCTCCACTCTGCTCTTAATGCTTTCACACTGTGGCGGCATTCACTTGCCTCTCTATATCTGCACACAGCCTGGTTGCGTGTTTGGCAATTTGATTATGCTCCCCTCCTGTGCATTGGGATTTCATCCCGAGATTTTCTTGAAAAGCTGTTGCATTATTTATATCGTAGATGAAAATATTTCCTTGTGTGAAATTTCAGAAGAGTTTCATCTGGCTCTTTATAGAGAGATCCAGATCTAGCATTTCTCTATCATAAATGGTGAATTTGTTCTGCTTCTTAACTTAATAAATAAATTGTTGATCTTATTTCATATCCGTTTTGCACGCGTGTACTGGTGACTTATCTCTTTTAAAAAAATGCCATGGAAAACCTTCGTGCTGACATTTCTTGTTAGGCTTTACAAGTTTTGTGAGTTATTGATTTCCGCCCTGTCATATTTTTGTTATTGTTCCAAACGACATAGTCATCTTGTATTAATCATTTTCTTACACTTAAAACTTTGTGACATCGACGAACACAACTTTTGAGTGATTAACGCAAAGGAGAAATTGCAGCTCCATATGCCCAGAACAACACTTGTGCCCATACTTCATACGATGACTCGATGACGCAGTTGTAATTATGTTTAAACGTTTGTTTATACAGCGCTTTAGTTACACTTCAAAAACGCATCTGGATAAATGTCTTGCTTACATGTAAAAGTCTGTCATTACACAGAAATACTGGCTATGACTGTATAGGAATTTATCAAAATGTATATAGTTGGTGGAAATTTTAATTGTGTCTAAGGCAACTGCCGATTGTATGACACTCTCCAGGTTCTATAAGAAAGTCGGCACACATTTTTTGGCGAACACAAAAATTGCATTCACGATAATATAACTTATGGGCATAATCTGTAATCAATGCTTACAACTATGAAATCTGTATACTCCTAGCCCTAATATCGCTCGTTCTCTCTCTCTCTCTCTCTCCCTCTCAAATTCCAAAATCTCTTCCATGAAAACTCTCCTCCAAAAAATCATGCCCAATAAAGTCCTCTTTAAAATCTTTCTGATTGACTCTCCTTAATGCTGCCCAAACTTTAAAAACTGAATTAGTTTGTCCAGTCGAGCTTACCAGTGATGCCTATTCTATCTGTCCTCGTCATGAGGGCATCTTATGGCTGAACATTTAGAAATATTTTCTTACAGTCTGTCCAAATCTAAGATGTAATGACAATACCATATGTTGTCATACATATACAAACGTTTTCTTACAGCTCTTTCTTTCTTTTATCTGAAGTGTATTATGCCATTACCAATTCGGTGCAGCATTTAAAACGTTTTACACAGTTCTCTCTTAATCAGTAGTTTATTTTACGTGATTGAAACTATAACAACCTCAGCTAAGCCTGTACATTGTTCAACGTGTTGTTTCTCTGATCACTTGTTCAGTCATTGCCAGTATGTTATGTCCTTCAATTTCATATTATGGCTCGGCTTACTTAAGGTTTGCAGTTGCCAGTAGTCATACAGCCAACCCCACAATCGTTGACTTTAGACAGATTTACAGATTCATTTTCTGATAGAGAAATGTTTTTGTCTTTAATAAATAAATAATTGGGATGGGGTGTCCTTTAGCGTCTTCCATTTCTCCTGGTCGACTATTTGATATGTTTAATTTAGTTGTCATTATCTTACTGCGATGTATAGAACGTGATGCAACGTTCAACAGAAGCAGAAGACCTGCACTGAGAAAAAAATGTACCTTTCACGTATTTTGTTTCTAAAGGCAGGTGCAGTCTAGTGTAACTTAGAAGAGACATTCTTAGGTATAACAGATCGTGGCACACCTACAGGAAAACAACCCCCCCCCCCACCCCCACCCCTTTTCACCAGGTCATCTTTTAAAAAAAAAGAAAAAAGTAAAGTCATGCCAAGTGGCGTATAGGGAATATTGTGTTAATGACCATACAATTTTACAGACCTTCGGCACATGATTTTTGGGGTAATGTGGTCGGTATTACGCCCATGCCGCTTTACTTTCCCAGGAAAAAAATCCGGTACCCATTAAAGGCTGGGTGAACCGGAGGCCGTCGGTTGGGATCGAACCCTACCTCTTCTCCTCTGTATTCCAGTTCACTAACCACTGAGCTATCGCGGCTCCCAAAGGTCACATTTACTTGTGTATAATAGGAGCGTATGGAGATCTTCGGTTCTTTTCTTCTGATTTCAAAGAAGCACGCACAATGTTGTATTTATGTGATGTCGTATGTTATGATTTATGCCGCTAGCTGACCATACAAAATCAGTATCCAAGTTATTCTTTTCGTATGTGCAGCTTTTAATGTAGAGACTAAACATGTTGTTGGTTGTAAGTTGAGTGTGTTTACGCAGCCACTGTGTTTGTTGATAGCCATATTTTAATCTTGGAAGGTGCCTCTTAATCTGATTTTAATTGCTGCGATTTTAGTTTTCGTCAGGGTTTAACTTGCTGGGTTGGTGGTTCATGCCTTTGCAGACAACACTTATGATGTTGATTAATGCTAGTAGCCGTTCATACACTGATGCTCTACAAGAATGAAGATAGTTGTGTTATGTTAGACCTTGAATTATCTTCACCGCTCGTCGAAAACCATTTCTTAAGTGCTCATCTATCTTTCTTTCGTTTACCTGAAGTATTGTCTATATCTGCAATGTCTTTTCTTGCATAGATGTTACTGTTTTGTGTAATTCTTGCAATGGCCCATGTAATTTTATCTATGGTCAATGGGGTTTCCCCAGTCAACTATATTCAGTACAGTTTTAAAGGATGTGTTCAGCAATCTGTGGCGTCTGTTCACATGCACATGTGGCTGAAGTGCCAATTTTGAATTTTGTATACATGTGACTGTGGAGTCGATTCTGTCTGTTCTGAGGCGTATAGTGATAACTTGTTCTCATCTATTCAAATTATGAAATGCATCTTGATTTTTGGCTTGTGGTCTTCTGATTGATTTGATTATCTGTTTCTTCTGATGGTATGTGACTGGTGCATCTGGTTGTTTACCTGCTTCGTCTGCCTTTCTTTGCCAGCTGGTCTGCTTTCTCGTTTCCTGGTATTCTACAGTGAGATGGGATCCCTTGCAGGTCGTTCTTAAGTCTGCTTTCTCGTTTCCTGGTATTCTACAGTGAGATGGGATCCCTTGCAGGTCGTTCTTAAGTCTGCTTTCTCGTTTCCTGGTGTTATACAGTGAGATGGGATCCCTTGCAGGTCGTTCTTAAGTCTGCTTTCTCGTTTCCTGGTATTCTACAGTGAGATGGGATCCCTTGCAGGTCGTTCTTAAGTCTGCTTTCTCGTTTCCTGGTATTCTACAGTGAGATGGGATCCCTTGCAGGTCGTTCTTAAGTCTGCTTTCTCGTTTCCTGGTATTCTACAGTGAGATGGGATCCCTTGCAGGTCGTTCTTAAGAGTTCGATAAATGCTGAGATCTCCTCCTCAGCAAATCCCGTAGCGTAAAACGATTGATAAAGAAACAAAAACGACGATGACTCACAAGTTATTACGTGTTCTTGCAAAGAATAAAGAAAGTACCCAGATGTCGAGTTTGTTATATAGAGAATTTGGTGTTAGTGTCCTTTTAAGGCTGGGTGTATCTAGAAGCAGTGCGGTCCATGAAATGAATCCGACTTCTTGTCCACAGTACACAATTTCACTAACCACTTCGACTTTCTTCCTCTATAAGATGTAGACATATTACAGGGCTATAAACACAATATAATAATAATAATAACGTTTTACTATTTAGCACAAAAGTATTACCAGACACGGTGTATGCAGAAAATAAAACCAAGAAGAAATTAAGAAATCAGATCTTGGAGTCATTGAGGTGAATAATATAATTTTACCTTTTGTTAAACAATGTATACAGGTCTGAGTCATTGAGGTGAATAGTATAATTTTACCTTTTGTTAAACAATGTATACAGGTCTGAGTCATTAACAGGTTGCAATGTCTTTAATACGTTTTTGTGGGAAGGATTTGGTTGACAGGGCAGAATATAAATGTGTTTAAAAGTGGAGATGATACACATCCCATCAGGACAATGTTGCTGACAACGATGAGGTTAAAAATAGATTCAGGCTGCACACGAGGACCTCATGACGTCCGTGAAGAAATACAAACTCATGTGGCTTCGTTAAATATACTCATCAAATTTTGCATCCAAAAAAGTGAAGGTGACGGGTAGTGTGTGATGAAGACAGAAGAAAAGATCGGAAGATAACATGGGCAGGCAGAACTTTACTTTACCAGCTTACAACTACCAGGGCCGGGGACAGGGATGGAAGAAACTGATTTCAGCTATAAAACTTACCCTCAATGACCCTGAGGGTCACAGGTTAGGAAAAAAGAAATACGTGTTTCGTTCTCGTTCCCCGCGGTTTAATTCTTGTGTATGGATAGTTTGTGTGCCTGCATCAGAGAGTCGATCAGGTTTGCATGAATTTGATTTCTCAGCTGCTGTCTCGACTGCTCTCTGGAATACAAAAAAATCATTAAATGTCTCAGCTTTTAACAAAATTACACGTTTAAAGTAATAGTGTGTAAGACTGTTAGAACCCAGGTTGAAGAGTATATTTTGCACGTGACTTCGTATACAGTCTCACTTTTACCTGGATAATTTTCTTTCTTTGTGTCGTTCATCCGATGATTATTAAAGATTAAACTGGATAATAATCTTAGTCATCTGTTCGTAACAAGATACTAAGGTTGCATGGATGCGTTCTGAATCAGCTGAAAAAAAAATGGAAAAAAAAGAACTGCTTAACACAATTCGTAAAAGACAGCTGAAATTATGAGGACATATGATGAGACATAGCGCCCTTCTAAAAGTCATTTTGGAAGAGAAGGTACAAGGTAGACAAGGCAGAGACAGACCAAGACTAAAGTTTAAAGTGGACTAATAACATAAAAAATAACCAGTAATAGAAAATGTAAAACTGAAACAAACAAAATAATAGGAATGGCAAAAAAGTAATTTTAATGCCATGAAAAATTTACTAACATCAAAACAAATAACACCAGGGCTAAAACTAAGAATAGCAAAATGTTATGTCTTCTCAACATTCCTGTATGGGGCAGAAACATTGCCATTAGACAAGAAAACAGAACAGAGAATTGAAGCCTTTGAAATGTGGATATATAGAAGAATAGGTAGAATTGGATGGAAGGAAAAGAAAATAAACGATGAAGTCTTAAAACAACTAAAAATTAAAAGAGAACTATTAAACACAATTCAAACAAGACAAATGCGATTTTTGGGTCATATTAAAAGACACAACAGCCTACTAAAAGTAATCTTGGAGGGGAAAATACAAAGTAAAAGAGGCAGAGGAAGATCAAGACTAACACGGACGAGTAACATCAAAAGATGGGCAAATCAGCCTATGACAACCTGCACCATCAAAGCAAGAGACTGAGCAGAATGGCACTCCATAGTAGCCAACCTTCGTTGCCGAGATGGCACTTGATGATGATGATGAACATCAACTGGTGGACATTGGAACCTATGACAACATGCACCGCCAAGACACGAGTAAAATGGCGCTTAATGGTGTTCTTAACATTCTACGGTAAGGCGTTTCTGGCTTTCCTTGATAATAGTTTATTTACTTATTTAACATTTAGGTCCGGTCCGCATGGAATCTCCCAAACCGTTAAACCAGCAATTTAATACTCTATTCTAGTTAGGTCGATGCAACTTTTCACTGTCATCTGCCCCCATCACGATTTCTGGGCGTTCAACCGTGTTCCAATAGCGGTCACGTTATCAGTGGCTGAAGTCTTTATTAACTTTTCACTTGCTCTTGAGTGCCTGCCCTGATCCTTGCCGCTCAGTTTCAGTCTTCCCATCCATTCGAGTGTGCTGAAGCTACCAGTATTTCGCGTCACATAATTAAGGGTGGGCGACAGTTTGAATTTATATAGGGTGTCTCTTTAATGACTGTGCATTTTTTGTTGTTGAAATAATTACGCACCTAAATTGTATCTATATATGACGTAATAGTTCAAGCACCATTTACGTGTTCATTTAAACATCACTGCTACATGATAGATCTGGCTTACAATGGTGTTGACGATTTAAAACAGGGTATTTCTGGTTGAGCATGTCTTTCATTACGAATAAATAAAAGGGCGGTAAATATACGGATGAGGTCATTAGACAATTCGTGAGGAAATTTCCAGACTCACAAGTCCCTCACCGAAATTCTGTTACAAAATTGATCAAAAAAGTTTCGTGAAACCGGTAGTGTGGTAGATGCATACCGATCTGGAAGACCTCCAATTTCACAAGACCAAATTATGGAACTCCAAGACAGAATTACAATGAGTCCAAATGCATCTTTAAACCACTTGTCTCAAAAGGTGCAAATATCTACGAGTTCTGTTCACATGGTTTTAAGAAGTGAACTACACTATCGTCCATACAAATTAACTGAAGTGTCTCAACTCCAAGAAAGAGATTATGAATGCCATTTAAACTACTGCATGTGGTTTCAGAATTTTATTTATGAACATGGCGCTGCCATCCTTGACGTCACTTTTTTCACTGATGAGGCCTGGTTTCATTTATCCGGTTATGTGAACAGCCAGAACAATCGGCTGTGGAGCAGTGAAAACCCCCATGAATTTCATCAAGTGCCGCTTTACGATCAAAAAGTCGGAGTGTGGTGCGCTATAAGTCGTATGCGGATAATAGGACCTATATTTTTTAATGAAACAATAAATGCAGAACGTTACCGTACTTTAATTCTGGAACCGTTCATAGCACACCTTACAGAACGGGAAATTATGGAATCCTGGTTTCAGCAGGATGGGGCAACAGCACACACAGCCACAACAACACTCAATTATTTAGAAAGCATATTTGCAAATCGCATTATTTCACGTGGAATCTGGCCTGCTCGTTCACCAGATCTAACACCCCCAGATTATTATCTGTGGGGGGCATTGAAGGGGAAAGTTTATGAAAATAATCCGCAGACAATTAATGACCTAAAGACTGAAATAGTAGACAAGATTAAACAAATATCACCAGACATTATTCTGAAGGTTTTCGCAAATATGGAAAGACGAATCACAACATGTCTTGAGGCCCGTGGTGGACATTTTCAACAAATGCTTTAGGCACAACTTTATTGTGTTAATACCAACATTACCCATTATAAGCTCGCCGATAGCAGTCAAGTATATTTGAATAATACCATTTATTTTACAATTTGTGTGACGCATTAGTTAACCGCATTTCTGGTGACGTTTTTCTTCCGAGAGTAGAAATTCACTGCACTGCGACTTTAGAAACACCCTGTATTAACTTAAACATTTTTCTGTCTGGTCCATTCGCGTGCTGTCTCTCTGTTAGATTCTATTTTCTGTTTATCTCGTTGTCAGTCCGCCCATTTGTCTTGTCTGCTCGCTTGCCCGCCCTTCGTTGGTTCAACTACCTACCAACTCAGACACTAACTAAATAACTATCTACTACCAACTTACCCACCAACTAACTAAATAACTATCTACTACCAACTTACCCACCAACTAACTAAATAACTATCTACTACCAACTTACCCACCAACTAACTAAATAACTATCTACTACCAACTTACCCACCAACTAACAAAATAACTATCTACTACCAACTTACCCACCAACTAACTAAATAACTATCTACTACCAACTTACCCACCAACTAACACAATAACTATCTACTACCAACTTACCCACCAACTAACTAAATAACTATCTACTACCAACTTACCCACCAACTAACTAAATAACTATCTACTACCAACTTACCCACCAACTAACTAAATAACTATCTACTACCAACTTACCCACCAACTAACTAAATAACTATCTACTACCAACTTACCCACCAACTAACTAAATAACTATCTACTACCAACTTACCCACCAACTAACTAAATAACTATCTACTACCAACTTACCCACCAACTAACTAAATAACCAGCTAAATAACTTCCTACCTACCTAACTACCTACGAACTTAACTACCTATGAACCTGACTACTTACTGTTGTATCTACATACATATAGTCTACCTACATGTATACACATTAAACATACATGCAGACATATTTATGATTGATTCCTACCTATTTCCAACGTACCGTACCTACTTCTGTCAGTCTATTTGCCTCTTTTGTTTTCCCGTAAATTTGCGCCATGTTACGTCAATGTTTTAGGAGTCCAATAAACCTACTAGTAATAGCACACGTCTCTGGTGGTCAAGACATCACCGAGGTCAACTGTCTCGCCGTGACTCGATGGAAAATGCAAGTCTGTGTATACACTGACCTACACACATATATATATATATATATATATATATATATATACAGGGTGTTTTTAAAGTCGCAGTGCAGTGAATTTCTACTCTCGGAAGAAAAAACGTCACCAGAAATGCGGTTAACTAATGCGTCACACAAATTGTAAAATAAATGGTATTATTCAAATATACTTGACTGCTATCGGCGAGCTTATAATGGGTAATGTTGGTATTAACACAATAAAGTTGTGCCTAAAGCATATGTTGAAAATGTCCACCACGGGCCTCAAGACATGTCGTGATTCGTCTTTCCATATTTGCGAAAACCTTCAGAATAATGTCTGGTGATATTTGTTTAATCTTGTCTACTATTTCAGTCTTTAGGTCATTAATTGTCTGCGGATTATTTTCATAAACTTTCCCCTTCAATGCCTCCACAGATAATAATCTGGGGGTGTTAGATCTGGTGAACGAGCAGGCCAGATTCCACGTGAAATAATGCGATTTGCAAATATGCTTTCTAAATAATTGAGTGTTGTTCTGACTGTTCACATAACCGGATAAATGAAACCAGGCCTCATCAGTGAAAAAAGTGACGTCAAGGATGGCAACGCCATGTTCATAAATAAAATTCTGAAACCACATGCAGTAGTTTAAACGGGAGTCATAATCTCTTTCTTGGAGTTGAGACACTTCAGTTAATTTGTATGGACGATAGTGTAGTACACTTCTTAAAACCCTGTGAACAGAACTCTTAGATATTTGCACCTGTTGAGACAAGTGGTTTAAAAATGCATTTGGACTCATTGTAATTCTGTCTTGGAGTTCCATAATTTGGTCTTGTGAAATTGAAGGTCTTCCAGATCGGTATGCATCTACCACACTACCGGTTTCACGAAACTTTTTGATCAATTTTGTAACAGAATTTCGGTGAGGGACTTGTGAGTCTGGAAATTTCCTCACGAATTGTCTAATGACCTCATCCGTATATTTACCGCCATTACGAAAGACATGCTCAACCAGAAATACCCTGTTTTCAATCGTCAACACCATTTCCTTCAAGCAATGAGACAGTGAAAGTAGCGTAGTGCCCGTCCTTTACGTAAATAAAACCTTAAAGGAAGCAGCGGTTTGTTCATAAATGTGGTTTACAAAATTGTGGTACGTAGATGATGATTACGTCATTTACTGAATATTAGAAATATTCACTGCACTGCAACTTTAAAAACACCCTGTATTTCTTTTATCAACAGTGATAGTTCTGTGAAGCTGGACATTTAGACTTAGTGCATGTACAGCATATTTCTTTGTACAATATCCTCAGTGAAGGAGTGCATACACGTTTTTTTTTAATTTTTTTTTTTTTAAAGAAAGATGCGCATGACTGCCAAAGTTAAAAAAAAGGTGCAACCCCGCTCGCTGTATATAAAGAGACGTGTCTTCTTAGATCACAGATTCACTTAGTTATACAGTCAGTGAGATTATGAGTAGTAGAAACGGTATATCCCCACGACGTAAGCACATAATTGATAACTAATTGTCTTTTGTGCTGCTCGTCCATCACGAGTCATGAAGGCTACACATCTCATCCAATTGTTAGCTTAGTCTGTGTATGAATATTAATGATACGCTCGATGTGGGTCTGGATCTATCTAGGGTTAAATAGACATGTTTATAGTTGCTAGTGGTAGTGTATCAATCTCGCGACCTGTCTCCCTCCGTTAGTTACTTTTCGTTCTTTTGTTTGTCTCATATGATGTGACTCCGTGTCGAATAGATGTGCGCCATGTAGTTCATTCTTGTATCATATTTTCCCATGAATTTATATCAGGGACACTGAGAAGAACATTGATCAGAGAGGCTAGAGCAGCAGGAATCGGCTCTCTCAATGAGATAAGAGTTGCTTGCACAGAACAGAGACAAATGGCGAGATTTGATAACATATCTTTACTAGAATTGAAAACTGCTAGAATAAAAATTTAGATAAGAGAGGGAGTATATGGGTCTATGCCCTATGAGCCGGCTACGTCTCGAAAAGTCAATAGATAGAAAATAAATTCAACGTGTGGACTTTAAATGAGATTTTGAGTGTACCTTCAGTGCTCTTCTTTTGTCCACTTTGTTGGTGTCTAACTTTGCTGCAATTCACCAAATAATGTTTTTGGTAGTCGGTAGTTCGGCATGTGAACTGCATGCATTAGATTAGAATAATGTCAATGTTGAAGATATCAATTCTGCCTAAAATAGCAACATCTGAGACCGTGTCCTACCATTTATTATGCATTAACTTCCTAAAGTAGACTGTGTGCAAGTAATTTAACTTCTTTGCATGGCATCTGTTATAACCAGCTCAGGTTTCTCAACAACAGTGGGAGTACAGCAGCTCTGCAAACCTTTAGCTCGGTCTGTAAGCTGGTACCACTGCGATGCCAACAATTGGTATACAGCCCGCCAAATGTCCTACTAGCTACTTCGGCGATCCTCATCGTCAGTGGTAACACTGAAAGGGCTCCCAAGGTATGGGAATGTGTTTACGGCTTTCAGTTGTTGCCTGTTTACCTTTATTGTCTAGTGCGTAACTGTTTTGCCAGGGGCTGGGTATAATACGATTTCTCTGTTTTCTCCCTGTTTATAGTAATACCAAAGTCGAACAGGCTTAAGAGAATGTGCCCATGTTGTTTTGCGGATCAAGCTCAGAACCAGTTTTGTTAGCACATGCATCAGTAAACAAAAGTACTCGTGGTGTTTTATTTGACCTCAGTTTTTGCAGAATTAAACCGTCAAACAGTGCAACATCTAATCATTCTTTAATGGTGTCAGGTACCCACTTACATATAAGAGATAACACATCACTACATGCCCCACTCGACTTCTGAGCTAATGTTACAGATTAGAGCTTAGTTCGTTTGTACAGTTATTCTTGAGTTCTTTTATGAACGGCGAATAGTGTTGATAGCATCAATGAGCTGGTCTATTCCAGGTGCCTTTATTTGCATGGAGATATGATCCAGCTTGATAATACCTGGACGTTCAGTATTTATCAATCAGCGTTTGACTCTTTGCTGACGTTAACATGTTCTTGATAAACACCGAGAGCTATTTAGCAAACCCGCGGAACGTCATAACATAATTATTGGGACGCTAGACGGTGCCATCAATCAGCGAACGCCGTAGGTATTTGCTAATGTTATATGATGGGTACGGTAGCATTTCTCTTGATAGCGCTCGACGACTTATAGCTGGTTGCTGGCTACGAACTCCAGCTGACCAGGTGATCTAGGAGACTGATTATCTAGTCCCACAGGCGAGTGGAAATCAGTGAGAGAATGCTAATCTGGTACTCAAAATGTCTTAGTAAAGTCGAATATTTTGGGCGGGCACACAGCACATAAACTGTCTTCACTAACTCTATAAACTAACCACTTTGAACGGAGCTCTGGATGTGTCTTTTTAGCTTTTAAATATTTTTATACATCCCTGTTGCTTCAATTAAAAAAAATTTTGTCTTCTCTTTTTCAATAAAAATGTGAACTATATATGTAAATTAAAATTGGTGAATCATAAATCATAACCTATACTCTTATATGAACATCATAAGTAAAAAAGTAAAGTAAAGTACCCCCGTCACGCCAAGTGGCGTATAAGGAAATATGGTGTTAGTGACCCTATATTTTATAGACCTTCAGCACATGATTTTTGGGATAATGTGGTCGGTATTACGCCCGTGCTGCTTTACTTTCCCAGAAAAAAATCCGGTACCCATCAAAGGCTGGGTGAACCCGGAAGCCGTCGGTTTGGGATCGAACCCTACCTCTTGTCCATTGTAGTCCCAGTTCACTAACCACTGAGCTATCGCAGCTCCCATTAACATCATGGCTACCATTAATTTGTATAATCATGACGTGACATTATTCGACACCTAGTAACTATATTTGCGGTGATTTATACAATTGTACAGGTGGGCGCGTTAGAGAAATATTTATTGCGGTCAAATACAGTCCACTTTTACACCCATCAATTGTGTAAACGGGTTCTGTCGCTCAAGAACAATGGTTGGCTCAATGTATTGATGTAATTATACGTGTTTATCATCTTTTTCGCGACAAAAATAATATTACATAACCTCCTTTCGATCCTATCTTCCCGTCCAAATTTTCGGTTTTTGTTCTCCGTGAAATATGGTTAGCATATAATTAACGATGGGAGCCGCGATAGCTCAGTGGTTAGTGAACTGGACTACAAAGGACAAGGGGTAGGGTTCGATCCCAACCGACGGCTTCCGGTTTCACCCAGCCTTAAATGGGTACCGGATTTTTTTCTGGGAAAGTAAACCAGGACGGGCGTAATATTGACCACATTACCCCAAAAATCACGTGCTGAAGGTCTGTAAAATATAGGGTCACTAACACCATATTTCCCTAAACGCCACTTGGCGTGACGGGGGCACTTTACTTTTCTTTACTTTAATTAATGCTCTTTTAAGGTTAGGCATTGAGACGGAGTAATTATCGGGCTAGCACAGCAGAAGAAAGCATAGGGTCACACCTAACTAAACAACGCAGTTTCTGGCGACGTCAGTCAACATTTGTTTAGGGATACTCACCGTAACGCAATGGTTCACCAGCCACTCTTGTTTTGTATAGAGAACAGCGTATCCTCCAAGACTATAGAAGCACAAGAGAATATCGGCTGTGTGGCCTCTCTGGGGGGGGGGGGGGGGGGACCAGGTTGCATATAAAGTCGGAGAAAAGCCAAACGCCTTGGCTGGCATATTGTTAGACTTCTTGTACACAGTGCAACGTTTTAACAGGTATTCAAGCGGAGTGGATCTAACAGGCTTAAACAGACAGCTGTCTTCGTGCGAGAGCCTGGAGTCCTACTCTGATTGAGTCCTGATCGCAGAGAGAGACTTCTTGTTCATTATTTAAGACTTCTGGCTATTTGTACAACACCTGTGTACTTTTTATTTTTTTTGTTTTTTTTTTTTTTTTTTTTGTTTTGATATACCACCTGTGTACTTGTTATTTAAGCGTTATTGATACACCTGTGTACTTGTTATTTTTTGTTATTGATATACCTAAGGTGACCATATTTTTGAAATCCCATTCCGGGACGGAATAATTTTACTTCAATTTTCCACCAATAAAATTACATTTCTTCTTGCTGTCATTTTCAAGTGAATAATACATACATTTTAAAACATCTAATAATATAGACCTACAATACGCTATCAGGATAATCAGGAGATAAAAAAAAAAAAAACAGTGATACTCACTTAAATTGAAGGTGAAACAGAGATGCTGTACTTTTCAGATGAGTGAATTTTCTGTAAAATGTCCTTCTTTGTATGCAGCATCTTATAAAATTCGACACATGTTCCCTCATAGTTCACTTTGGTGATCAACATGGCTTTTAAAGTTTCAACACCTAGTTGTGTTTTATCATTTGTCCACAAACTGTTCATCAGAGAAAACACTCGTTCTGTTGCAGCATTTGTTCCAGGTAGACACAAAAAGAACTCTGCCAACTTCAGAATATGTGAAACGGGCACATGATTGTTTCTGAAGTGGGAAGCTAGTTCAACCCAACGCTGCCCTGGTAATGTTTTATTAAGACTCCACTCACTAATTTTTTGTGAAGTAACGACCTGTTTCATGTAGACATATTCGTCATACATTTCATTTTCTGGAAAGTCGACTGAAGGCACTGTTTGACTCACTAATGATGAAGAATTCTCAATATCTTCCCAATTTGGTGTTCTGTTCAGCATTACCCAGCTGTAAGACTCTGGGTTTTGAAAATTATTTGCAGCCCATTTCTTCAAATAACTTAAAGCTGTTTCATAAAATGAAGAAACACTGGCGTTAAACTTTTTCACATCATCACGTGGAAATCCTTCCATTTCCAGCTTTTTAAGGATTATCTGAACTCTTGATGGCAAGAAGCCGTCTTCCAGCTTGGACTCCAAGATAGCTTTCAACCTATTGATGTTGTCAATGACTTCAAATACAGTGACCATCTGTCCCTCTACTTTCTGCACTGCTTCGTGGAAAGAGGATGCCTAACTGTGAACCAAAATAAGCCATGCCTCAGACAGTGGGTTTTCAAAGAATTCCTGTATAAAAACTGGGCATCTGTCTTGAGATTGAAAATATGATTTTAGAGGCAGGAACATGTAAAGAACCCTTTCAACAGCAGGCAAGAGCGCAAGCCACCTAGTTTGTGCATAACCTAAAATCATCTGGAAGTCTGTGTCGACAAACTGACAAAACTCCTTGAGACTTTCAACTCTAACTGTGTATGCTTTGAAGTACAGATACATTTTTGCAATATTCATTTCAACATCAACAGGCAATACGTCTGCAGCTGCTCGAACAGTGTTGTGGAAAATATGGCAAGCACACCCAACACCTATCAAACTATGTCCAAGGTTTTCTTTCAGTTTTGTGAAAACATTGTTCTGTCCTTTTCTTTCAGGCCCCCAAAATTAGAATTTGTGTTGTCTGCACATAATCCAACTACTTTCAGTTCTAAACCATTTTCAGTTAGACAGTCAATAAGAAAACTACTTACTATGTATATCAGATGTTTCACCCGGCAATGACTTCAACTCTAATATTTTAACTTTCAGTCCCTTATTGCGATCAAAGTATCTGACAAGCAAAGGAAAAATCTTGATTTCTTTGTGGTTGGAGGCATCTGTCAGTATGGAGATAAATGTTACGTTTTCTAGGTCACATCTCAACTCGTTTAGAGCATGGGGCGTGAACACCTTCCGAATAATAGCTTCTGTTTTCGTACGTGCGCAAGCAAATTTTGGTTCTAAAGTTACCTGAAGCAATTTTGATGCGCAGTCCATAGATCTAAACGTGTGATTGTGCATCACGGTATGATATGCAAAGGCACCTTCTGTAGCAGCTAACTGTTCTTCTTTGTCACCAACCTGTTTAGCTCGAAAAAAATTTGTCAACGACGAGCTTGATGCAGCAGTAGCGACAGCTCTCTTATGTTTATCACTATTTATGTGGCTCTTAATATCACCACGTCCACTATGGTTAATAGTAAACCTGGATGAACATATATTGCATCTTACAGTGAAGTCTGATGACGATGTAGACTTTTTTATAAAAGGGTATTCCTTTTGTAAATCTTGATTAAAACTACAATTACGCTTCGGTGCCATTTTTTGCGAAAGTGAAAGTGAAAGTTAGTAACACAACGAATATATACGAGATTTAAAACTAGGAGCGCATTCTACTGTTTTGATATTAAACAAAATTGTCTACACAGAAGAAATGTACGCCGTATACCAAAATGGCAAAATTGGTAAACGTTTGTGTCCCAAATTATTTGTTATCAAATCCGGGACAAAAGCTAAAAAATATGCCAAAATCGGGACAAAACCGGTACGGCAGCTAATCCGGGACAAAGGTTTAAAAAATGTCAAATTCCGGGACTGTCCCGGACAATCCGGGACGAATGGTCACCTTAGATATACCACCTGTGTACTTGTTATTTAAGCGTGTTAAAGTGTACTTTAATATTTATTTATTAATACAACACTTATTTACTGTGTCCCCCCACTACAAGGGCTAGTGTTGCTGTAAGTTGGTGTGAATGGGCAGTAGGGCTGCGGAAACGCCGGAGTAGAAACACTAAAACATAGGGAATGATACATTACAGCTTTGTTGATACCACAAGACTGAACAAGAAACCGGCGGTTCTAGCTCGGGAGGTTTGCACACAGCCAAGTTGTTAAGAGTTACTTAAGCCTGCGGGCTGAGAGGGAATTCCCAGAACATTCAAAATAGTGTGTTTTTCAACTTTGCGAGCAGGGGCGGTTGTGGATTGAGTGACGTCAGCCGTCTATAGCACCTACAGCTGAAAACGTCACGACTGTCGGAGGGTTTTCCGGTTTTATTTTCTGCCCACAGACCTTACTAAATCTACAGTTGGCTGTGATTTGCATATCTGTTACCACCATTCAAATACTCTCATTATTTATTGTTTGTCTGCGTTGTTTTTGTTAGCTTCGTTTTATATTATTAGTTGCAAATGTGTGCTCCATCTACATTGGCGGGGGTCGGAATGTGGCTCTTAAACAGAACACAAACCAGACCGACACATTTAATGCTTGTTATACAGGAGACGGATGTGGACCAGAGGCCGCAGTTAATGACAAAACAAAGACCAATCTCTATGACAATGACTGCACACACACAATTGAGAAGTGGAACCAATCCTGTTTACTGGTATCTGAACTTTGCCACGCCCCAGAAAATTCACACCATTCGAATCTATCATCGGGCTAGCACTATGATTCGGGTAAAGAATGCCACTCTAAAGGCTTTCTCTGACAGTGGCGGCGTAGTGTTCCAGTATAATGATATATCATACCCTAATGTTTCTGTGAACACTATTGTTTTCACCACACAAACGCCAATGGCACACATTAAGATTGAGTTCTCACCGACCATTTCGCAGGCCGACAGTGCACTGACGGTGTGTGAGGTGCAAACATTTACAGACACCTATTGTCTGGACGGGCATTCTGGGTCGTTTTGTGAAGTGTGTAGTGGGTGTAGCGGGTGTAGCAAAGGCTGCAACGTCATCATCGGTACGTGTCACGGCAACTGTTCACATGGGATCTATGGACACGACTGCTCCAGGTCTTGTTTCAGTGTCTGTCCTTTGTGTGAGAAAAATCCGGAAAATGCCTACAATGTAAACATCCTGGCTATACCTGTAATGACACTTGTCCCGATGGTAATTTTGGGCTACAGTGTGATCAGACGTGTTCTGATGGCTGTGACATCATATGTGACCCGGAAAGTGCAGACTGTACGTGCAAGGAAACGTACTACGGGTCAAACTGCACTCTCAAATGTCCGGACAATTGTTTCAACGACACCTGTGAACAGTCAACCGGGAACTGTACATACAAGGGAACGTTCTACGGGTCAGACTGCACTCTCAAATCTCCGGACAATTGTTTGAACGGAACCTGTGAACAGTTAACCGGGGTCTGTGTCTCGTTTGTCGATGATTCCCACGTTAAGAAGAGTCTGCCGACTACAACAAACCCAAGCATATGGATACCTTTCGTGATCGCTGCTCTTCTACCTCCTCTTCTGCCTCTCTTGAATTGAGCTATGGCTCAATTCTCAGTGTATATCCGTGCTAGTCGTAGCTCATATCTTAGTGGGTGTCTGCGATAGCCATAGCTGATATCTTAGTGGGTATATGTGCTGGCCATGGCTCATATCTTAGTGTATGTCTGGGCTGGCCATGATTCATATCTTAGTGTGTGTCTGTGCTGGTCATGGTTCATATCTTAGTGTATATCCGTGCTAGCCATGGCTCATATCTTGGTGGGTGTCTGTGCTGGCCAGGGTTCATATCTTAGTGTGTGCATGTGCTGGCCATGGTTCATATCTTAGTGTATTTCCGTGCTAGCCATGGCTCATATCTTAATGTGTTTCTGTGCTAGACATAGTTCATATCATCGTGTGTTTCCGTGAAGCCATGGCTCATATCTTAATGTGTTTCTGTGCTAGCCATGGCTCATATCTTAGTGTGTTTCTGTGCTAGCCATGGCTCATATCTTAGTTTGTGTGTGTGTATGCTAGCCATGGCTCATATCTTGGTGTGTGTCATGTTAGTCATCTCTCATATCTTGGTGTGTCCGTGTTAATCATGTCTCATATCTTTATGTGTGTCTGTGTTTGATCATATCTCATATCGTACTGTGTATCTGTGTTAGTCATGTGTCATATCTTTGTGCATGTCTGTGTTAGTCACATCTCATATCTTTGTGTGTGCATGTTTGTGTTAGTCACCTCTAGTGACTCGGGCAGATGGTGCTCGTAAACCTGGGAGGGCCGACCATCTAAGGGCAGAATCCCCTACAGAAAAGACAATCTGCTGCCTTGCAGGAAGATTGGGGACAATCAAAGGCTAAGAAAAGCAAACCTGAATAAAATGCTGGCTGAAATCGGATGCACTGGGCCACTGGCGCAGAACACAGTACAACGTTTTAACGGGTGTTCAATCAGAATGGATCTGGCAGACTCTAATTGTGATGTTCTGTCTGTGGGGGCGATCAACACACTTAACCTGACAGCTGACTTCATGTGAGAGTCTGGAATCCTACTCTGATTGAGTCCTGATCGCAGAGAGATTTCGTTAGAACTATTGTTTGTTTTCTTTGTGTTTGTTTTAGTTAAATAATTTCCCAGTTGAAACGTTGGTTTCTTATTTAATCTTATCTACAGAGTTGTAATATATTCATGTTTTTTTCTTAACGTGTGTACTCGGAGACCTGTGTGATCCGTACACATCAGGTTTCTTCCCAACTACACAAATTGTTTATTTCTAGCGTTAAATATGTTGAAGGGTTGGTGGTTATTGTTTTCCTTTTAAAATGTTGTATTAAAACACAAACAGAATAAACAAACTGTTTCTACGTCTTTCTCATCCGTTACCGATGAGATTAGGCGCGCAATTTCACCCACCCTGAGATCACGTGTCACGGGAACGGATCTTATCGTTTCACATGTAATTTTAAGGGAACTTTTGAGTTAAGGTGAGCACCTTAGCGTATCGCAACACGCACAGGTGTATGCACCAGTAGTATCCTCCATCAGTCTTAGTTTACTACGGATTTTACAGCGCCCCTAGACGTGTTTTTTTCTTTTCTTTCGCCGTGTATTTTCTTTTTATATGAATCTACCTACTTCATGCTTGAGTTGGGGTTTTGGTGTGTATTTCCAACGATTGCGGTCTGCATCTATATTTTCCCAGGCTGCAGTATTTATGTTCAAAAACTTTGTCACGTTCACACACGTCTATAAATCAGAGTTTTGGGCGCCCCCTAGTTCTTTTGCGATCTGCTAGTTGTCCATAAAGTATATCTTTTCGTTAGCGGCCGTCTTTCATACGGTATAAGTGGTCATGCCAGCGTAACCTACGATGTTTGAGAAGCGTGTAGATGTTCGGGAGGCTTGTGCGAATGTATGCGCCATATATACGTACACAACACAAAGTGACAGAGTGAGTGGAGAGAGCAAGCGATTGTTAAGATGAATCATTTCAAAATCTGGTTTTAAAAAATCGAATAATAATGAAAGAAACAGTCATCGGTGGTTACACGTATTGACAGTTAGTTATATTTAGGGGCTCCAACAATAATAACCCATTGTCCCAACAACTCATTGGACAGCAGCTCGCGTTTGAACAATTGCATTTAATGATACAATCTCCTAGTAAAAGTATGTGACAACAAACACTTTAGATAGATATTTTATCTTCTTCTTTTGTTATTAAATTAACGATAGTAACGTTTTGTTAGCACATTTTTTATATGTACTTTCGTGCTGTTCCTGTTGAGTTATATTTCTTTGCAATCATGGTGGTAAGCCCCACCTATACAACTCTTGTTCTCATCTTTTAGGACACACAAGGAGATCAATGGGAAAGTATCCCAATTGCATTGCTGTTTTTTTCTAAGTGGAGAGTAGTCTTCACTACTCTCGATTACATCTTTTGGAGAAGCGCTTCCCAAAACTCTCTCCCTTGTTAGAGGCCAGGTACACTTGCTTCGATTGTTATTTCCAAATCCTGGTGTTATCACGAAAAGGCCGCCCACTGCAGCTTTGGTTGTTCCGTCTTGTTGTACCAATGTACACAAGGAACTCATTTTTACCTGAAACTCACGAAGGATTGTTGCAAATCTCTACAACCACCGTTGTTAAAAAAAAACTCCTTTCTTGTAGGACAAGTCATCAGAGCCACCACGTGGTTGATAAAATAACTGTTATGGCCATTGTGCACGTTGTACTCTTCTTCATCTTCAAGTCTTCAAGTGTAACGTAAAATGATTAGACCAGGAGTCTTCATCCTAACGCCCGCTGTGTCATTTTATCTGGATGTGCAGACTTGTATCTAAGCAATAAGCCATACTGGATTACCTTGTGATTAAAGCATCCATTTTCCAATAAATTGCTACCCGGTGACTTCTTTTAACTATATTCTTGAAAGATTAACATTTCTTCGTTTCAGTTAATCCCGTTAGGTATAGTCTTTATTTAATGTATTTTGATCCGCACATTAAAGAGTTGGAGACCACTGGGGGTATGCTATCATGTTCCTTCATTACTTCCTGTTGCTTAAGCGATATATTAATTCTGCTGTTGACATTTGCCAATGTTCTATGTTACATTTACCCCCATCTTGTCTCCACTTGGTCCTACGTACATATTTCCAGCAGTTTTACTATAGTTCTGTAGTCGTGCTGTTTCGCTCTCCTAACAAACATATAGTTCATGATTCATATGCTGCGACTTTCGGTACACGGAAAATGTGATTCACGAACAATACCCCGCCGTACAAACGCTTGTTTAGTTGCCAAGTATTTTTAAAACAAAATTCATGTCTTTTTCTCTCGCTCTATTTGTTCGACGGCAACTCCTCTTCATCGTTCGCTGTTAAATAGCCGCAGATGCGATGCGTTATCGTTTTCAGCTAGTTACGATATTCTGCGCCTTTCGACCTAAACATCCGACTTCAAAAAGAGATTTTGTGTACCGGGTTGCTTTCCCACTTTGATCCTCACTCGCTGGTTAGTTTGTTTACAAAGGCACCACGGGGATGTGGAGCGCTAGTCAGCTTTGAGTTTCTGATCATTTTCAGCCGAGATACTGATCGCGCCCCCTTGTACCCTCATAGTTTGTTCAATACATAATTGTTTTTCTCCATTTTCTGTGATGCATTAAAAACCATTCTGTTTATCAATTTCTTGGCGTTACATCTTTACCAGCTGTTATTATTGTGTCGACATGTATCGTTACGGCTATACGTTTATGTACTCTACGCATTTTTGGTAAGGAATTATCGTTAGCAGCAAAATTGTTGTCATGATAAGAACTGACAATCTCGGGGGAAAAGTGTGGGGGGGGGGGAATCAAAGCCAAACTAAGAAATTACGAAGTGAACACTTCTGATCTGTGTGTACTTATTGCCTGTCGTTAGGTAGCCTAGAAGCATGTTCCCAATGTCTTCTCCAAACTGCTAGTACAGTCTATCTATTAATATGTCTATCTGTGCTGCTTCTCTCTCTCTCTCTCTCTCTCTCTCTCTCTCTCTCTCTGGCATTCATATGTAATGATCTTGTTGACGTCACGCCCTGAAGAAAGACCTTGATAAGTTAATCCACCGTGCTGGTGTATAGACGAATGCATTAAACTTATTATAGAAAACAATTGGTGTCTGATAAGTTGTAGTTTTGTCATTCTTTATTGTTAGGCAGACTGTGAAGCCAGTGAGAGATATTGTGTTGCTCGGTTGGCTTGCCGTGGTAAAAAAAAAATAGACAGAGATGGTGATAAAGACAGTAATTTGAATATACCACCTGTTGTCATGAAGAAACCTCTTGTCCCAACTATAATATATAATTACAATTTCTTTTTGGTTTTAATAATTTTAATTTCTACTGACAGTTTTATTGAATTGATTAATTGACATTGTAACATTGAAAAGAACCAGAAATAAACAATCAATATTTTTCGGGCACATCATAAGAAGAGGGAAGTTGGAATACTTGGTTACAACTGGCAAAATACAAGGAAAGAGAGATCGCGGGCAACAAAGAGAGAAAATACTGGATAGCTTAGTGTCGTGGCATGGAAAACAGTCAACAACAGAACTGATACGATGCACTGTAGATAGAAGATTGTGGAAGGACATGATCGCCTACGCCAACTGGTATGGCACATGATGATGAACAATGAAAAAAGTGAAAAAAAAAATTCCCAAAATTCATTTGTTGTGGATTAGTGATTTCATTTGTAAGCTCATCATTTCCATACTACAGTATGATGTGTGTTTTTAAATTACCTATGATGATTTTTCTTACATGTTACATATAGTCATTCTACGCCATCTATTTTATACATTGTATATTTATTATCTAACAGTTTTGTCCCGGGAGGCAGCGACCGTTTAGACCTACTCTTTTTTTTACTCTTAACTGCCAAGAGTTCTTTGTGTCCAGAGTGTACACGAGACCTCATGTTTTTTTTTTATCCTTAACTGCCAAGAGTTCTTTGTGTCCAGAGTGTACACGAGACCTCATGTTTTTTTTATCCTTAACTGCCAAGAGTACTTTGTGTCCAGAGTGTACACGAGACCTCATGTTTTTTTTTATCCTTAACTGCCAAGAGTACTTTGTGTCCAGAGTGCACACGAGTCCTCATGTTTTTTTCACTGTTATCCGAGACGGCTCGGAGTTGGGATCCCACTTCTCAGAGACCAGGGAAGGATAAAGCCACAAAGAAACCACGAATTCAGAGGGGAAAATTCCCACCGCCTCTGGCGGGATTCGAACCCAATATCTTTCTGTGCAGAGGACGACGGTTTACACCCAGACTCACAGATTACTCCCCCCCCCCTTTTCCTTCCAAGAAATATTTTGCCTCTGATCTTGTGTGACCAAAGAATATTGCGAATAATAACTAGGAGCTGAACACATCGCCTGTGCAGTACTAACTGATCCCTACTGTCAATCCTCATTTTCTTTTTAGCCCGATGGCCATAGGAATAGTTAGAATAGTTACACCTCTTCGTGATCCACCCTTAATTTAAGGACGCTGTTGCCATTTTCAGTAAAACTGTGATATTTGCATCTTTAGGTCCAACACATCCATCTTCGGCATGGCGTTTTTTAATACCGGGTTGTCTTCCCTTTCAATGCCTATTCACTTGGCCAGACTATACTGTTTATTCTGGTACTATGGACACAGCGTAGAGCTGGAGCATAGTCTGGACAGTTCAGGTTCATTGATTCTGACGCTAGCCATCAAATGCGAATCGCTGGCAGCTTTCAGCTCTGCTGCTGTCGGGCGCCTGTGCCCCCAGTCTGAAATGCTGGAAGCCGTTTCCTTGGGCAAGCTGTTTATTGTTAACAGAGTAGAACCGGAAGTTTAACAGTCAGTGAAACATAGCAACAGGAAAACATCTGCGATGCCGACTCTAGCTTCATTAATTACATTGACGGGTATCCAGAATTTGTTATTTCCCTTTCTCGTCATTGAACTAGTCCTGCCAGAGCCATGTGTATGTATTATGTAATCGGCCATAAAAATATGTGATACGTTGTTTTATTTTAATGAATTGCAAGGCCTATTCAGTGGCTTTCTCTGTTGCTCGTTTGCGCCTATAGTGCCACACTGGCCACAATATTAAATTGAGTGGCAACATACGTGTCTGTGTGGGGTGGTAGGTGTGAAAGGAGGTTGTGTATCGTAATTAAACCACATGGCTAGATTGTTTATTTAATATTACTGTAGCTGGGGATTACTGTAACATCTTCTTCTTCTAATTTCCTTCCTCATTTGCTTTTTCAACGTCGAGGGGAGATATAATGTGCGGTCTTTTGCTGTTCTGTTCGCCTCTGCTGCTGTTATGTTTCCTAGTGTCTCTTATATTCATTCGTGGTCGGCCTTTGGATCTGGTATTCTCGCAATGTTTATTGAAGGCTCGGTGTGTTGTGTTTTGATCTTTCTGCCTTGTCACATATCCAAATCATTTTATCTGTTGTTTCTTTATATATTATATGGCGGCAGTTATTCCTAGCTTTTTTTCCGCAGATCTTCATTTCTTATCTTCATCTCTCAAGTATCTTATCTCCTGTCATTCGTCGAACATATTTCATCTCAGTAGAGGTTATTTTTCTTGTTTGCTCTTGCGTCTGTAACATCTTTTGTTTAAATATTTACTTTACGTACTAATAGTGTTCACGTTTTCTGTTGTTGTTTTATTATACATTCTCTTGAATCGCGTTTCAACATTAAAAGTTGAAATAAATTTCCGCTCAAATAACTATTATATTAATTGGGGCATGTAACTGATAATCTAAGAGAGAACTTTTATTTGACTTGGTACCAGGGGCTAAGTCCTTCCTTCCATTTTACAAACTCCTTCTGTCCTTGTGCCACCATTTTACTGGACCTCACCAGGGGCGAATTGCTACTGCCTCACTAATTACTCCCTTGATGTAACACCACACCACACCACATTTTTACGTTTTTTTTTGTTCTTTTTTAAAATATATTTTTTCTTATTCTTTCCTTCCTCATTTGCCTTTCAGCCTCATATAATTCGCGGTCTTTTGCTATTCTGTTTGCCTCGGCTGCTGTTATGTTTCCTAGTGTTTCTAAAATTCCGTCAGTCCATCTTTTTCGTGGAAATTCTTTGGGTCAGGTGTTCTTGCGACATTTATTGAAGCTTCGTTGTGTTGTGTTTTGATCACTCTGCCTTCTCATGTGGCCAAACCATTTATCTGTTGTTTCTTTATATATTCAATGGCAGGGGTTATTCCTAGCCTTTTTTTCTCAGTTCTACATTTCTGATCTCAGGCTGTTTCTTGTCCTTCGTCTAACACATTTCATAAAAGATATTTGGAGTCTATTAATTGGAGCTCTCTGCATTAAAACGATAACATGAATTTATTTCGATTCAGACATTTCTGTGACCAATAAATGTAGATTGCCTCTTCCTTATGATTTTGATATTTTTGCTTTCTCCAGCTCGTTAAAAAATGTCTTTATTTGTAATTTTTGCTCTCCATGGAATTTGTAGCATTCTTCTGATAAACCACATGTCAGCTGCTTCGAATGTTCTTTGTGTTGTCTTGTGTCGTCCATGGCTCACTTCTATGTAGTAGAACAGGTTCTATATAGCATTTGGAGGCGAAGGCGCGCCCCACCCAGCACCAGAGCTGGAAGTCGTCAGTGACTCATAACTGATGGCTTGCGCCAGGATCGGTGAACCAGAACCATCCAGACCCTGCTACACCTCTCCGCGGTGCCTCCAGAAACAGACTAACCTGTCTAGTCTGGCCAAGCGAGCAGGGATCGAAGTGGGAAGACGAACCCGGTACACAAAAAAGCGTCGGCTGAAATCGGATGTGTTGGGCCGAAAGGCGCAGATATCACAGTGTTACACTGCAAACTTCAACACAACGTAACTACGTCCACTTAACGTCCTTTTAAGGGCGGATGACGAGGAGGAAGTCTACGGTTCGTATCCGTTAGAATACCTCAAATCATCGGGCGAACGCATCATCATCATCATCATATAGCATTTTAGTACATGTTTTCTAACATTAATTGATACATTCCTTATCCAGCTTGTCCATTAAGATCTTTGGTATTGCGTATTTTCCACTAATTAAAAATCCAGTTTGTGTATTAATTATGTTTGTCTAGCCTCAGAGTTGTTACAATTGTCATATTTTGTTCAGTTTGATGCAATGGAAGGTTTTTCTCTGTCTCGTTCTAGTGAGGTGCCAATAATCTCAGCACGAGCATCTGTAATGATCTATGATGACAGCAACAAAAAGTGGGTGCCAAGTGGGACAACACAAGGTCTGTCCAAGGTACAGATCTACCAGCACACTGCTAACAACACGTTCCGGGTTGTCGGCAGAAAAGTTCAAGACCATGAGGTATGACTTTGTTGTTGTTATGTTGGTAAGGGAGTAGTAGGCTGTATGATGATGTGGACTTGTATTGGATGGTTACATTACATTAAAACAATTATTGGCGTAAACTATGTCCAGAAATTATTTTTTAAAGTTTCTGTTTGTGTAAATGAGAAAAGCATAAGCTAGGCTACTTGCACTCGTCACTGCAAGGTCAGCAGCCCACAGCTGACAAAGACCTCAGTTCACATCTCAGTTTTGGTCCCTGGCAACAAACAGCATGCGTCAAGATAGACTGTTTAAGTAGGTGAGAATCACCACAGCCTCCACAATTTGATTTAGAAGGCATAGCATTGCTCTAGGATGAACACGCTCCAACATTAATTTATCTCAGAAAATTAGGAAATCCATTGAACTACCAGATGAACTTTCAGTTTCTAAGAGCTAACACCTTGTATCACCTTCACTGCATTTGATCATCATCATCAATATAACTATCATAGACATTGAGCACAGCTTGCTGGTGTAACTAGGCATAAATGCGTAGACCTATGATTTATGGTAACTGTGCAGATGACTGATGTGCAGTCAGCATTGAAGTCTCCAAAAAAGCAAAAAGAAACTTAATGAACAGAGAGTAACCCTAGTGCGCAGCTGTGTCGTAATTTCCAGACAGTGGTGATCTAGTCAATGTCTGCACACTGCAACATACAAGAAAATGAGAATGTAGTCTCCTTAATAATCACTTCAATTAAAAAATATGGTAATTGTGTACAACAATGTGTATATGTATATGTTCGTCTGCATGTACATCAGTAGAAGGAAACTCTTTGTACAGAGCTTCACAGCAGGAGACAATCTGATCATCAGAAGACGTCCCCTGGTGAACAAGTATTTCGACCCTTTAGCTTCTTGACACTCTAGGGGAGCAGGGCCCACCTGGGTCATGACTTCCAGGCATCTACCTCCTGCTGCATTGCCTATAAGGCTTACACAGTATGTTCGTCACAAAATAACTACACTTAATACGCAAAACGCTTGAAAATAGTTTAACTAACTTAATATAAGCCGGAACAATAAATAACAACATAAACATATTTTTAAAAAAAATGTATATATATATATTTTGATATATTATATACGATTTCATGATATGTGAAATATCTGATGTCAGTCACTTGTTTTATGATGAGGTGTTTACTGACTACATCAGGATAAGTGAACAAAAACTGATCAAGAGCCTGCTACACCTCTGTGTGTGTGTGTGTGTGTGGGGGGGGGGATATGAAAACCAAGTAACCAGTCTGGTCAAATGAGTAGGGATTGAAGAGGATGAGCAACCCAGTACCCAAAAATGCCATTCTGAAGGTCAATATTTTGAGCTGAGAGGTGCACGTAAACCACAGCACACACATCCATGGCAACTTAGCATCCTTTTAAGGGAGGATGACAAAGTCAACTATTCATTATTTAGTAGCCATCGAGTGAATGCCAGAAATATAAAGAGTTTAAGGACGGATCATGTTGGATTAGTGCAGAAGAAGTACAGCAGTTGTGAAAGGCATAGTATATAAAGGCAGAGAAAGAAATGGGATCTTGACCTGAGGCAATGAACTGGTTTCTACTTCACAGCTAATAGACATACAGCAAGTTCACAGCTAACAGACATACAGCAAGTTCACAGCTAACAGACATACAGAAAGTTCACATCTAATAGACATACAGCAAGTTCACAGCTAACAGACATACAGCAAGTTCACAGCTAACAGACATACAGCAAGTTCACAGCTAACAGACATACATCAAGTTCACAGCTAACAGACATACAGCAAGTTCACAGTTAACAGACATACAGCAAGTTCACAGCTAACAGACATACAGCAAGTTCACAGCTAACAGACATACATCAAGTTCACAGCTAACAGACATACAGCAAGTTCACAGCTAATGGACATACAGCAAGTTCACAGTTAACAGACATACAGCAAGTTCACAGCTAACAGACATACAGCAAGTTCACAGCTAACAGACATACTATAAGAGATAGAAAATACTAGTGGATAATAAATGCATTCGTTGATGATCCACCAATGGCTTGCCCAAGTCAAAGAGGAGTAAAAATAAAAGAATATGCTTTAATGTCATCACAAATGTGAAAGACAAAAACTGTTAAAGAAAGACAGTGTATAAATATGTGCATAAATAAATAACAGCCTCGTTATGAGTTCAGTTCTGGATGTGAGTTGTTTTGATGTTTACATGTTTCATTTAATGTTTGGTTTTGATACAATTTAATATTTATAGTGACATTATTTTAAGATCCATAAGGGGCATGCCTGGAATAACAATTGGAGGTCATAATATAATTAATCTAAGGTATGGTAATGATACAGTATTAATCGCTAAGAGTGAAAATGAGTTACAAGAAATGTTGGACATTGTAGTGAAGGAAAGCAAAAATAAAGGACTCAGCCTTAATAGCAAAAAGACAGAGGTAATGGTAACAACAAAGAAAAAGACATCACCTCAGTGCAAAATAAAGACAAGTGGAACAATATTAAAACAGGTAAATGAATTTAAATATTTGGGAATTTTGTTAACCTCAGACGGAAGATGTACAACAGAGGTGAGATGGCTCAGGCAAAAGCAGCTTTCCAAAAAATGAGGAAAATACTATGCAATCGATTTTTGACAATAGAAACAAGAAAAAGAGTTCTTAAATGTTACGTAGAGCCAGTCTTAACATATGGATGCGAATCATGGACATTAGGACAACAGACAAGAAAATCACTGGAGTCTGTAGAAATGTGGTTTTACATAAGAATGTTGAGAATTCCATGGACAGCTAAGAAAAGTAATGAAGAGGTTCTGAAGAAGGTCAAAGCAAAAAGAGAGCTAATTTCCAATGTTAGGAAGAGACAATCATCATTTTTTGGCCATGTAATGAGAAGAGAACAACTGGAATATATTGTACTGTAACAACTGGAAAAATTGAGGGACGAAGAGATAGAGGGAAGCAAAGAGAAAAAATAACAGACAGCTTAAGAGAATGGCTTGGCAGAAGGTCAACAACAGAAATGATAAATAGCTGCCGAGATCGAATGTTGTGGAGAGACATGATCACCTACGCCACTAGGCCCGGTACTTGATGATGATGATGAATACATTTTCTTGCAAATTACATCTGTGTTTGTTTATGCATGGTTCAGGTGGTTATCAACTGTGCTATACTTAAGGGACTCAAATACAACCAGGCTACTCCACATTCCACCAGTGGCGTGATAGTCGCCAAGTCTATGGCCTCAACTTTGCATCAAGGGAAGATGCTGAGAGCTTCTCACAGGCCATGCTGGCAGCCTTAGAGACCCTAAATAGTGAGTGTTGCAACTGTATCTGCTTTTAAAATTGATCTAATGCTGAATCTTCGACTAGTTTGTTTAAAAGGTTTGCTTATGAAGTGATAATTTTGGGGTAGGTCTATAAAATAAAACTGATAAATTAAGAAATAAAATAAACATGAATGTAAATTTTAGAAAAATGTTTATCTCCAATAATATACAGCCATTCCCCAACTTATGATGGGGTTACTTCCTGAAAAAATCATAGTAAATAAGAAATATTGTAATTGGAAAGTGATATCCTAGGTCTAGTAAGGTTTTGAGCTGCCAGGCGAAAGTAAGAAATAGCTCTCAGTAGCCTATAGAGTACTGTATGCACGGTTAAATGTTATTGTACTGTACTGTATACATGATTAACAAAAGTATTCACTGAAAGAAACTGAGAGAGAGAGAGAGAGAGAGAGAGAGAGTGAGTGTGTGTATTAAATAATAACTTGTATCATAACTAAAGAAAATAATAACTCAAACGATTGTTAAGTCGGGGTATGTCTGTACCAATAAGAAATGAAAACAAAAAATACTCTAACCAATTTTAGTTACAATTTTAGTTTTTTGAACTATTAAATATAATCCAAAATTCATTTTTATTTTCTTCAAACAAATTTCCTCCTCTGAAGAAAATGTGTTTAAATAATTTCAGTGTTTAGTTAAATGTACCATGAAATGAAAAACACAGAAAATAGCTGATTTAAAGTGATCAATAACATTTTTATAAAATTGTGTGCATTTTGTAGAAAAATTTAATAAAATCTATTAAGCACTCTCCAATTTCTTGGGTCTGAAAGGTCTGGTGGGAATAGGAATAAAGGCTGAGGATCCAGTATAGTTACAGTTTCATGTACTGGTTATTATACATTGGTTATTGGTTATGGAAGGCCTCGGTATCACAGCAAACGAATTAAAATCCATAATTGCTCAACCGCCCATGCCAGTGGAATCATCCGAATTACTAACATTGTAATTATACATTGTAACTAGCTACTAGAGACTGCAACAGAACTAGCACAGCGGCAGAGGACAATGTAACATACAACAGTGCTCAGAGCCAAAATAATGGAGAAACAATCACGATCACGCAGAGCAAAGAATCGCAGATTGTATCTCCCCTCAGCGCCAACGGCAATGAAGGAAGGATAGAAGAAGAAGAACTGGATACTTGTGTAACTAAATATTAAGAATTCAACAATTTTTAAGTTGAACGTAAATAAGTATGGTTAATAAGTGCTATCAGAGCAAAAAATATTGTATTAAGAATCAGTATGTGTATATATATATATATATCTTTGTTTATATGGCTGTGTTATACTGTATACGTTTCATTAACAACATCGTTTTTACGATAGCGGCTTGTTAAACCTCTGATCAACGGTTATATACCAAGCCGGAGAAAAATAATTCCTCCATTTTGGAAACAACCGGAAACCACTCCACGGCTATTCAAATCAAATGTACTATCAACCCTTACGTATGCGTGTGAAAGCTGGAAAACAACAAGAGATATAGAAACAAAGTTGAACGCATTTGAAAATAAATGTCTAAGGAAAATACTTGGTATAGCATGGAACGAATTCAAAACAAATGAGGAAATTAGAGAAATCGCCAATCAACCACTAATATCTTCAGTAATAAAGAAAAGACGATGGTCATACGTTGGACATGTGATGAGAAGAGATAATAACCGAATAGCAAAGCAAGCCCTCATATGGGAAACAACAGGTAAAAGAAAAAGAGGAAGACCCAGGGAGACACTGAGAAGAACATTGATGAGAGAGGCAAGAGCAGCAGGAGTCGGCTCCCTCAATGAGATAGAACTGCTTGCACAGAACAGAGACAGATGGCGAGATTTGATAAAATATCTTTAAAAGAAAACTGCTAGAACAAAAAAATCCATATAGGAGAAGGTGTATCTTGGTCTACGCCCTATGGGCCGGTTACGGCTCGAAAGGTCAATAGATAGATAGATATACTGTATATCTTCTTTTGTTCACTTCATCTTATAAACTATAAGAAAGAAAGTTATAGAATCAGGATTCATTGGCAACCCCAACAGTTGTGATGTTGTTGTAGAGTTTTCCTCATTTTGTGTTTCCATGTTACACTTGGTCCGTCTTAAGTTCTGCACTGCACACCTCTTTTTGTACTTGCTTTGTATTTTCTGATACTGCATTTTTCCTTTAAAATAACACTGTATTCGATGTAATACTTTATTTAAATCCATACTCTTCCTTTTAAAAAAGTGTGTTTATAATTCTTAGAAGTATGGGTGGTTAGAATATTAATGTTTAGTTCTTCTTAATCCCCTGAACTCCGGTCAGACATAGGGCACTCACAAGAGGTCTCCACCAAATCCAGTGCACTAGAACTGTTCATAAGTCCTACACTAACTCAAATTGTGGCCTTGGAAACACACTAACTACTCTAGTCAAATGAGTTGACACAGAAGAGGGCAGGCAGTTCTGGTATCCAGAAATGCTGCAGTCGGATGTATTGGTCTGAGAGAAACAGATATCATAGCTTGCTACAAACTGTGACACAATACAGGTTCATTAGGTAGCGTGTCCTTTGCAGAACGTTGCACTCATCATAGCCTGCCAGAATTAATCTCTGTCTCTAGTCATATCTCCCACTTCTTCAGTTCATTATATCTCTGGTGTCTTGATACCACCTTCTTCTTGGTCTGCTCTTATCTTCCTGTAGCCATGCTTTTTTAAATATATTTTTATATTTTCTTTCTAGCCTTCTGTTTCTTTAGACGTGACAGTAGTATTTAATTTCCTCTATACAATGTTCATTATATACTAGGAAACATAACAGCAGTAGAGGCCAACAGAAGAGCAAAAAAGACCACCAATTAAATTTTCCCTTGCCGCTGAAAGGCAAATGATGATGAAGAAAAAAAAAAGAAGTTATTAATAAGTCTTTAATTAGTGTTTATGTCTTTTAATTGTCTTCATCGATTACAGCACAGTTAATAAGCCTTTTTTTTTAGTGTTTATGTCTTCTAATTGTCTTCATAGATTACAACACAGTTAATAAGCCTTTTTTCAGTGTTTATGTCTTCTAATTGTCTTCAAAGATTACAACACAGTTAATAAGCCTTTTTTTTAGTGTTTATGTCTTCTAATTGTCTTCAAAGATTACAACACAGTTGATAAGCCTTTTTTCAGTGTTTATGTCTTCTAATTGTCTTTATAGATTACACCACAGTTAATAAGCCTTTTTTCAGTGTTTATGTCTTCTAATTGTCTTCAAAGATTACAACACAGTTAATAAGCCTTTTTTTAGTGTTTATGTCTTTTAATTGTCTTCATAGATTATAACACAGTTAATAAGCCTTTTTTCCCAGTGTTTATGTCTTCTAATTGCCTTCATAGATTACAACACAGTTAATAAGCCTTTTTTAGTGTTTATGTCTTTTAATTGTCTTCATAGATTACAACACAGTTAATAAGCCTTTTTTAGTGTTTATGTCTTTTAATTGTCTTCATAGATTACAACACAGTTAATAAGCCTTTTTTTAGTGTTTATGTCTTTTTATTGTCTTCATAGATTACAACACAGTTAATAAGCCTTTTTTATTGTTTATGTCTTCTAATTGTCTTCAAAGATTACAACACAGTTAATAAGCCTTTTTTCAGTGTTTATGTCTTCTAATTGTCTTCATAGATTACAACACAGTTAATAAGCCTTTTTAGTGTTTTTGTCTTCTAATTGTCTTCAAAGATTACAACACAGCTAATAAGCCTTTTTTCAGTGTTTATGTCTTCTAATTGCCTAATTGTCCTCATAAATTACAATACAGTTAATAAGCCTTTTTCCCAGTGTTTATGTCTTCTAATTGTCCTCATAGATTACAACACAGTACATAGGTTACACCAATTTAATACGTTATTAAGGGTGAATAAAACATAAATTAAACTATCAGGCAAAGCATGCACGCAATGGATCTATGTCAGTTCTGTGAGATCTCTGAATCTCATTAAACATAATTATACCATTTTAAGAACTGCTTAAGGTATACTCAAACAAATGTATCACGGTTTGTATTGAGGTGCATCTTTTATAAGATGTTAATGGAGAACTAATATCGTGACTTCTTATATAATCTATTTAGTGGACCAGCTGAAACATCATGCCTGAAAATATGTTCGTGCCAAAAGTTCCTGACCATGACTCACGCTCTAAAATATTCGTATGCATTCGTCAGTGTGAATAGCGTGTCCCTTTGCCTTGTTCAATCTTGACGGCCGTGGCATTTTGTGGTTGGAGGAGAGAAGGGAAGTAAGCCATTATCTTGATAAAAGGGGGAAGGGGGAGTATTCGCGTAGGGGACATTGATCATTTTCGTTTTCACAATGGATTTGTGTTTCTTAACATTGTCGACGACTTCTGTCGAACGCAAAGGTCGGGCCACTTTTGAGCAGACTTGAATGCTACTTTTACTTATGGGACTAACACGCAGAAAAGTGCATGAACTGAATTCAGTCAAAAGACTCATAGCTGACACAATTAATTGCTTGAATCAGGATCCGTGAATAAAAACTGATGAAGATTCTAATCCTTTCTCCTATCTATCTCCCTCTCTATCTCTCTCTCTCTCTCTGTCTCTCTCTCTCTCTCTCAGTGACTTTGCAAACAGACTGACCGTTTCTACGAAGCGAGTAGGGATTGATGAGGAAAAGCAAACCGCTAAAGTCGGATGTGATGGGTCAAAATAGGACAGATGTCGTAGATTGCTATGAACTCGTGTCTACTTAGTACACTTTTAAGATTAAAATACGAAAGGGTGTAATCATTAAGTTAATATAGAAGCAGGCACTTACAGATCAGGGATCTTGTATATTCTATCTATCTATCTATTGTCCTTTCGAGCCGAAGACGGCACATAGGGCAGAACCACAATCTTAAAAACAGAAAACCTTGCATGCCAAAATGTCACATATTGGAGAGATCACTGCTTCCAAAATCTGTGGCTCTGTTTCCATAACAATACTTTTTACAATGACAGCTTGTCAAGCCATGGATCAACCTCCTTAGTCGCCTCTTACGACATGCCTGGAAGGTCACAGTGTCACTATTCTTTACTCCCTCATAGTGAGGCCCCAGTAACACACGGGAAAATATATATCTTGTATAGTCATTGACATCTAATTCAACGTTTGATTATAACAAAAGTATAACTGTCAATAGAACTAACAAAAAAGAGTTATTTTGTAATGCATAGACCTTGTCCTTGCAATTAACAAGCAAGCGTGAATAGGTGACAGAAATGTGGACATGTACAAGAATGTTGCCTCTCTGGTCATGTATTGAGAAGAGAGAGAAACTACAAACACAATTGTACCATTGAAAAAAGGGAAGCATGAGAAACAAAGAAAGACAACAGCAAAATTTAAAAAATAAACTCGGCTGTTTAGGATGAAATGAGGTCATCAAAATAACTGATAAGTGACAATAGGGAATAAATGCGTGTGTCTTGTCTGTCCCCATGATGTCATTTATCAATTCTTCTTGTTATCTCTCCTCTGAGGCTGTGAGTTCTATACTGTCTGCCTGTCGATCCATCCATCAACCAACCCACCCACCTACCTACCCACCCATCCTTCTATCTATCTCCCTGCCTGTCTGTCTATTTGTCTGTCGATCGATCCATCCATCCATCCATCAACCAACCCACCCACCTACCTACCCACCCATCCTTCTATCTATCTCCCTGCCTGTCTGTCTATTTGTCTGTCGATCCATCCATCCATCCATTCATCAACCAACCAACCCATCCACCCACCCACCTACCAACCCACCCATTCTTCTATCTCCCTGCCTGTCTGTCTGTTTGTCTGTCGATCCATCCATTCATCAACCAACCCACCCACCTACCAACCCACCCATTCTTTTATCTCCCTGCCTGTCTGTCTGTTTGTCTGTCCATCCATCCATCTATGCTTCCATCCAATCACCAACCAACCAACCCATCCTTCTATCTATCTCCCTGCCTGCCTGTTTGCTGTCGATCGATCCATCCATCCATCCACCCACCCACCCATCCTTCTGTCTATCTCCCTGCATGTCTGTCTGTTTGTCTGTCGATCCATCCATCCATCCATGCTTCCATCCATGATTCCATCCATCCACCAACCAACCAACTCATCCTTCTATCTATCTCTCTGCCTGCCTTCCTGTCTGTCTGTTTGCTGTCGATCCATCCATCCATTCTTCCATTCATCAACCAACCAACCCATCCATCCACCCACCCACCTACCTACCCACCCACCAACCACTCCCATCCTTCTGTCTATCTCCCTGCCTGTCTGTCTGTTTGTCTGTCGATCCATCCATCCATTGTTCCATTCATCAACCAACCCATCCATCTATCTATCTCCCTGCCTGTCTGTCTGTCGATCCATCCATCCATGCTTCCATCCATCCACCTACCAACCCATCCACAAACCTACCCACCCACCATCCCACCATTCTATCTATCCCCCTGCCTGTCTGTCTCTGTCTGTCGATCCATCCATCCATTCTTCCATCCATCCACCAACCAACCAACCAACCAACCCATCCACCCACCCACCCAGGTGGCACCCTCCTACCCACCCATCATTCTATCTATCTCCCTGTCTGTCTGCCTGCCTGCCAGTCTGTCTGTCTGTCTGTGCATATAACACATTGTTGTCGTAAAAGTGTTAAAAACATGCACCTCTGACATATTATATACATTGTGTTTTCCTGGTAAGAAAGAGCATGGGACCCATTATTTCAGTTGGCCTCGTGGTAAAAATAGTTGCTTCATCATCATTTACACACACAACTCTACACATGATCTATTTTATCTCACTTTCATAAAATTGTTATGAGGATGAAGTTATCTCATCTCACAGCGCCATTTGGTCATCATTTTAAACAGGCGTGGTAGAGTGCAGTTAAGATTTCTTTTGTGTTTTCCTCCGTGGGCCCCTTCTGTGAGGCAGAGTATATATATCAAGTCTGGTGTATTGTTCCCTCTTGTCGTGATTACATTTTCCCTGCACTTATAACGATCTCTCTTCCCCACCAGGTGTATATCGTCAACCTCCGCCCATGGCACCACCACCCCAGCCTCCACAACTTCAGGCCAACATCTACGCCCAGGCTACGAATACCGTGAACATACCACCTGAACAAGATGACAGGTAAGGCGGTATGAATGAACTTGGCTTGTGTCTATTTTTAATTGCGTCTAGACTTCTCTGCTATTTTCTAAATGTTTTAACATGTTAAGATTAAAAAGGAAAACAAATTATGATTATACTCCAACGGCAGTGGCATAGCATGTAATGCTGTCCATGTCGTATTGTAAAATGTTTTAAAGTCACAGTGAAAACTAAAGGTTCCCGCATTACTTAGCGTATGTAGAATATGGTGTTAGTGACCATATTTTTCCATGACCACGGCACAATTTTGGGCGGTGTGGTCGGTATCACGCCAGGCCGTCTTTATATTCCTGAAAAATCTATGATACCCATTTCTTTTAGAGGCTGAGTTAACAGTAGGGCCTTGTCGGTTCGGAGAAGAACCTGAATTGAACCCTGCCCCATCTGATCAGGAGGCGAGTGCACTAATCTCTCTGCCATGGACGCTCCATATCGTCGCAGTAGAAATCCATTTTAATTTACGTCGTTATTCTCCCTATAAACCCTGCTAAGAATATATAGAACAACAACTTAAATGGTTTGGCCACCTGGTCAGAATGAATCCTTAGCAATCACCATCAAGGGCGTTCTTCTCGAGAATGCATGGAAAAAGACCAAGAGGAAGACCAGAAGAAGATGGATAGATGCAGTGACAGAGACATGTAACAACAAGGGAAAATCACTAATTTAGACAGTTCGAGCAGCTCAAGAACGACACATGATATAAACCACGACACCTTTTATGTATCAGTGAAAAGAGAAAAGAAGAAGAAGAAGATTCTCCCTATCATTTTCTTACCAACGCAGTCAAACGTTATTCTCCCTATCATTTTCTTACCAACGCAGTCAAGCGAAAGCTGGGCTAGTACATATATCACACTTATCGGGTCTTCCTCTTTCCTTCCTCATTTGCCTTTCAGCGTCGAGACTCTGATAACAAATGATCATGCAGGGGCGCATATGAAAGAGGTAAGGTACAAAGTGAGGCATATAAAGAGCAGGAATGACAAATCAAGGAACTGACACGTTTTTATTTCGCAGGTCTGTGGGCTTACCAGTGTCAACGCTGGCGAGGAGTGGATATCGGTGCCTATGTCATTCAGGGGGACATTCTCGTGTATTATCACACTGGACAGGAAATGTAGGGAACAGGACTCAGTCGTGGTCAATGTGGAGGTGAACGGTCTCATCTGGGATAACACCGATGAGGAAAATGCAGTCATCTTTACAGACGGATCTGTAATACGACACCGAAGGAGTGTATGGGCATTTACAGCACGCTCAGCAGGAAGAATGGTCAAGGAAGGCAGTGGTGCATACATTATGACCACGAGTAGCATGACGATGGGGGTAATGGCAGTGACCAGGGCATTCATCTGGTTAGAGTCACAAGACTACACTCACGTCTACATGCTATGTGATTCTATGAGCATGATAGGAAAAGTGGAGGCGGGTTCTGTATGCAGGCAATGAGTAGAGTTATTGCAGAGTCAAAAATACGTAGGGTCACCCTTGTCTACATCCCTGGACATGAAGGGAGTACGGGGAAATGAAAAAGCGGACAGGTTGGCTTTCTGCGGTGTCATTGCAGCCCCGTCAACCAATGGATCGGGCGGACGTCACCAGTGCTGCGGGCGGACGTATCAGTGCCGTCCGAGATGTGGGAAGTGCACCGACTTCGAAAACCATGAGTCCACGTCACTCCTTAGGATGAAAGTGATGGAAGCTAAGATGAGCACAGCCAGAAACGAGAATCTTAGTTGGCGTATAAGATGACTTATCAACCAACACAGAACTGGAGTCGTCAGTCGCTGGACACTGCGGGACTTGCTGAGGAGGGGATCTGAGCACCTAAGGACATGTTCGGAGTGCAATGATAATGACCCGCAAATAACTCAATTTCGCTAGTGTCTCAGCAGCGAAATTGAATGAGAGTAGTTGCGTCCCTTTGACCATGTACCAACGGCTCATGAAAACAATATATAATTGCATCCGTGTCTGCGACCCATCTACTTCTACGTATAGATCACTGTGACTAGTGACATCATCATGGTGAAGCGAACACACTAAACATAGTTGTTTGTCACTAATATTTTAGTTCATTTGCACAATTGTATTTTTTCCATGAAGATTAAAAAAAAAAATACTTATAGTATATATTCAAAGCAAATAAAAGAACGCGTATCTCAAATTTGAATAACTTTTGTGGTTGACATTAAATATTACAGCTCACTAAACTCTCAGATTGGTAATTTCTTTGATCTTGTCTTTTGTATGAGCACGAACTACTATAAAATATCATTCACACTTAAACATTTATTTTATCTTAACATTTGACGTTGTGTGTTTGGTGTCACAGTTCCATAAAATATCAATTTTAATGATAAAAATATCACAGCATTAGGATATCTTCATCCACAAATGCTGCACAATTTTCAAGATGGAAACCCTCTCTCTTTCTTTCTCTCTCTCTCTGCGATCAAGACTCAATCAGAGTAGGATTCCAGACTCTCTTATGAAGTCAGCTGTCTGTTTAAGTGATTCGATTGCCCCACTCTTCCAGGGAGGTGGGTGTGGACCATATTGCTCTTCTCAGGTCTGTGTACTGGGGGCAATCCTGTAGAACATGAGATGGAAACTAAAATACCCCTTTGTGGTGAAAACAAACAGCCGTGTACTACATGTACTAATTGCCACTCCCTGGATTCATGTACAGAGTGAGACGAAAATCTGTTACTTTACTCAATACAAAACTAGTGCTTTATTTCATTCGGCTATTTTTTTTAAAGTCTATTTGAGGTGTATCTTCAGTCTGTGTAGAAGAGAACTCATATAATTGTAATATATTTTAATATTAATGTGGATAAACGAATGGGACATTGTTAAGAGAGGAACTATAGTCTGTAGAGTTCATTATCGGATTGAGATCGATCCGGCTCTGCCCCGACTGTTTGAGAAAGTGTATGCTAGAAACAAAGACCATCATTTGAGAGTAAGTAAAAAGTAAGAGCCCCGTCACGCCAAGTGGTGTATAGGGAATATGGTGTTAGTGACCATACACTTTACAGACCTTCAGCACATGATTTTTGTGGTAATGTGGTCGGTATTACGCCCGTGCTGCTTTACTTTCCCAGAAAAAAATCTGATATCCATTTAAGGCTGGGTGAACCCGGAAGCCGTCGGTTTGGATCGAATCCTACCTCTTGTCCTTTGTAGTCCAGTTCACTAACCACTGAGCTATCGCGGCTCCCATCATTTGGGAGTAATGAGTGTAAATGATCTTGGGGGAATGTTTTCTCAAATAAAATTGGTTTACAAAAAATTCAGGAAGAACCTCTGGTGCTGCTCAAAAATGATATTGAATGACTTTAGAAAATTAATATTATGTCAGGTCGTTTTGTGTCAATGTGTCCTTCTGACCTGCTGTCCGTTTTTATCTTTCCTTCCTTGTGTTTTCTCTTTGTCGATCTGTATGTCCATTTCTAACTTTTCATAGCTCTCCCTCCCACACCCTCTTCCTCCCTCTCTTTCACGCACATTATTTGTGCGCGCGCGCGTGTGTATACGCAGGTACCTTATCCACTGTTTATCTATTTGTTACTTTTATCTTTTATCTATCTGCTACCGTTATCTTTTATCTCTATATTACCGTTATCTTGTATCTCTATGTTACCCTTATCTCTTTGTTACCGTTATCTTTTATCTCTATATTACCGTTATTTGCCGTTATCTTTTATCTCTATATTACCGTTATCTTTTATCTCTATATTACCGTTATCTTTATATCTATATTACCGTTATCTTTTATCTCTATATTACCGTTATCTTTTATCTCTATATTACCGTTATCTTTTATCTCTATATTACCGTTATCTTTTATCTCTATGTTAACTTATCTCTTTGTTACCGTTATCTTTTATCTCTATATTACCGTTATTTGCCGTTATCTTTTATCTCTATATTACCGTTATCTTTTATCTCTATATTACCGTTATCTTTTATCTCTATATTACCGTTATCTTTTATCTCTATATTACCGTTATCTTTTATCTCTATATTACCGTTATCTTTTATCTCTATATTATCGTTATCTTTTATCTCTATATTACCGTTATCTTTTATCTCTATACTACCGTTATCGTTTATCTCTGTTACCCACCCTTATCTTGGGAGCCGCGATAGCTCAGTGGTTAGTGAACTGTACTACAAAGGACAAGAGGTAGGGTTTGATTCCGATCGACGGCTTCAGGTTCACCCAGCCTTTAATGGGTACCGGATTTTTTTTCTGGGAAAGTGAAGCGGTACGGGCGTAATACCGACCACATTACCCCAATAAACATGTGCCGAAGGTCTGTAAAATTTATGGTCACTAACACCATATTACCTATACGCCACTTGGCTTGACGGGGGTACTTTACTTTTTTTTTTACTTACCCTTATCTCTTTGTTACCGTTACCTTTTATCTCGATTTCATGCGTACTGCCCACTCCATTCATATACATCTTTGTTTTTGTCTGTGAAAGATAATTCATGGCTCTTCATTTGTTTTCCCGGCGTCACAAGAAGGAATGTGACTGTTAAGTTGATTGTAAGATTGTACGTCATAGTAATTGTAAACATTAGTTTCCTCATTTAAAGGTCATCATCATCATTGAGTGCCGTCTCCGCATCGAAGGTTGGCTACCATGGAGCGACATTGCGCTCTGTCTCTAGCTTTGAAGGTACAGGGTGTCATAGACTGACTTGTCTGTCTTTTGATGTTACTCGCCAAAGTTAGTCTTGGTCTGACTCTTTACCTTGTATTTCCTTTCCAAGACTACTTTTAATAAGCTGCTGTGTCTTTTAACATGCCCCCCCCCCATTTTTCTTTTCATTCTGTTTTCTTTTCAGTAGTTCTCTTTTCATTGTTAGTTGTTTTAAGACTCCATCGTTTGTTTTTTTTTCTATCCATCCAATTCTTCCTATTCTTCTATAAATCCACATTTCAAAAGCTTCAATTTTCTGTTCTGTTTTCTTGTCTAATGTCCACGTTTCTACACCATCCAGGAATGTTGAGAAGATGTAACATTTTGCTATTCTCAGCTTTAGGCCTGGTGTTATTTATTTTGATGTTAGTATAATTTTCATGGCATTAAAATTACTTTTTGCCATTCCTATTCTTTTGTTTATTTCAGTTTTACATTTTCCATCACTGGTCATAGTATCTATCTCTGCGATCAAGACTCAATCAGAGTAGGATTCCAAACTCTCTCATGAAATCAACTGTCTGTTTAAGTGTTATGGTATATAACAGTACACTTCTCAACGTCACACATTTCAATCGATATTTTGTGTGCTTATTTGTTAAGTCATTAGTCACTACTTTAAACTAAAGAGCTCCGCTATTAAACATTTGCTCTTAGATGACGTCAAGTATGTGAGAAATGAAGGGGCAAATTTTGGTGAAAAGGGAGATTAGAGATATTGAATCATTTATTATGTAACCAATTAATTTCATATTTAATTTTTGTGTAACATCTTTTTTTTTTTTTATTCTAAGCTGTTTTCCGTTTAAAAGAATGATTAATTTCTTCTGGTAAATCTGGACAGTCTTCTTTCTATCTCCCCTTCCCTCCACCAACGGTTTCCAACCCAGTCATTCTTTAACCGCATCACAGGAGTGAGTTGTGAGATCCGTTGCCACTATAAACATTAGTGTTGGTAATGATGTCTAGTGTAGTGTCATTACTAGGACTAGGATTTTTATGACCTACACAAATTTCAGATATGACCTAAAAGTGAAAAAATAGACCGAAATATGACATCAATTAAATTAATTACATGTTTGCTATTAAAAATGATGTTAACATTTTTATTCTATTTTTTCAGTTAGCCTTATTTTTCTTTATTCAGATGATCTGTCAAGTTACCACTGAGACGCTTACATTCTTACAACCGAGCTCTGTATTAATGTCTTTGTTGACGAGCAATTTCTGAGGTGGCGCATCTCTCTGACTTTAACTTGTTTTATTTCAATTCTTGGACATATTTATTCTTCCTCGGTGTCTGCAATTACTTTCACACCAAAAGAGTGTCAGACTGCGTTGTCTCCGCTTCGAACAGTGATTCTACTTGCGATAGTTTTCTTTGTTTGAAGTCTTACTTCAGAACAAACTTTTTTGATAGTAATGTCTCTCTTGTACGCTGCTGCTCGGTGCTGTGTTTTGGCCAAAGGTATCTTTTTTATATTTCAACTTCGAACGTTTATCTTGACATTCGGTGAATCAACTACTAGTGTCTTTAATTGTTATACTCTATATTTATTTTGAGTTACATTGTCTGAGTTATAGATAGACTGAATTTATTTCAGGAAAGTTTACGTGTTTCTTAACAATAAAAATTAAAAAGCCATTTTTTCCCCCGCCTAATAAATAATCTAAATGAAAGTTGTATAGTATCTAATAGACGACAAATATAACCAAACAAATATACACGTATGCCCCCTATTTGGACAAAATATGACCAAAAGCTAAATTATGGTGAAATGTGCATTTATATGACTAATAAGAATATCACGACGTGTCGTGCTGAAGTCGGATGTGTTGGGCCGAAAGGCGCAAATATAAGTTATACTGCAAACCACAACACAACGCAGACACGCCCACTTAACGTCCTTTTAAGGGCGGATGACGAAGAGGAATTCTACAGTCTACGAATACTCTAGAATACTTTAGTCATTCTGCGAACGTAAGCAAGCAATCACGACGTGTTCAGAAAGGCAAGAAACATGTTGAAAGTAACTTGGATTTAAAAAATAAATATCAGGAAAAAATGTGGCATGACATACAAATCCGAGCCCTAGTCATTACTTTGTGAATTAGTATTCTCTGACTTGCATTTAACAGGTGTTTCTTCCCTGTGTGAGGAATTTATATGGAAGGCTGCTTGCTGCTCGGATCAGCACATTTGGCGCACATTCCGTAATCGATTCTACATCGTGTCGTTAATTTGCTGATAATATTCTCCCTGGTCATGTCTGTTCTAATTCGTAGACAAATAATACATTTATATTATTATGAACGGAAACTTACCGACCCGACAGATCAACGAATCATTTCAGGGGAAGAGATAGTTTTACCACACTCAAAAATCCACAAATAATCAGCATCGGAACAAAAAAAAAACAACAAAGAATTAATTTATAATTATTTGTCTTCAGTCGAAATAATTGGCAACTACAACTCGGATTGTTCGTCTGATAATAACTGTCTTTCTACAACGCAAGTATTCAGCCACACTCTATCCCGAATATAATTGTTTTAATTGGAAAAAATACAGATGTACAATTTATTCCCGAGTTGTTTTCGTTACCGCTATAGTCAAGAGTACACATACGTGAAAAACATTGCAAGCAATAGCAACTTTTTTAGGTTGCTTAGCTGGCAGTGTACCATAGTGCAAAGTTTCTCGTGATCAGGCTCTGCGTCGAGGTGTACGGTTGCGATCCTGCTTCAGGGTGTCTTTTGTTCTTTCTTGTTTTTTTTTTTTTTGTACGGGGCAATAAAAGAGCGGAAAGGTTGGCTAGTTGTGCGCTCACCGACATGCGGGGAGGGCACAGGTCTTCGAAAACTGTGAGTTCACGTCACTCCTTCGAATGAAGAAGGTGGGAATAAAGATGGCTTCATCCAGAAACGAGAGGTTTAGTGGGCATATAAGAAGTGTTATCAACCAACACAGGACTGGAGTCGTCAGTCGCTGGACGCTAGGGGACATGCTGAGGAGGGGATGGGAGCGCCTATGGACATATTCAGAGTGCAATGATGATGACCCACAGATAACTCAATGAATCAATTCGTTGATCTGTCGCCTCGGAAAATTTCCTTTCATAACAATATTCATTTATATTATTTGTCTTCAGAGAGAAATGTTGAGAGTTTACACTCGCTCGCGCTCACAGTATATTCGTTTAGTAAATGTGCGAGTGTGGGGTCTCTCCCTTATTTTATCTCCATCTATTTAACGTCTAGCTTCTTTTCTGTCCCAGTGCTGCAACACCAAGTTCTCCCATAAGAAATGACCAGTTGTCAGTTTGAAGAAAGGTTGTTATTCTAATGAGACTAGGGTAGGTTAAGATACTCACTGCCTTTAACATAAAATTGTGTTAAATCACATTAGTTGAAAGGTCCATTTGTCATGACTGACTTTATATAACACAGAAGAAAGTTTTATCAAAGTTGGATGCGCGTATTTGTGTCTCCTTCTTGTTCTATCATTATCAAACATCTAATAAAATGAGTGTTTCCGTAATCTAATTTTTCCCCCTGGCTTAGCCAGAATACCGCTGTCTTATTTTAACGAAGTTCTGTACATTTTGTTGAAACTTTCTGTTAAGCTCCAGTTGTGGTTCTAAAAATTTATCCCCGACTCATCGAGTCATGTTCCTATTTGTAACTGAGTCAAATGAAATTATATCGAACCCTGTACGTTCGGTCTGAGAAGTTGACCCATGCGCCCCTACCTCACACTTAGAAAAGTTATATCAAATGCAAACAATTGTATATAGAACTACATGACATATGCTGTCATATGATCACATGGATGTCATTTTAATAAGTGATCACAACAAGACTGTATTGTAAGAAATCAGGAGAGCGTGTTCATTATAAGTAAGCGACGTGACACCTTTCCGGGGCAAAGTATTTACCTGACTTCAGACATTAGTGTGCACCGATGTAAATAGCTTGTCCCAGACATAAGTGTGCACCAATGTAAATAGCTTGTCCCATTGTGTGTATTGACAGTCACGACCATCGCGTTAATCTAATGATGCGATGTTCCAAATAAACACGCCACTGCTGCTGCTATTTTAAAGATGGAGACTGAATCACCGAAACAGTCCGCCTATACCCATGTTTTATGGTGTCTTTCTTCAAGAATGTAAAAAAAAAAACAAAACGAAACATACAAACAGCATATACAACAAAGACATGTTCTTGTGAGACGTTATTCATACTAATGGAATATGTGTTTCGAATTCTTGAGAGCGTCAAAGAAATCCACCATCACGGCCAAAGGTCCAGCTTATAAGAGGTAATCGTTGAAATCAAATGTGTGCCCTGCATGCCAGTCTGTGCTCTAAACAGTTTACAGTAAGTCCGATACACAGTTTACTAGAAGGCGGCGGTTGAAGAGAAAGATCTCAGCAGCCTGCTGCAATAAATAGCACAGATGGAAGTAGATAAAGAAAACAAAAAGACAGAGAAGATAATCTAATCGCAGAGTTTAGAAACGTACAAGTAGTGTACGCGGTTAACGAACAGCTTTATAGTCAGGTACTTGTGGCTATTTTCGTACTTCAGCCGAACGTTTCATGCCGCCACTGGTCCTTTTGTGTGTGTGTGTGTGTGGGGGGGGGGGGGGGGGGGGCTCTATACAATATTGTAGTCAGTATAGTGACTCTACGTAAGTTGTATATAAATCGGCGGCATATCAAACATTTTCTCTTTTTTTTTCTAAACAAATTCTTTGTTCTCTCTCTCTCACTCTCTCTTCCCCCCCCCCCTCTTCGTAAAAATGAACAGAGTGGAATAGTATAGGGGATGGATTACCGAACGCCCCATTCCATCATGTTCGCTCACCGAACTCTTTCAGTTAGCATTATCAGTCGTAATTTCTTTAATTTGCCATGTCGTCATCACCATCAGATTTATACAGGGCCTGCTGGCGTAGGTGATCATGACCCTACACAACTTTCGATCTCGACAATTATTTACCATTTCTGTTGTTGACTCTCTGCCAGGTCATTCTATTAAGCTGCCTGGTATCATTTCTCTTTGCTTCCCTCTATCTCTTCGTCCCTCAATTTTTCCAGTTGTTACAATATATTCCAGCTGTTCCCTTCTCATAACATGGCCAGAAAATGATGATTGTTTCTTCCTAATATTGGATATTAGCTGTCTTTTTGTTTTAGCCTCTTTCAGAACGTGTTCAGTCTTGACATCATCACATATAAATATATAATTACGTTGCTTTATTTAAAAGCGAATGACTTATGTGCACATATTTTCCTGTACACCTGGAAATATTGAAAGTAAAATGAAATGTTGAAAGTAAAATCGCCTACCTGTTACATGTGAAGAGGTCTCTGTCACACTTTGGCATATGGACAATATTGTGTGCCAGCACCTTTTCATGGCCTTTGGCACGTTTATATATAACTAGTCATGTGGTCAATGTCCATTTAGATATAGTACACTTTTAATTCTGGTTGGGTTGTCTACACATGCACGTTCACCTTTTTTAAAAAAAATTCCGTTGTGATTTTAGGAGGGGCGGGGGAAGTAAAACAAGTAATCTAGTAACTACTTGTATGTCATTACTTTAATATATCGAATAAAATAAAGGTGGAAATGAATGCTTGGTGAAAAGAGGGGGCGGGGGCGGTCTTTACTACCATTTTGGGGGATTTACCGAGATGCAATTGTAAGGGCTTGAGATTCTTCTTCTTCTATCCTTCCTCTGTTGCCGTTGGCGTCGAGGGGAGAAACAATCTGCGATTCTTTGCTCTTCTGTTGGCCTCTTTTGATGTTATTCCTCCTAGTGATTCTTGTATTCCCTTTATCCATCTCTTTCTCGGTCTTCCTCTTAATCTGGCGTTTTCGTATCGTTTGTTTATGGCTCTTTGAGTCATTGTTAGTTCTTTTTGTCTTGTTATGTGGCCGAACCAATTTATCTGTTGTTTCTTTATGTATTCGATGGCTGGTTCAATTTCGAGTTTCTTCCTCAAATCAGTGTTTCTTACTCTGTCCCTTAAGCTGTTTCCTGTAATTCTTCTGACACATTTCATTTCGGTGGTCGTTATCTTTCTTATTGTTCTAGAGTCCAGCGTCCAATTCTGGCACTGATAGCACAGAGTTGGAAGAAAAATTGATTTGTATATTGCCCTTTTTGCTTCCTTAGTTATTGCTTTGTTTTTCAATAGTGTTGATACTTGGCCTATAACTTGGCATGCTTTGTTACAGCTTATATCTATCTCGGTCTCTTGGTTATTGTCTTGTGTTAGTTAACGTGCTACCCAGATATTTAAAATTGTCTACTTGCTTCAAAGTCGCATTATCTGTTATGATGTTTAGTTTTTCTTTCTTTCTCGCTATTGCCATTACTTCGGTTTTGCTTATGTTGGTCTTTATGTTGTATTGTTTACAAGTGTTGTTTAGCCTGTTGATATGTTCTTGTAGGTCCTCAGTTGTTTCATGTATCAGAACTTGGTCGTCTGCAAATAGTATTTCATTTATTTCTTCCTCTCTTCTGTTGTTTTCTGGTACGTTTATTTCGTTCTCTTTTATGTTATCGCTTGTTATCATCCGGCTAGAGATTAAAGGATGTATTTACCGGCTCAGATCATCGTCAGAGAGAGGAAGAGAGACACGGAGACACGCACAGAGTGAGAGAGAGAGAGAGTTAACGAATTTATTAGAATCCTGAGTGAAATTTCCCCATAGAAACCTCACCTCTCTCCACACTCCCCTGATGTTTGTTGATGCCTATGTAGGCTTTTTGATGTTGGAAAACAAGGAAGATTGGTAATCTGTAGCTGAGTGTGATTGCAATAGGAGAAGTGAAAGGTTGTTACTATTGATCTTGCATCCACCTTGATGTCTTTTGCCTTTTTCAACACAATAAAATGCATTACATTTCTGGGGAGTTTGCAGATTTCCTGCTCTCACAGGTTTCTTTATCTACCATGGAGATATTATAAGGTAAATAGGGTAGAATTTGGTAGGAAACATTATTTACAATTTTCCAGGTACTGACTTTTAATTTGCTATTTCTGATTACTACTTGTTTGCTAATAAAAATCCTGAGTCTCACACGTCATGGCGACTGCTTGACCTAGCGGCCTTTATCCCTCTGGTTCGATCGTTCCCCCCCCCCCCCCCCCTCGACATACACCAGCCCAGCAATGGTACTATGTGTCGTAAAGATAGTTTTTTTTTTTACTTGTTTGCTTCTTCTTTTGTGATATTCACCCATTGAATATTCCCCATTATCCTTAACTCCTAAAACTACATTAAATTAGATGCGTTATGCTGTTGCTTACAGCAAGTTGCTATATTTTGATTCTCTCAACTCAACATGTGATATTTGACAATATGCAAGACATTTTTACATACTCAGTTATCTTCTCTTTTAACCCTGCTTACCAGTCAGGTTAGTGTATTTTAATAGGCACAGCAGTGAAAAGAAGTAGAATCTTGAACTGTTTTTCCTGCTGATCCTGATATAAATAGTCAGCTGGGAGCCATTGACCACTTTAAGGTAAAGGTAAGGTAAGGTAAAGTACGAGACTTGAACCGGCATCTTAGCACGCGAGTTTACACCCATAAGTGCTCAGCCACCTATCCAGAAATGTTCAGATATTTATGTATAGTGCCACCTCAAGCATCGAAACTCAGACGCGAAGGGACATTCCTCACCTTCCCAGGTTAATACCCAGGTACCCATTTTTGCCAACGGCTGGGTTGACCGTGGGGGTATTTTTTTCCAACCACGAGTACAATTCATATTGCTCCCAGCGGGAATCGAACACGGGTTGTCCAAACGTCAGTAGTCCAGTCAGGTGGTTTTCCCAACTAGGCTACCGAGGCATGACCACTTTAATGCATGTTATAGTATATGTTATGCACCTTGGTCCCCTTTAAGCTGTCAAGGGTTCTTTTATCTGTGAACACAGGACCTTTTGTATTAATAAATACTGTAATAGTGTACTTTTTAGCATCATGTCCTCAACATGAGATAACCCTCAAAGTGATGGGTATAATCTGTATAATCATCATCATGTAGACAATGCGGCAGGTGCGATTTAATTTGTATATACACATATCTGTGCTTATCACCAATAAAGGATAGGTAAGCATTGCTGAGAAAGTAGGACACACATTTCTTGATGTTTTCTTCCTACTTTTCTCACATCACTCTTGAATTTTAAATTTGTGTGTGCATGTAGTTGTTAAATGGATTGTTTCTTTCATTTCTTTTACTATCTTGTTTGTCTTTTCATTTCTCATTCCTAGTTTTTGCAAGGCTACTTTATGTCTTAGTTTAAATGTATATACTTTATATATGTCAATTTTCTTAGAACAAAGTAATTGCTAATATGCTATTTGACTGTTGCAGAACATCAGAAAAATCTCTCAGACTTGCCATGTTCATGATCATCCTTCCCAGAATTCCCTAAGCGTTCACCACCCTGTTCAACTATAGTTCTCATCAGCCTGTCTTTGACCTATCCATCAAAAGCTCATTGACTGACTGTTGTTAAGGTTTCTGGAGCACTTGAACTAAGTAAAAAAAGTAAAGTGCCCCCGTCACGCCAAGTGGCGTAAAGGGAATATGGTATTAGTGACCATATATTTTACAGATCTTCGGCACATGATTTTTGGGGTAATGTGGTCGGTATTATGCCCATGCCGCTTTACTTTCCCAGAAAAATTCTGGTACCCATTAAAGGCTGGGTGAACCCGGAAGCCATCGGTTGGGATCGAATCCTACCTCTTGTCCTTTGTAGTCCAGATCACTAACCACTGAGTTATCGTGGCTCCCAGCACTTCTAAGTACTTCTGGTTTATCCACTTCAATGTTTGTATTTTCTCCTGTTTGCATCTGTTGAGGAGGCTTTTGTTGCTGAATTTGTTTGCCTAAAATTTTAAAAGTTTCCCTCTAACATCAGCCATAAACATGGAAGATTATTAACTCTTTCCGTATGATTCTCTGCACTGTACGCCATGCTGATTTTGGCCGCATACATTTTGCCACATAGTGTGCCACTCTCAATTTGATTAGTGTGAACTGTCATCAAACCATTTTCTTTTTTACATGTCTTGCATCATCTTGGTATTGGTCAAATCTAATACCTTGTTCAATTATCCAAAAATTCATATATAATATGTTATATGTTAGATAAATATAAATAATGTAGATTGATTCTTAAAACACTGAAAAATTTTATATCTGAAATAGCTTCCATTGCATTGATAAAAAGCCACCCTACAGAAAGAGTTAAGCAAAGGAGATGGACTTACATTAATTATACTGAGAATAATAAAAATAGTTTCTTTTCAAGACTCTCACCAGACCCAATGCACAACCATTAAGAAGTTGTTGTTGCAGCTGTTGTTTAAAAAGACCTGTAAGAACTGTCCCAGTTAGATAGTCATCATATTATCCTCATCACACATCAAACAGCTGTTCATAAGTGCTCAGACTTCCTTCCCAGCAAACCCCATAGTCTGAAAACTGGTTCACAAGTTCTCCACCATTCTAATAGACATACAATGTCCAAATGGAGTGTAATGGTTTTCTTCATCTTTTTTATCTGAGGAAAAAAATGTCTGAAAATGTGTTCAGCATTATTTTTTCTTTGTTATATATATCTATATCTGTTAATATTTTGTCAGCCTTCATAGGTCAACTTTCATAATAATAACATATTTAACTTACCATATTAATTTTGTCAACAGGATACAAAGAGATGATCCCTCAAATCACAAAAGACAAATGTCCAGTGGAGGTATGTTTTTGTGCTTATTTATATGACGCAATTATTTATATTTACATGTTACTCATTAATGTGAAATGCTTCGTCAGCCACAGTTTTGTCTCTTTGGGGAATTTGCACTGTGTTTTGTTCGTCGTAGGCTGCATTCACTGGAGTAATCAGAAATCTAAAGGGCACGTCATTGCTGTGAGTGCGACATTATTGTGTGTGCTACGTCATCGTAATGGCTCATCGTGGAACCCTAGACCGGCCTTGCGCTGATACAGAAGTAGTAGTTCTTATCATTATCATGTGCCATACCGGTTGGCGTAGGCGATCATGTTCTTCCACAATCTTCTATCCACAGTGCATCGTTTCAATTCTGTTGTTGACTGTTTACCATGCCATGGCAAAAAGCTGTCAATTATTTTCTCTCTTTGTCGTCCGCGATCTCTCTTTCCTTTTACTTTGCCAGTTGTAACCAAGTATTCCAACTTTCCTCTTCTCATGATGTACCTGAAAAATGTTGATTGTTTCTTTCTGATGTTTTTAGGAGCTGCCTTTTTGTGTTGGCCTCTTTGAGAACTTCCTCATTGGTCTTTTTAGCTGTCCAGGGAACTTTCAACATTCTTCTGAGAAATCCCATCTCTGTGGCTTCTAATCGCTTTTCATTTGTTTGTCTACTGTCCATGATTCGCTTCCATAGGTCAGAATTGGTTCTATATAGCACTGATGAACTCTCTCATTTCTATTGACATAGATTTGTTGCATAAGATATTTTTCATTTTCTGAAATGCTATTTTGGCGTGAGCTATTCTGCTTTTTATTTCTGTGGTGTATCTTCCATCTGATGTTATTATTGTGCCCAAGTATTTCAGATGTTGCACTTGTTTCCAATTTGTCCTGTTTATTTTTATGCTGCATGCTGGTGCAACATCCTCAACCTTAACCCTAATATTGAGATAACAAAATTTAATCCATATAATCCCAGGGGAATACTGCACAAATACCTAGGGTCAATCGTTAGTGATGAACATAGAGATTTCTTTTTATGAGCATTAGCCAGCTTTCACCTCTGGCGAAGTCCCTAGAACATAGGAACTGAATATTGCATATTAATCCATTTTTACTCGTTTTTTTCAAGGGGTCACTCACTCATAGACAGATAACTCCAACTTCAGAGGCACTCATATTTTTTTGCCATTAATGAGTAATTGCTGTGCTTCAAGCCGGGCCTCACTGCTGAGACCAGGGGTGGTTGCTGCAGAGAAAAATCACAAATAAAAATCCTAACTGGTAGAGCCGAGATTTGTCTCACAACCGCTGTCTTGTCTCGAGGCAAGAACCAGTCTTCCTCCCACCCAACATAGAGATAATTTGTAATATTTATCACTCTAGTTTTGTTGTGATGTAATCTAAGGAGACCCCACTCGTTTCACTTAAATAATTAATGTGCTTAAACTAGGAAATTACAGTGTTACCAATGATAAATTGCCTGTTTTGTGTTGACTAGGTGTGAGGGAGCAGTACTCAGAGACCACACCAATACTACCACCTCCTCAGCCTCCAAGCTCAGCCCCTCCAGCACCACCTGCTCCCCAGCTGCTCCTGCAGCACCACCAGCCCCACCTCCACCAGCACCAGCTGCTCCTCCTGCACCAACTGGGGGACCACCGCCACCACCTCCTCCAATGCCAGCTGGAGGCTTCCAACCTCCTGGAGGGAGTGGTACTAACCAGGGAGGGTTTGCTGCTGCACTGCAGGGAGCTAAGTTGAAGAAAACTCCAAAGGTAGAAGAACATGCATGCATGCAAAATTGTAGACTTTTTCTGGTATATGGGACAAAACAGGAACATAGAACTCCACAGTTGATTTATTATTATAGAAAACTTTTATTTATTATAGAGTTCCTTATTTTATTTATTATAGAGCTCCTTATTTTATTTATTATAGAGCTCCTTATTTTATTAATTATAGAGCTCCTTATTTTATTTATTATAGAGCTCATTATTTTATTTATTATAGAGCTCATTATTTTATTTATTATAGAGCTCATTATTTTATTTATTATAGAGCTCCTTATTTTATTTATTATAGAGCTCCTTATTTTATTTATTATAGAACCCATTATATTTTATTTATTATAGAGTTCCTTATTTTATTTATTATAGAGCTCCTTATTTTATTTATTATAGATCTCCTTATTTTATTTATTGTATAACTCTTTTATGGAGCTCCATATTTTATTTATTATAGAACTCATTATTTTATTTATTATAGAGCTCCTTATTTTATTTATTATAGAGCTCCTTATTTTATTTATTATAGAACCCATTATATTTTATTTATTATAGAGTTCCTTATTTTATTTATTATAGAGCTCCTTATTTTATTTATTGTAGAACTCTTTTATGGAGCTCCATATTTTATTTATTATAGAACTCATTATTTTATTCATTATAGAGCTCCTTATTTTATTTATTATAGAACTCATTATTTTATTTATAGAACTCTTTATTTTATTAATTATAGAGCTCCTTATTTTATTTATTATAGAGCTCCTTATTTTATTTATTATAGAGCTCCTTATTTTATTTATTATAGAGCTCCTTATTTTATTTATTATAGAGCTCCTTATTTTATTTATTGTATAACTCTTTTATGGAGCTCCATATTTTATTTATTATAGAACTCATTATTTTATTTATTATAGAGTTCCTTATTTTATTTATTATAGAACTCATTATTTTATTTATTATAGAGTTCCTTATTTTATTTATTGTATAACTCTTTTATGGAGCTCCATATTATATTTATTATAGAACTCATTATTTTATTTATTATAGCGTTCCTTATTTTATTTATTGTATAACTCTTTTATGGAGCCCCATATTTTATTTATTATAGAACTCATTATTTTATTTATTATAGAGCTCCTTATTTTATTTATTGTATAACTCTTTTATGGAGCTCCTTATTTTATTTATTATAGAGCTCCTTATTTTATTTATTATAGAGCTCCTTATTTTATTTATTATAGAGCTCCTTATTTTATTTATTATAGAGCTCCTTATTTTATTTATTATAGAGCTCCTTATTTTATTTATTATAGAGCTCCTTATTTTATTTATTGTATAACTCTTTTATGGAGCTCCATATTTTATTTATTATAGAACTCATTATTTTATTTATTATAGAGTTCCTTGTTTTACATATTATAAATGTAAAAATAACACAAAATAATATAAAGCAGCTAAACTAAAAGAGACAAAACAAACTATGATGTTTTGGGAACACCCTTCATCAGGTACAAACCAACATGATACTAATCTGAAGCCAAAAAATATATGAACAATAATAGGTGTGACCTTTGGATTAGAATAGTTTGTCCGGTTTGTTTTTCTTCTGTGTTAAAGTCTTTTGGTCATGTGAGCTTGACCCATTGTCCTATTTTATTTTGGAGGATAGGAAAAACATCATGATACAAGATGAGTTTCTAGATGAGTTCCTAGTACTCCTATATTTAGTTGTCTCCTGACACACTTCATTTTCAGTGGGTTAGATCTTAGTTGGGTGTCGAACTTTACCTTCCTGCCTCTTAATGTGGATGCTGGACAGGTCTGTTGAACTCAGCCTGCCTTTAGTTTCTGTCTGGGTGCTCTCCTGTAGCCTTTCTTGCTTCCAGTGGTGACTGCTTGGCAACAGTGGCTTGTTTTCTGGGATGTCCTTCTTGGTGAGAACTTTAAATGCAGCTCCCTTATTTGCATGGCTACCCTTCATATTGGACACTTGGAGCTTTTTCTTGTAATGTAACAGTTCCATCTGTTATATCCACCCTGCCCTGGTAGGCGAGGCCTAGGTCTTGAGTCATGGGATCAGATCTGACGTCCCATTCCCATCATGCAGTTCATAGTTTTTTCCAGATGATGACAACTGCCTCGTAGTTTGTGCCTCAGTTCAGAACCCTAAAGCCAGATTTTTTTCCCTAGTTCCTTGTGGGCTTGACACAAATTAGAATATACTCTGGGTCTTAAATACCAGTTCTACATGGTCGTTCATTTGTGTGGGGCACTTTGAATTGAAAAAGATGACTTAGGAGTATGTAGTGGCTGCTTCATAGATGGAAAATGATGGTCTGTTGGAAATCTCTGCTATTGATATATGGAGTCATTGCCATTGCTAATGTTCAACCTTCTTTCCCTGTTGAATGGCATTTGTTGCACATGATCATTTTGGTCTCTCTATAAATCACATTGTGGAACAATTATGGCTTTACCCTCCCTTATCTCTGGGTAGTGAGAACTAATGTCTAGTTCTTGGATAAAAGTTAAAAAAAGGAAGTCTCATGTGCACTGTGCACATGTTAAAGAATCCATGACAGCTAAAAGTAAAAAAAAGTAGGCCAATTTGGCTGCTGTCTGGGCAAAATTGCTAAACAATTAAAAAATATACCATGTAGACGATAGATATGTTGAGCTGAAAGAGGCAGCCATCGGAGCTTGCCTTAAACTAGCACAACAGTACATTTGTGCCCATTTAATGAGGGAACGGTGAAGAAGAAGACTGTGAATGACATTTTGTTGTTCATACTCATATATCCTTCACATATAAATCTCAATATCATGTTTTTTATATTTTCTGCAGCCTGAAGAAAAAGATGCAGGACCAGCAGTTTCAGACCGCAGTAGTTCAGGTAGTGCCGCTGCTAATGCAGGAGCTAGCCGCCCTGGAGGTGGTGGGAGCAGTGGTGGTCACATTGATGTTATATCTGAGATGCAAATGAAACTCAAGGCTAGGAAAGCAAAGTCTGAGACACCAGGCCAGGTGCAGGTTTGCTATAGTGTCTTCTACATTTTGCACATGATGATGGTGATAATAATAAATTAAATCAATGAAGCTAGAGCTAGAAATGATGATAATTATAGATAATGTATTAGACAATGACAAGAAAGTTAAAGATCTTGATAGTGAATTAAATTAAACAAATGATGAAAATGCTATAGATGATAATAATGAATGTTATTATGTCCACATCTTAGTTAGCTAAAGTGCTGATGACAGTCATGTCTCTTATTAATTGAAGGGATAAATCACTAATTTATTTCTGCAATTTTAATACATAATATTTATACTAAAAATCAGAGTTCCTTAACATCATGAAGAAATCACAGTGGCTGAATTGTTATTGCATTTGCTATTGATAAAGAAGTAAAAAAGAGAGCCCCTGTCACCGCCAAGTGGCATATAGGGAATATGGTGTTAGTGGCCATAATTTTTGCAGACCTTCGGCACATGATTATTGGGGTAATGTGGTCAGTATTGTGTCTGTGCCACTTTACTTTCTCATAAAAAATCCTGCACCCATTTAAGATTGAAAAGTTGTGGAAATCAAAACTCATTAGCACAAACACAAAACTTAGGCTATTCAAATCAAATGTACTATCAACCCTTACGTATGCGTGTGAAAGCTGGAAAACAACAAGAGATATAGAAACAAAGTTGAACGCATTCGAAAATAAATGTCTAAGGAAAATACTTGGTATAGAATGGAACGAATTCAAAACAAACGAGGAAATTAGAGAAATCGCCAATCAACCACTAATATCTTCAGTAATAAAGAAAAGACGATGGTCATACGTTGGACATGTGATGAGAAGAGATAATAATCGAATAGCAAAGCAAGCCCTCATATGGGAAACAACAGGTAAAAGAAAAAGAGGAAGACCCAGGGAGACACTGAGAAGAACATTGATGAGAGAGGCAAGAGCAGCAGGAATCGGCTCCCTCAATGAGATAGAACTGCTTGCACAGAACAGAGACAGATGGCGAGATTTGATAAAATATCTTTAAAAGAAAACTGCTAGAACAAAAATTCATATAGGAGAAGGTGTATCTTGGTCTACGCCCTATGGGCCGGTTACGGCTCGAAAGGTCAATAGATAGATAGATAGAACCAGAAAGCCGTCAGTCAGGATCAAACCCGACCTCTTGTCCTCTGTAGTCCAGTTCACAAAACACTGAACTATCTATCTATCTATCTTTCGTTCACCTGAAGTATTGTCTATATCTGCAATGTCGTTTCCAGTATCAATTTTACTGTCTTTTGTAATTCTTGCAGTGGCCCATATAGTTTTGTCTGTAGTGTTGTATCTGTGGGCCAATGGATTTTCCTCAGTCTACTATATTCAGTGCAGTCTTGACGTATGTGTTCAGCAGTCTGGGGCGCCTGTCCACATGTACAAGTAGTTGATGTGCCGATCTTGAATTTTGTATACATGTGACTATGGAGTCGATTGTGTCCTGTTCTGAGGCGTATAATGATAACTTGTTCATATCTATTCATATTATGAAAGGCATCCTGATTTGGGGCTTGTGGTCCTCTGATTGATTTGATTATCTGTTTCTTATGATGGTATGTAACCGGTATATTTAGTTGTGTGCCTGTTGAACCTTCCTTTGCCAACTGATCTGCTTTCTCATTTCCTGGTATTCCACAGTGAGATGGGATCCACTACAGGGCAACCCTGTGGTGCTTGCAGAGTTCAGTCAATAAGGTCTGCAAATGTGGTAATTTTCTGGATTGTAGTGCCTGGAGTACTGATCTTGCATCTGTCAAAAACACTACAGGCTGCGGGCTAAGATTAATATTCAGCAGTTTTTCTATTGCTAACTTTATTGCTTGTATTTCTGCATCATAATTGTGACAATATTTCCCTGTTGCTATTTTATTCATATCCTTAGTATTATTTGGGTACTCTATATATGCGCCTGCTCCCCCATTTTTTACTGCATTCTGTGCTGATCCATCTGTATACACACGAATCCATAGGTCTTGTGGGTATTCTTCATCCAGGAAACTGAGAGTTATTGTTTTTCGCTGTAGACTATACTGTTCTTTTTTGTCAACTATTCCTTTCACTTCTGTCTGTATTTGTATTGATTATTTGATAATCCTAATTCCTCTGTCCAGGAAGTATGTTCTGGTATGGGCAGTAGGGGGTTAACAACTCTTGGCATGTCTGGTGTTTGTCTACTAATACGCTTGGCTTGGTGGATAAAACTGCTTCTCTTAAGTCGTCCCAATGCAAGATTATGGAATCGGTCCTTCATTGGATGTCTCGGCATGCAAGCAAATTTTTCTGCCTGTATCAGGACCTTTGTGTCCCTCCGTTCTCTCAGTGCTGGTATCCTCCACAATTTCTCCATCTCCAATATTGGTGTTGATTTCATTGCTCCTGTGATGACCCTAAGTGCCTGGTTTTGTACTTTATCCAGTTCTTGCAATGTGGTGTTTGATGCTGAGCACCATGCAGATGATCCATATTCTAAATGTGGGCTTATACTCTGTTGGTAAACTTTACTGAGTATTTTCCCACTCGCACCCCACGTAGTTCCACACAGCTTTCTTAGAATAGCCAATTTTCTCCTTGCTTTTTGGGTTACCTTATTTATCTGCTGTTTCCAAGATAGTTTGTTATCAAATGTAACTCCGAGATACGTAGCTTGTATGTCTTCTTTCACAGGCTCATTGTTTATGTATATGGCTCCTGCTTTTTGTTTTGGGGAAAGAGTGAAAAGTGTAGTACTGCATTTGTCTGTATTGATGCTGATACACCATCTATTTGTCCATGAATTCAGTGCATTCATATCTCTTTGTAACAATTTGGAGGCCACTGTTGCATACTCCTCTGTGCACCACATTACCAAGTCATCTGCATACATTGTCACTTTGATACCATGTGGTAGTTCAGTAACTAGGTCATTGATGTAGATCAGAAAAAGTGTTGGAGATAGTACCCCTCCCTGTGGAACGCCCTGGCGCAGTAAGACCTTCTTACTCTTAAGACCATCCAGTTGCACTCTGGCTCTCCTGTTATGCAGGTATGCTTTGACCCATTTGTACATCCTGCCATTTACTCCATAATTTATCAGTTTCTTCAAAAGCCCTTCCTTCCATACCTTATCAAATGCTTTCTTTAGGTCTATCCATGCTGCTAGTAACAGTTTCTTTTCTTGAAACGCATCCTCAATTTCCTGGGAAAGATAGGTTGCCTGATCTTCGGTAGAGTAACACTGTCTAAAGCCTGCTTGTTGTGGGACAAGGAGATTTTCACTGGTACCACTGCAGTGGTATTTCCAGGTACCACTGCAGTCTGAGATTGCTTATATGTTTCATTGTTTTGCACAGACAGCTTGTAAGGCTGATTGGTCTAAAGCTGGATGTCATTGAACCATCATCTTTTCCTGGCTTTAGTAATGGTATCATAATTGCTTCTCTCCATGCCTGTGGCACTCTACCTGTGATCCAGCAAATGTTGTAGATCTGCAGTAGTTTTGCTTTAGCTGCAGTTCCCAAGTTCTTAATCATTTCATTAGACACTCCATCACTACCTGGTGACTTTTTCATTTTTAATTTGGATATTGCCAGCTCTAGCTAACTTTGTGTAATGGGTATTTCCATGACTTCATGTGCGGCCTCTTCTTGTCTTGCATTTTGATGTTTTAGACAATTCTCTTGACATTTCTCTAGGCTAATTTCAATATTGTTGTCATTTGCAAAGGAGTCTGCAAAGTGATTTGCTGCATGTTTACCTGTTAGAATGTTTCCATCCTTCTTCAGTGTAATTTTTGTGTTCCTTTCTGTACCCTCATCATTCAGCTGTTTTACAAGCTTCCACACTTTTCTTGTGTCTCGTTCGAGATTCAAGGACTCTGTTTTCTCTTTCCAGCTTCTCCGTCTGGCTTGTAGTTTAGCCCATTGAAATTTGGCTTTAGCATGTTGATAGTTATTGTGGTGTTCCTGGCAGGGGTTATTTTCTGGTTGCTTTCGAGATATTTCCATGTCATTGTGCAGTTGCTCTAGTTCACTACTCCAGTATGGTTTGTAGTGTTTCCATGCCCCTCTAGGTATTGTTTCACTGGCAGCTTGTATTATTAGTCTACTGAATTCATCAACTATTTTGTTGATGTCTCTGTCTGTATTTAGATCTTTAGTCAGTACACTGGTGTAATGTTGATACATTTTCCAGTCTGCCTTTTTGTAATTCCATCTGGAGAGAGTGCTGCTCTCGCTGACGGCCTCATTTTGCACCACTAAAAAGACAGGTCGGTGGTCGCTGCCTCCAAGTTGTTTCCCAACAATACGTGTGATATTCCAATCCAGGTCTGGTGAATGGAAAGCAAGGTCTGGTGTAGATGTGGTATGCCATGATCTGGAATAGAATGTTGGTGGATCTGTTGCCTGGTTTAATAGTATAAGCCCATTGTCATCCTGCCAATTTTAAAGTTCTTCACCTCTCTTGTCCATATCTTCATAGCCCCAGCTCTGTGAATGGCTGTTAAAGTCTCCACATACAATTATTCTTTCTTTTAATGTAATTGTGTCTAGTGCTAGTGGGCGGTCACTCGGACAGTAATAGTTAAGTATGTGAAAGTCTGTATTTTCTGTCCTGAGGTGCAGTATTTGATATTCTGCCCCATCCATATACACTTCAATCTGACATGCATTAATGTTGTTCCTTACAAGTGTCAGTATTCTGCCCTTTTGTCTGTTTTTTCTGTCAGATCGGTAGCACTGTTATCCCCTAATCTTCAAGGCTATGTCGTTGTTTAGATGGGTTTCCTGCAAACAGCATATGTTTACTTGTTCTTCATGCAGGATATTTTCTAATTCTATCTTTTTACTGTACCACTGAGCTATCATGGCTCCCTTGATAAAGAAGGTTCTGGTTCAATTCCCAGATGTGACAAATTTTTTTATGACCAAAACAACATCCTCTGGAATTGATATGAGGAATTTTTCCCTTGAAAAGAGGGTGTGGCTTGATGTAACACCAACCACATCACCCATTAGACATACCATTTGTTATTGAATAATATGAGCAGTAACATTATATTTCCCATATACCTTAAGGTGTGGAGAGAACATGTTCTTGAATTTCACAAAAGTTCACACTTTGTTATTGTTTTATTAATTGAAAAACATCTTATTGTATATTAACATAAAAAGAAAATATACTGCAGTAAAAAACAGAAATATATGATTGAGGAAATGTTTTATGCATTAATCATCATTTCCCTGTACAGTTCATTTTAAATTAAGATTTGAGTATTTCTGTAATGATCTGTTTTAAATACAAAATATTTTCTCTTTTTGTCAATTATTTAGATAATATTTCAGTACAATGCAAGAACAAAACTAAGGTTACATGCTACTACTTGAAAGCTGTGTAATTTCAGTGCTTCCACATGGCTGTGAATGCTGGCGAAAAATAGAAAAATAAGTATCAAGACTGTTATCATTTCACGATCTGCCTGGGAAAATTTCTCATGTTTTATCCAAATAAAATTTGCTACCAAGAAAATGGTGCAACCAAGATGAAACTAAAGATAGTGGAAAAATGGTGGACCTGAATGTTATATGCTAAGAAGAGATCGACGAGAACTGATATGCAGAGGACTCTGTAAGGAAGGTGGAAAACAGGCAGACCAAGAACAATCTGGCTGAGGACAGTGGAAATAGAGATGAATAGCATGGACCTGATGTAGGGTGTGCTGAAAAGAATAACCATGGCTTGTACAAAGATGAGACTTTATTGTTAGTATCAGCCATTGGCTGCTTTATTTGTCTGTATCCAATGAAAGGAAGGTGACATTTATTTCTTTGTCAGCCATTATACAACACATGCAAACTTGTTTAAATAAATGAAAACAAGTAAGAAAATATTTTTCTTAAGATGCTTTGTGCATTTTGTAAACAATAGGGGTACTGGACAATTTGGCTGGATGTTACTCTTATTCTTTCCAGCACCACTAGACATAGCATAGATCTTGTACTGTTTTTCACCATCAATCTCTTTTCTGGGTGAGATATTTGATCTTATCCAATGAGCCTGTGCCTGCTATCTTTGCTTCTCTTATAAGCGTTCTTTTTATATATCCTGATGTTTCCCATTGAAGAGCCTGTTTTGAAATTCTTTTGTTGTGTGTTGGATGTTAATACAGCAACAAATTAGTTGCTTAATAGAGAATTAAGATTGGCAGTGTTTATTTCTAGGGAGACGGAGACTTGCCAACACCTTCCGCTGTACCAAATACATCTCCAGATGTACGGAGACCATGGGAGAAGACTACTTCTGGAAATGGAACAGCAACAAGGCCAGGACAGATAAATGGCTCTGAGTCACCAAAACCAACAAGGAAGTAAGTTGGATGAGAAAAGTTTTTTTTAATTTGTGTCTTAAGGTGTTTGTGCAACAATCCTAAAATCAGATTGAAGAACAAAAATAAGAAGAAAAGGAAAGAGAGAATATCTCATTTTCTTTTAAATGAGATATTGGAATTCATTTATGCAGGTTTTGCTTATCATTGTGCTAAACAAATAAAACTAGTTTTTAAAAGACATCAACTAATATGGTTATTGTTAAACCAATATAATGCCACTTTAGGTGAACCATATTGTTTGTTACAAAAAGAGAACATTTTTCTAATGTTTTGACATACATTTTTTTGGTATTGTATGAAAAAATAAAGGCTCAGCTAGCCATTTTCTATTTTTTATCTATTTTTTAAAATATCTAAACCTAGATTACTGTACCGTAGTAAAAATTACTCCATCAAAACACAAATTCTTCCTAATTTGATAGTTTGTGTTGTTCAAACATTACCCCCCCCCCCCCCCCCCCCCCTCCCAATGAAATTCTTCCAAATGATAGTTTGTGTTGTTCAAACATTACTCCCCTCCGTGAAATTCTTCCAAATGATAGCTTGCAGTGTTCAAACATTACCCCTTCCGTTAAATTCTTCCAAATTTGATAGTTTGCAGTGTTCAAACATTACCCCCCTCTGTGTACTTTCCTAATTACTCCTGAGTGTTTAAAGAATGCTAAACAACAATACTTTTGAATCATCAAAACATTGGTCCTGAGTTAAAAAGATAATACACATTTTTAATTGACTCCTGAGACAAGCAGAAATGCCTAAAGTGAATATAGAAAGCAGACAAGTCAGAGAGTATTGGACATACAGAAGATACAGCAAGAAGAGATGTACAGTATTTATGAGCATAATTTGTGATGTGAACTTTTTTTTAGTCAAAATAATATATGGGAAGCTCAAGCACATGTGGCCTGCCATCACAATTGTAGTGTCAACAGCCCTTCTACCAAATCAGTCTTGTCGGTCTCCTTAACGGCAGTCTGTGTTACAACAGACTGGCTGAAAGAGGCAAGAATTGCCTGTTCTCCAAAGTCGTGGCAGTTACTGATATAAAAAATGTATTATTGCAGTACCTCTAAGCAGGACAAATTTAATCTCCTCCAGTAATTCAAGAAAGCAGTTACAACCGGCCACATATTATCTTGAGTCCAAGAGCTTGTGTTCCTATCAACCCATGGCATTAAATAAAGTCAAAATAATATATTGTTTTTGTGATCACTTTTCGTGATGAAGGTACATATTGTAATGTCTGTGCATATATATGTTGAATATTTTGCTTTCCTTGATTTGTCTCTTTCTTCATAACTGAGTGTTCAAATATGTTTGTTAAGCCTTAATTACAATATCTACCTGTGGTGCACTTGTTACATTCCGTAGTACAAAATACTACCACTTAATTGTAACATTAGGAGCACTAAAAATAATATTTTCTTTTAACTTTTGACACACAATTGTGTGTTTAAATATTACACACAGGAACTCTGATTTCCTGTCTCAGGTTGATTTATGACCCGAAATTGACCGCTTGGACATGTTATTTTATCTATTCAGACAGACACTGTAAATTCATCAGTATGTTTGGTTACCTCAAAGCGCAATTGGCTGAGTTTCCTGAATCGCAAAGAGTAGTTTGATGTTGCTGACGACTGAGGAAATTTCACTATTCAAAAGGGGAAAAAAAAATGAAAAAAACCATTTGTTTATATTTGGCAAATTTTATTTTGTATTCTAGGATCATATCTCACAAAATGGACAAAAAAAAATTCCTACATCAATAGAAACAAATTAATCCTAGATTGCAATACTGTAGTAAAATTTACTTCACTAAAACACAAATTCCTCAAAATTAAAAATTTTTCTGTCTTCAAATATAACCCCCATCCATGTACCTTTCTAATTAAATTTTTCAGCGACCTCTGAGTGTTTAATTTGTTTCCATTGCTGTTGGATTTTTGTTTTCTTTTTAAATAACTTAATGCAAAAAAATTTCAATTTTCAAGCATTTGGCAGTTTTTCTTCTTTTTTTTTTTGTTGTGGCCAGGGAAATTTCCTAGTCATTGGCAGACATCAAATAACCCTTTGTGACTATGTTATGTGGTCACCAAACATACTGACAGACTTAGGTCCACTGTACTGATAAATATTGTATGTAATACCCCCCATCCCCCCCCCCATGAGGCATAAGGTGAAACTCAGGTCATCTGTCAACCTGAGCCAGGAATTTGAGTCCCTGTATTTTGCCTAGTGTGAATAAACAGGACTGTGTCAAGAGTTCAGAGAAATTACTATTTTTAGAGCACCTAATGTTACATTTAAGTGGTAGTAATTGTTACCACTTAAAGATATATTGACTCGAGTTTTCACAGATGGATCTGCAACTGAAGCCTCAAAGAAGGGAGGCAGTGGCATCTATATAACCTACCCAAGTAGAAAGACAGAAAAACACTCCAGCTGAAGATAGGTTTACAAATTTTAGAGCAGAGGCAATGGCACTCCACACAGCCATACAAACTCTCAACACACAAGAGGTTTGAAGTCCAAAAATTGTCATTCTCACAGATCCTTGGTCAGTCATACAAGCAATGTTAAGCTCAAAACAGGAGAGACTCATTCAAGAAATAAAGAACAACAATGTATGTTATCTTTCAGAAAAGACAACTAGTCCTGCAGTGGATACCAGCACATTGTGGCATGCATCCCTGGAAATGAGAAAGCAGATAAATTTGCAAAAGCAGGTGTAAGCCTTCAACAGTCCTGCCAACCCCAGAGCCTCAAAGAAATAAAAGCAATCCTGAAGCAAACCAGGAAAACAGATAATTTATAATGAAGGAAGTTACATGGAAAATATGAGTCAGAACATGGCAGCCTAAACAAACTTAGCAGAAATGAGCAGACTAAGAACAGGTCATTGTGGCTTCAGAGCACATCTACACAAGATAGGAGGACTCAGTGACATTGCAACATGTAAATGCAGAGCAGCCAAACAAACCCCAGAGCATACACTACAGAACTGCAGCACTCTAAGCACCCTAAGAACACAAATATGGTCCACAGAAACAATCCTACATGACAAGCTATGGGGAACTAGTGATGACCTCAAACACACTGTCTTGTTCGTGACCCAAGGTCTAAATGCATGGCAATAGCTGATCGCTGAGGAAGATATTTTCTTGACCATATACTGATGAAAGAGTCAGCGTAGTCTGTAAGAAATCTGATGTCTTGGTCGCATCATATTCTAGGTTGTCCCTTTTTCCATCTTCTGTATGAAATTAAAGATATTATTGAATTATATTATATACAAGAATTGTCTTCTTGGCTACAAACAAATAAAAATGTCAGTGGCTGCTAGGCCTTGTAGCATCTTGTAGGGCATCAACAAAGTTCTTCCAACTTTTAATTAAATTGTAGTGAGAGATAACTGCCGTGATTATAAGTTGTTTATTTGTATTGCCAGGCGAAACCCTTCAATCACTGGCCAAGAGGCTTTCAGCCAAGTCAATGAGAGTGGAGCTCTGAGCGGAGATATGGAGATCCTGAAACAAGAAATACTAGCAGAGATGAAAAGAGAAATGAACAAGATAAAGAATGAAATTATAGATGGTGAGATATATTTTGATCAACGTTGACAAATACTTGGTCAAACACGTTTCTTGTCTTTGCACAAACCTTTATTCTATATAGGCTTACATATAGAAGAGAAAACTTGCTTGCCTTGATAAAAGACAATCAATATATTTTTATCATCTGCAATATGTGGTGTATGAAAATTACTAATATATTATGACTATGAAAAGAATTAAACAAAAAAATGGAAAAATGCACACTCAAATTACTTAATGGTAAGATAATACAGCTAAGAATTTAAAAGTGCCTCAGTTTGGAACTGACTAGGGAACAAGCAAATAATTGCAGTGCTGCAGAAAAGCTGGTAGCAGGAGCAAGTAGTAACATTTTTTTACATATCTTTTTATCCTCTGATATGTAGCACTTTTCTCTTTAGTTTCATTATCCCTCATCTCTTATCCCTCTTTATTCACCTGTCTCGCTCATCCTAGATGTAGTAATCTTTATTTTTGTTGTTCGTTTTCTGAGGAAGGCTGCATGTGAGCAAAAATTGTATTTTGTTGTGTCCTTTTTTGTGAAGCTGTCACCATACCTTATAGGAGTGTACGTTGACACCCTACTACTTGCTCCTGGAACTGACTAGGATAGTCATCACACTCTACTAGTGGAATAGTTGTTGCAAAGATTAACAGAATCAAAAGCAAATATTTGGACAAATTGTGAAATAATAAAAAAATCAGAGGTCAAATAAAGCTATCATAACTTGTTATTGAATTAATCACTTAACTCTTTCAGTAATTAATCACTTAACTCTTTCAGTATGGAAGGCTTTTGTCAATGCAACAGAGGAGATTTCAGAGACAAAATTTTTGATGGACCTTGTGGTTTTAAAACATTAATCTACATGCTTTATATTTATCTAACACTTAACATATTATATATGAATTTTTAGATAATTGAACAAGGAATCAGATTTCATCAATACCAAGATGATACAAAACATGTAAAAAGAAAAATTGGAGATAAATGACCAACAAACAAAAAATTGAAACATCAAATTAAAACCACAATTGATAACTTACCGTCATATAGATCTGGTCATAGTAATCCAATATGAATTATTTTGTGAAAAAACAAATATCAATATGTCTCTAAGCAGCCATGAAAGTTTGGTTGATGTAGCATAACAATAACTGATATTTTGTCATCCACAATCACAAGTGACAAAAATGAAATTTCAACTTTTGGGGGGAAAAAATCACTATGTACACAATACAGACATTTGTGTTTGACTTCACACACAACAATCACTATGTACACAATACAGAGATTTGTGTTTGACTTCACACACAACAATCACTATGTACACAATACAGAGATTTGTTTTGACTACACACACAACAATCACATGATATACACAATATTGACACTTTTTTTCAATTACACAAAAAACACTTTCTCCATTTATTGTCCATGAAATGCCTTGAAGCATGCATTTGGATGAAGATGTGATCTGAAGGAATGTATTCCTCATCACTGTCAATATTCAACATGAGACTCTCATTTTCCTCTACTAAAAAATCAATATCTAGATCACTGTCATCACCATTGTTGTTATCAACACTTACAGTGTCTGAACTATCATCGGAATCATCAAGAAAAATTAATCGACAAGCTTCTTCAGCCGTCATCAACTGACTTTTAGCATTACAATCACTGCTACTGGAAGCCATTTCCATCAGCTGATTTTTGTTTACAATTTTTTTTACGATAAACACTAAATCCAAATGAAAAAATCACATGTTAGAGTACGCCCATCCACTTGAACCTTGTGTGGAAGAAGGAAGGAACTCTCCAGTGAAGGAATCTATATAAAATAGTCAATCTAAAATATGGGAATACAGTTTGTTTACGATTTACACGAAACAAATTGAGCATGGCGCACTATGCGGCTGAACATACGCAACCGAAATGGAAATGGCACACCATGCGGCGGAACGTACGGAAAGAGTTAATGAAAAGAGAAATGAACAAGATAAAGAATGAAATTATAGATTGAATTGAAAAAAAACATATATGTATGTATATATATATAACAAGAATTGATGTGTGGTGAACAATGAACGTTGATGTGTGGTGAACAATGAACGTAGTAAACCAGATTAAAAGACAGTTAGATTAGGGGCAAGTAGATCCTTGTTTACAACTGGCAAAATAAAATGAAAGAGAGATCGCGGACGACAAAGAGAGAAAATACTGGATAGCTTGGTGTCATGGCATGGAAAACGGTCAACAACACAGAACTCATATGATACACTGTGGATAGAAGATTGTGGAAGGACATGATCGCTAATGCCAACCGGTATGGCACATGATAATGATGAGATCCTGGGAACTTAGCAAAGGATGACTTCTGATTGAGCAAGATGGAAGGACATCACATGACAGATCAGCCATTGGCTAATTTATCACTACACAGTCAAGGACAAGAAAATTAAAAAAAAAAAAATTCTCATCAATGGCTTTTTTTTACTAGAGAAGAAAATATATCCCACATCCTGGGAAGAATTAAACTTGTTAATGCTCCAAAGTCTGATATTACATTTGAAGTTGAAAGAGACATATAAAAATTTCAACCTTTATTTGCATGTCTCTGCACACTGTAGACTGCAACAAATAGTACCAATTAAATTCCTTAATAACAATTAATGTAATTTAATTAATGTAAATATGGACTAAACAATGTTTATTTTGAATACCACGATATATATTATTGCAGCGAGTTGGCAGATTTTTGAAAATGTATTCAGGGGATTGAACATAAATGTTTGTTCACAGTTCGTTAACCTTCGCTGTAGATAAAGTCGTTAAATTGATAGCTTAGTTTGTGACCTTGGTTGCTAAGGACCTAACTTGTGCAAACGATGGCATTGGCAAGGATCATTTTGAATCTATGAAGTGGGCTCATTTTGTGTTTAACTCAAAAGCATATGTGCTTTTTAACCAAAGACTTTTTTTGGGACTCAATGAAGATATCCCCGATGGAAGAATAAATTGTACTATTAATCCCATAAATGATTCGCTTCCAGAGGTTTATGATGTAAACAAAGCAGTTTTGTCATTGCAAGTGAATAATGTCCACACCTATAATTGGTCAGGATTGGGTAGCAGCAGCAGCTTTATAGCGAACACAGAAAACATCACAGGATTGTGCTGTTCTGAAACAGCTATGCCATGCTACCCTAGAATTGCCTTTAATGGGATTACTGTGACCACAAACCACGCTCCATGTGTGTGCAACATATTTACACCACAGAAAGAAATTCTGAATATAACAACATCATGTGCCTTCTGTGATATTAATGACCACAGACCAGGAGCCTCCAGTATGATTGATACAACTGTTGCACCAAGCACTTCATCGGCAAAGCCATATCTATGGAATGTTAATCTGACATTGTTCTTGAATGATGTCCAAGATAATGAGACATCAGAATTGTGTGGCGGCAGCTACAAGAAGGGAGCGGAGAACATCATCAATTGTGTTTTTACTAACTACAGGTCATGTGGCTTCTGTTGGATTGGAAATGATAACTTACCACCCTTGTGTGTCTATATGTATGGAATTGGAGTCATCAATGATAGCCTAACATCATCAGGTGCTACGACGATCATCGTTTTCGGGAGGACGTAAACTCCCATGGTGTATGGTGGATAGGCGGCGGGAACCATTGAGGGCTATGTCTGAAAAGTGTTCCTTCTTGCAGTTTCCTCATATTCCAAGTCCGGCTTGTTGCAGGAGCTACTGAGTTAAGTGCTCTGTGCACACCGTGAGCTGTGTGTCTCATCCGTTTTGATCCTGCTTCGATATCCCGTTTGTTTGCGATGAATGATGATATCGTATGACGGGGAACAGTTGGCTGTGTTCACTTTCTGCGCGGTTTCGCCTTATGTCTTTTGGCGTGTGCTGAGACTGCTACGATGGGGACTACAGTTACCTTTCTTTGTTTGGGAGATGAGTTGGTAATATTAGTTTTCGGATGATTCCACTGGCACGGGCGGTTGAGCAATTATGGATTTTAATTCGTTTGCTGTGAGACCGAGGCCATCCATAACCAATAACCAATAATGTAATTTTCTTTTTAACTCTGTATTTACTGAGTTAAATACTTTTATTAAGTGAGATAATTTTTAATAGTCATTTGATAGAAAGCTTTTATTTAAAAATACAAAATTAGAGTGTATGTGCAATAATGACCAATGATATGTGTTTCAGTCTCATAGAAGCTGTTGCTACAGACAGTTTGACAGGAGCTGTCAGCGAGATGTTATAATGCACACTTTAATGTTTTATAACACCCATGAGAGAGTTAACTTAAACAAACAAATAATAGCGTCTTTGACAAATTAGAAATGAAAAGAGCAATTGTTTAAAGATATAACAATTAAACAAGCTGCTTGGGTTCCAAATCTCAGAACATGCTGAAAACATAAGAATCATTGACCTAGAATTGATCAAGAAAAATCCTACCCTACCTCAACAGTGGTAGCCATGGAAATTAACTAATCAAGCCATGTGAGTAGGGATTGAATGGGAAAAGTAAACCCAGTAAAAAAAATATTAATATTGTACTCAAGTTGAATGTGTTGGGCTGAACAGTGCAAATATTGCAGCTATTTGTAAACCATTACACATCACAACTATGCCCATTTAGTAAACTTTTAGGGGGGGGGGGGGGGGATGACACAAAGGAGTCATCATTAAATGTACACTAGCAGAACAGGCTAAAAATGACACACAAGGAAATAGAAATGAAACTTTTGATGAAAAGCAAAGTTTAAGAAATATTAAAATGCCAGCTAGCAAGAGAAAGATTTAGAATAAGAATAAACATACTCTCTTTTCATAGAGAACACCATGGTTGAGGAACACCACTACATCGTTGTCTAGTATAAAATTCAGATGAAACATAGTAGAATGGGTACCTGTGATCTGGTCAGGAAAGACATTTGGGGAGAGAGTGTTGCCCTGCACTCCCCAAAAAATATTTGTGCAAGAGAAGCTCAGGCCCAATTCTGGCAGTACTGCTTGGACATCTGTACCCTTTGCTTTTAAGTTTATGGAGTGGAAGAAAAGGTCATAAAAATATATAAATTCCAACAACTCATAAAAAACATAGTTGTTAGATAGTTTAATAAAATTACATGTTGCATAAATAAAAAGAAACATTTAATAAATTGGAAGTTTTAAATTGTAATATGTCTTTAATTTTTTTTTATTCCTATTTTGTGTCTACAGCTGTTCGACAAGAGTTGGGCCACAGATAACATGGAAGCTATTATTTTCCTCCTAACTGCAAGATCAATTTTTGTTGCATGCATAGCAGACATGAAGTGTTCAAAGAGCCTTGATTGCTAATGTGTTCATTGCTGCTAGAACACAGACATTTCATTTTCAAGCATTTTGTGCTTTTCATGAAAGATTTTAAACAACTGATTTCAGTATGAATGCAACAGTAAGACGACTCTTACCTATCAGTCTTTATTTCATCATTTTTAATGTTTGTCCATCCTAAAAAAAAATGAGAGATTGCATGTATGAAATAAATGTGTATTTAGCATTACTTTGATGTTTACCCTTTACTCATTAACAGTATAATTTTATACATGAAAATTGTTTTATGTACATCATAAAAGACAGTTTTGACTGAAATAAAATTTAAAAAATGTTTCTGTCATTTTGGGTTTAATATAGTATATGGTACAGTCAGCCTGTAATAAAACAAATTACCTTCATAGTTCCCTTGTAGTGAGTAAGATATAGGGAGAGAACTCTAACGTAATAATCCTTAAAAACACAGTGATGTGACAACAAAGCATCCAAGATTGATTTTAACTTACCAACGTCTTATATATGCATGCTATGTAATTTTTATGTTTGTACAATGAGCTGTATATTTTCAGTATTGATAATTATAGAGACAATGGTTCTCATAAAAGTTTGAATGCTTTTCTAGCATCAAGAACAACTTGGTGTGTAAAGCAAAATGTATTTTCTAGAACTTTTAAAGTGAGCTAGTTTAACGTTTTCTGAACCAGACTGCTGACAATGCTTGCAAAGTAATAATTTGGATTAAAGCTTAAATTTTTAGCACTGATATTTTACACATTTATATGAACTAGTATTTTTATTGTAAATTGTAATAAAAGAAATAATTAAAATTTGATTCATTGTCTAGTATAAAATATACCTGACCAACACTAGTGTTTAGGTAAAATCTACCTGACCAACACTAGTGTTTAGGTAAAATCTACCTGATCAATAAAAAGGTGAAAGAAGGTTCTGTGACCTATATAATGTTGTAGGGGAGTGAAGTATTAAACTTCACCATACTAGGTTACAGGGAGATGACATTAAAAACTCAGGCCCAAATACCTTGTGGCGACTGCTCAGGACCAACAACCGTTATTCTCTGCTACTGTATATGTCCCCACTGGTGGACCCCAATAATGGGATAATGCTGTAAAGATGTTTTGGTTTTGGTTTTTTTTCCTTTTTAAAATATACTAGGTCACAGCATTTGAAGGTGAAAGGGCCAGTGCTCTTTCTCACTTTCATTAGATGGATACAAAATCAGCAGTTGTTGGTAATTACGGTAAATGTTTGGTACATCTGGCCTGTATTATTAACTAAAGAGTGAAATGAAAATGGTACAGATAAACATTGACAACATCACACTGATATAATGATGTGTGTCAGTGAGAACAAAGAGATGAAGCAGATTGTGAGTGACTGACAAAGTGCACATTTACAAATAAATGAGGGGTAAGATTTACCAGACTCAGGAATCTTATTCCATCAAGTTGCCAGTTTTTCAGACTACCTCCTAACAAATGTAAATGCAGTACAAGACAATGATTTTGTAAACAAGTCACATTTGAAAAACAAATGGTTAAATTCCCCTGACCAATAACTACTGGTTGTGGTTAACAAATTTACTTGGGCAACCATTAAAGCTTTAAAAATATCTGCCAGGCCAGTCACTGGTGAAATAAAAAGTCCACCTGACCAATAACTAGTGGTTAACAAATTTATTTGGTCAACTAAAAAAATATTTCTGACCAACCACGAGTGTAAAAATCAACCTGTTCAATCACAGGTTAAAGATAATCTACTTAGACTATCTATCTATTGACCTTTTGAGCCGTAGCTGCCCATGGGGCATAGACCCAGATACTCTTTCTCTTATCTACATTTTTATTCTAGCAGTTTTCAATTCATGTAAAGATCTTTTATCAAATCTCGCCATTTGTCTCTGTTCTGTGCAAGCAACTCTGCCTCATTGAGGGAGTCGATTCCTGCTGCACTTGCCTCTCTGATCAATGTTCTTCTCAGTGTCTCTCTGGGTCGGCCTCTTTTCCTCTTACCTGTTGTTTCCCACATGAAGGCTTGCTTTGTTATTATCTCTCCTCATCACATGTCCAACATATGACCATCATCTTTTTTTGATTACTGAAGATATTAGTGGTTGATTGGCGATATCTCTAATAACCTAGACTACTACTGGTGTATGTAACTGACCAATCATAGTTTGCACTGCCAGATGGTGCTATCTCAGACTCAAACTTATTTACAGAATGTAATTGATTGATTAATAAAGATACAATACAATTAACTTTTGTTTTATTATCCATTACTTTTATTGTTCAATTTTCATGTGTGTTGTTAAATGGGATGATACGAATGACATTAGACAGAGGTTTTAGTTCAGTAATAAAAAAGCAGAATAGGCAATCAATCTATCTATCGACCTTTCGAGCCGTAGTTGGCCCATAGGGCATGGACTCGGATACTCTTTTCCCGTTCCAAAATTTTCTTTCAAACAGTCTCAATCCTTGCAAAGATCTTTTTTCAAATCTTGCCACTTGTCTCTATTCTGTGCATGTATCTTGATCTCATTGAGGGAACCGATTCTTGCTGCCTTTGCCTCCCTGATCAATGTTTCTTTGGGTTAGCCTTTTTTCCTCCTACCTGTTGTTTCCCACATGAGGGCTTGCTTTGTTATTTGGTTATTATCTCTTCTCATCAGATGTACAATATATATCTAACGTCTTTTCTTGATTACTGATGATATTAGTGGTTGATTGGCGATTTCTCTAATTTCCTCGTTTGTTTTGAATTCGTTCCACGCTATACCAAGTATTTTTCCTTAGACATTTATTTTCAAATGTGTTCAGCTTTGTTTCTATGTCTTCTGTTGTTTTCCAGCTCTCACATGTATATGTAAGGGTAGATAGTACGTTTTATTTTAATAGTCTACGTTTTGTGTTTGTGCTGCTAAGTTTTGATTTCCACAACTTTTCAAGGCTTCTGAAAGACATTGCTACCTTAGTTATTCTGATTCTAATTTCTTTACTTGTATTCACTTCCTGATTAATGTGACTTCCAAGATAGATAAAGTGATTGATCTCTTCCACTGTTTTGTTTTCCAAGTATATTCTTTCATCTGTTGGAACCAAACTTTTCATGATTTTAGTTTTTTCATAATTGATCTCAAGCTCTATTTTACTGGCTGTTGATGATAGTGATTTGTATTTTCTTGCATTGTTTTTATCTGGCTGTTGATGAGGTCTATGTCTTCAGCAAAGTCGAGGTCCTCTAACTGTCCTCCATGTATCCATTCAACGCTTTTGTTACCAGTACAGCATTTCTTCATTATGAAGTACATGGAAACTCGAAATAGCAAGGGTGATAAAATAGATCCCTGTTTAACACCAGTTCCTATTGAGTAATATTCACCCATTCCTTCTTCCATATGAACTACACTTGTGTAGCCGTCATACATGTCTTTGATAATATTTAGAATAGGCAATACAGTAGGAGAAAATAAAAGACATCTGTTGTAGCAAATCTCTGAAATTAAAAAAGATTGTATTGTGCTTTGATAAATGGATGACCACTAGAAGACATTTAAACATTTAGCAACATTTAGAGTCAATGAGTACAACAGTTTATTTTCACTCCAAAATGACATTTTAGCTCGAATCTTAAAAATTGTGCAGCATTTATGGACAAAGATGTCCTGAGCCTAATACATACTCCTCACTCTCAAAACTTAAAATTTGTAGCAAAAGTCAACATTTACGTATTCATATTTTAGTTATATATGCTCATAACAAAAATGATCAAAGATTGACAAATCTAAGAGTTCAAAATGTAATATTCCATTTTTAACCACAAAAGTTTTTTACATTTTAAGATACAGTTTCTTTTAATCAATTTTAATGGTAAAAGAAGAAAATTGTGCATTTTATCTTCCTGGGAAGACATGAGCAAATCAACTAATAGTTTGGTTTCATTGATGAATCATTCTCATCATTGTACATCAGACATGTCCGTAAGTGCTCATATCTACTCCCAGTTTATCCTTCAGTGTGTGAAGACTGATTACTCTAGTTCTGTGTTGATTTGTTATTCTTCTGTATCCTCCCGCATAGCACTCCTTTCTGTTGTCTCCAGTTTAGACCTGAGGTTCACACAATCTGAACATGGTTGTAGATTCATGATCATTGACTTCGAACCCAGTCCCTTTTGATCTTCCTGAGCATGCTCATTGAGTCACTCAGAAAATGCACAAAAGTATAAGTAATGAACAACTGTAGAGCTGTGTGCTTTCACATTATACACCATGAACTTGTCTTAAAACCTGATAAATTAATATCCCATCTTATCTGGGACAGACACATTTAGCTCATGATTATAAACACTGAATTGTGTGTGGTGTTTGATGTTAATCGCAAACTTCAGCAAGAACCATCTTATGATATAATCTTGTTTATGACACCTCATGATGAGAGAAAGTTTAGAACTCAATTTAACTATTGGTTATGCTAACTGTTGGGAAGAGATACAGAGATGACAGTAGACATTCTAACATTATTATGGAAGAACTCGTAATAAACCAGACAACATAAGAGAGTTGTGATGATTTATGAATGTTTATATGTGCTGGCATGGGATATGATTGTAGTTATTGAAATTATGTAATGTTTTATATATCAATTCCAAGATTGCAAACAAGAACGATCAGCATTTATACCCTTTGTTATCTGATGATAATGATTGAATTGACATAACGTAACAAGGTTGACTCTGCTAACCTATAATCACTAATTGTGGTATTGTAGTTGAGAGAGAGAGAGAGAGAGTGGAGGGGGAAATATGAAGCAGCATTCATGTATAAGAGATGTAAGTTCTGTCTGTAACTAAATATAGTTTACATATATTAACTGTAATGGTCCATAAAGTGAGAATACTTAAATTAACATAAAAGTATGACAGACAGCATCTATTATACCCACTCTTCTGCACTTCACTTTTGCTCGTAACGTTTCAATTTTCTCGTCTGATTATATTATTCATTATTATAAAAGATAATCCCAGGTGACTTGATTATGATGAAGGGGTGGTCAAAGGTCATTTGTCTGTTATAAAAGAAAGTTGCAGGTTACTTGGTTATTTTGCTATTGTGAAAGGGGGTCATGCCTTGGAAAAAAGAATGCTCTAGACAAATCGCCTTATATTCTATGACAGTGGTTCCCAACTTTTTTGTTACAGGTATCACAGACTTCTTGGGTTCATAAACTCATTCTCTTTGCTCTCTTGGTACTATGAACTGAACTCATTTTCAATGGTTTTCATAAAAATCATGCTCACTGGTTTTTGATTCCTATAAATTCATTCTCAACAGTTACTTTTAAAAATAATTATTCCAGCTCTTCACAACCAACTCCTATAAGACGAGATGACAATATGAACTTAATCCCATCACAACAGATCTTGATATAGAACTACTTAATAAAGTACTATATAGAGCACTCTATTTGGGATTTCAAGAAAGAAAAACACAAGATTTGGCATCTTCACACAAACATTAAGGCTAAGGAGAAGAGAAAGTAAATCAAAGTCACCTGGACTGAATGAATTACAGATAGAACAGTATTGACAAGTTCATCAAGAATTAAAATGTCTACATATAAATAAATGCAGTAAATTCATTACAAAAGAAGCAACACTGAGAATTGAGTAAAGCACAGTCCATAACATAACATAGCATAAGTTGTAAGCGTAAAGCAAACGGTAAAAATAACACAAATACGAAACAATAAATGAGTGCTCATCACCAAAAAAAAGGAACAAACCAGAGAAACACTTTATATATTGTTCTACAGATGGTACCAATTATTTCTTATGTTTAATTAGATCTTGAAATAAATACAGGTACAACAGAGAAGGATTTCATTAATGCCACAATGAGATTTTGAGATTAGGAAGAGAAGATGAACATGTGTTGAGAAGAGACAACAGAATAATTTCAAAACAGGCTCTTATATGGGAAACAACAAAATACAGAAAAAGAGGAAGACCAGGAGTGACACAGAAAAGAACACTGATAAAAGCAAAGTTGGTGGGCATAATCTCATTTGATAAGATTGAACATCTAGCTCAAAATAGAGATGTATGGCACTAGAAGCCCTATGCAAAGCTCAAATAGAGATGTATGGCACTAGAAGCCCTATGCAACGTCTAGCTCAAAATAGAGATGTATGGCACTAGAAGCCCTATGCAACATCTAGCGGCACTGAAATGATCTAGATCAAAATACAAAAGCTCCAGGTCTTGACAGCTAAACTCGGAGCTACTGAAAACATACATTGGTAGCTGAAACTGTTAAAAACAACTTTTTTCACAAATTAGGTAGAAACAACACGAATAGAATGGAACAAAAAATAATTGATATTTTGTTGAAAATCTCACTAATGAAAACTTGAGAAAAATTACTCTAATATTATTGTCTAGCAAAAGTACTGATTTGAATAATTAGATTCCAGAGCATTAGACCTACAGTTTAAGGAGGAACCAAAGTGGCTTTAGAAGGAACAGAAACTAGATGAAATGTGCACACATTAACAAGCAGATGCTGGATATGTCTCATACTGTATTTCTAAATTGTATAAAAGAACTGCCATGCAACAGTTTCCAAAAAGAAGAGGAAGGCAACCATATAACAGTGGAAGTAGATGTAACAATCTTGCCAGACTTGAAGAAGTCTACAAAAGATGACCACTGATAAAGCATGGTTGAGAGATTTTGTTGTTGCCCTTCACTACATTATTAGACATTTAGAACACTGGCTACTTTGTTGGTCAACGGCCAGGGCAAGAAATTCTATGTTGCACTAATGCTATCAGTAGTTCTTAGTGTAGGTCATGTGGTACTGATGATACTATCAGTAGTTTTTAGTGTACATTGTGGTTACGATATTATCATAGTATCATTAGGCATTTTGGTACTGATACTATAAGCAGTTTTTAATCTAGTCATTTTTGTATTGATGCTATCAGTTGTTCTTAATCTAGACATTTTTGGTACTGATGCAATCAGTAGTTCTTAATGTAGACATTTTGCAACAGACTGCATTAGTTAACAAGCTGACCTATGTTCTCTAATATAAGAATTAAATATCTTCAAATTAATTGTACATATTTTATTATAATTTGCCGAACTTGTTTGTGGGTCTAGGTTATTTACATTGAGCAGTTTTTTTAAAGATCATATTGTTTCTTGTTTATTTGTACTTTTATTTGTTTTTAGTGATTATATCTTCAAAGTTCATGTTCATTTGTTGACCAATTAAAGTCCTTCCTAATGTTGCAGTTTTCAAAGTTGATATATGCGTTTAATTTTTATTTTTGTTTCAAAACTATACTTTTGATAACCTTGTGCACTGTGTTTAACAGTCAATGATCTATCAAAAAACAAGATGATTTACTGCCTTTGTTGTTTGTTTGCATACACCAGCTTTGTATCTCTAGCAAAGACTCAAGGGACTCCATTTTTTGTGTGAATATAACTTTTTCCCTGTGTTTCACACCAGCAGCCATGTGCTCAGGTGTTCCTCGCCATACAGGCAGATAATCTCTGACCTCAGAGGTACTCTCTCTTTTTATCATTGAGAGTTTTGAGGCCTTTTGGGTAGATTTTTTATTTAAATTTTGCCTGGGAAGTAGCCATTTTTGCCTTACTCTTTTCCATTTCCAGCTGCCAAGGGTTATTTAACATGCACAGAGTGCACACACGACCTCATATTTTTTTCCATTATCTGAGAAGGCTAGACATTGGATCTCATTAATCAGAGACCAAGGGAGGGTAACCCTCCAAAGAAACCTTGGATTCAAGAGAAAGGTTTACACTGCTTGTGGTGGAATTCAAACCTGAGACCTTCTCGTCCAGTCTGGTGTCTTGTCTCCAGACATCACCCCTGCCTTTTTACTTCTAAAAGTGATGTCTACTCAAGAACAAAAATCTATTTGTTATATAACAAAACATCATGTCTTGTTTTGTCACTTGAAGAATAAACGCTTGTGTAATCATTTATTATATAAAAGAACTCTTGTATCTACCTTTTTTAAAAATGTATATAACCTTAAGTAATACAAATGTTTGTAAGTTGCTTTAAAATATTCAATAAATACTTTGTGTTCAGAACAAATGCTTATGTGGTAGTTTTTTTTTGTATTTAACTTGTGTATGTTTCTTCTAGTACAAAAGTAATTTTAGAATGACACAGAAGTATATTTTCTGTTTTATCTGATCATCTATTTCAAATGCTTGAGGTGGTTTGGCATGCTGAATATATATTTTATTCATATTTATATTGTCTCCCTATGGATAATGGTGTTTATGTAAAAATGAACTAACTACAACTTCTGCCTGGTTCATTACCTTTTCCATAGGAAATAACCGTGTGTGTCCAGAGGACATTACAAAAAAAAAGCTGCTGTATTCTTTGTTACTTCAGAAACAAGTGTTCATGTGATTCCTCTAGCAATTTTATTTGGCCTTCTACCCTAAGGTACAGTGTTTCCCAATCACTACTGGACCCGGCACTTTCTCAATAATTCGGCTAATTTTGTTGAAATATCCTCCTATAATGGTAAAGAATTACAGAGAATGCTGGGTTCACTAGCATATGGGACATCCTGTATAATATCAAATTAAGAGGATAATCCATGACCATATTAGTTTGTCTTCCTTTCACCTAATTCCATTCTAGTCTTCAACATTTTAGCAATTTAGAAATTAGAACTCTTTCAGTTTATAATCTTGAAATCTGTATTGTAGCACCATTATGAAAATATTACAAGATATGTTGAATAATGCAGTTTATAATTATGTAATGTCCAAATGCAGTTTTAAAACCAAATAAGCCAAATCAAGTCAACAACTTTTGACCTTTCCTCTGCCTGTGTTGCCTTTCATTATTGAGAGGAAATGGGAGTCTTCAGGTAGGTCAATGCTCTGTGGTGCATCTGCAGCATGGTGCTCATCAAGTCGCCTGCTATTTCATCAATCCATCATTTTCTAGGTCCACCACCTTCCTTTCCTTTGTTGCTGAGTGTTAAGCAAAGCTGCTTGCCTCATTTCAAAGTAGTATTTTACTTATAATCATAAAAATGTTGTTATGTGTATAAATAATGATGTCCTGAGGAAACTACATTCTACTCATTATGGAGATTGATCTTTTATTGGAGAGGTTCAAATTTGTGACACTACACAAATATTAATATTCTAGATCAGCAAATTTGTATGTTTTTGATATTTTGGTCCAATAACATTTATGAGAATAATTATTTCAAAATTTGACCCTTTCTGGTGTAAAATAAACATAATCTATCCATAAATATAAAAATGTAAGTTATAGCATCTCTTATGATTATTTTAATGAACCATAACAGAACAATACTGAAGTCATGTTTAAGAACTGATAGAATTTACCAAGACAACTAAAATGTCAACTAACATGTGTAAGGCTCTCTGGGGTGTCATTGTTTTACATACAAACCGTTTGATTTGTTGTTTCTCTATTGTGATCCAGCACTTTTGTTACTCCAACTCTTTTTCTTAAGGCCATATATCCTCACTTCTGAATTTGGCTCTCTTTGACACATTCAATATTCTTCTTAGGCATCTCATCTTTGTGGTAATTATTTTTCTGTGGCTGCTAATGTTAAAATATGGATCTGATAACAGTCTTGAGATGAATATTGTTATGTATTAACTCTCTTTGTATTAGACATTACATGATTTTATTGTAATATTGGAGCCAATTTTCATGTGGTTTGTTTTGCAGCACCTCTTTCAGTTTCTGTTTATATTTTCCTATAGGATGATATGTCCTAAGTATTTAAAGTCTGTTGTTTTGTTTTAATCAATGAAGATTTGTGCTTCATTTTAATTTTCTTGTTACAATCATCACTTCTGTCTTGTCTATGCTAATTCATTTTCTGTCACTGCTATTAATGCATAGTCATCTGCAAGAAGGAGCTCTGTGAGGTTGCTACTTTTATTTTGTGTTAGCTGTTTTATGTAGAGTACCAGCTTGGCCACTCTTGCTTTTTACTTTTCAATGGCTGTTTTGTTAAAGTCTTTCACACATGCTAATAAGAAGGTAATTTATTCCAGAGTGTTTTAATAATTGCCGTAGTCATCTACTTACTTTGTCAAAAGCTTTTTCCTGATCTATAAAGGCTAAAAAATGTAGTTCCTGGATATACAAAGTATATTTTTCTTGAGCTGTCTTAAGGCAAAGAAAGAATTAATGAAACTCCTGTTTTTCACCATTTGTGCTTTCCACAGATGAGCTTCAGTTATTCAGCCTTTTCTCTAGAATTTTACATGAAATTTTTCCTCTGTGACTTTTAGCAATATATAATTATTTACCAAAAAAAAAAACAGTCACCATCCTCTCTTTTTAAATGATAAATGAGTTGAAATATTTTATAATTAGTTTAATAACTGCATGAGTTGCCACATATCTACCATGATTTCGTTTTTTTTAAAAACATTATACATTCTCCTTTTTCATGTGCAATGCCCGCAAACAAAGTAGATCAATCTTCTCCACAAATCTATGCTTCTAGTCAACTCCAAAGTTAATATCTTGTTGTACCATGTTAAACTGGCCAGTATCTTCATACTATACTACCATATCTTTTTAGTTGTTACAGCGTAGACTTGTTTTTTATAACATGTCAACAAATTAATATCTGGTCCAACCACTGCATTGCCGTCACATTAATCTAAGATAATACTGTAAAGACATTTGCAATAATTGACATTGAACGAGCTCTGAAGTAGTTTTGTCTTCCTTGTAAATTAGTATTAGGGAGCAGATGGCCTAGCAGTGTAAACCAGTTTCCTGTCAATCATGTGGACATAAGACCTGTGCTCTTCCCACATCTCAGAGGGCATTGATGATGTCTGCCCGATCCATTGGTTGACCATCCTCAACGACAGCGCAGCTAGCCAACCTGTCCACTCTTTCATTTCCCCGTACGTCCAGGGACATAGACAAAGGTGACCTTACATATTTTTTACTTCTGCAATGACTCTAACCATTGCATGCATACAGAGCCCGCCTCCACTTTTTTATCATGCTCATCGAATCACTCAGTATACAGGCATGGGTGTATTCTTGTGACTCTAACCAGTTGAATGCCCTGGGTATTCTTGCTCACAGCTTGTTGGAACCATGTATGCAAAGAGCAGTCAACATCTTTTTAATTGGCTTCTTAAATTTCTTTCTATTCTGCCCAAAACCACTGCTTGTAAACACTGACATAATGTTGTTTCCATCCTTCAGAATTGTATGTAGTATGCTTGAGGGTCCATCCTTCAGAGTTGTATGTAGTATGCTTGAGGGTCCATCCTTCAGAGTTGTATGTAGTATGCTTGAGGGAATATCATTGTCCACTTCCTCTATCAACACTACTTTTGTTTCAAGAGATATGCACCTTGTGTTTCTTGCCAGTACTGGAAGCCATCACGATAACAAATTTAATTACATGAGAAACATACACAGAATAGTTTGTTACAAAATGCATTATAACCAATTTTCAGGGTGAGTAATAACGTCGAAAAAGAATTAGTAAAATATAGGATGAAGAAAATATTCAGGGATTTTAAAAAGTCATTACATCAGGATTCTCATTATAAGTGAATTCTGCTTTATATAATAAATAAACACAAGCGTGTATATATGTAGGAACTATGTTGATTGGATGGAAGATGTACATGAGAAATGAAGTGCAAAATAACTGAGACAAAGACTGCATTCTAAAGAACGAACAAGATATATGGAACCTGTCTTTGTCAATTTTATGAAAATTAGAAAATTAGTTCTTTGGTGAGTGTTATGTGAAGACCTTGACATTTGGAAATGAATCCTGGGCGTTCAGACAAAAGACGAGATTATTTTAGACCACAAAAAAGTTTTATAGAAGAATGTTGAAATTACCATAGATAGTGAAAAAAGAGAAATGAGGACATTCTAAAAGAGATCAAAGCAAAAAGAAAGCTAATTGCCACTATCAGAAAGAAACAGCCATAATTTTTTGGCCACATAATGTTTAGGGGAAAAACAGGATGTTTTGGTAGAAAGTCAACAAGAGAAATAATAGTCAGCTGTAGGGATAGACAGCAGCTGAGAGAGATCAACTATGTAATGAAGCACAATATTTAATGTTTTCATGACATAGAAATTCTGAAAGACAGAGCAACAGGTTTGTCTGGAATATATTTAAAAAATCTAATCTGTTTTGTTTTTCTGTACTTTACTCACCTTCCTTCATAGAATAACAATTTAAGGTGGTAAACTTATTGTGGGAAGCTTTTACCTGCCAAATTTTTTGTTTGATAAACAACTGATATATCAGTTATGGGAAAACAAACATGCAGTATATAAATGCTCATGTTGAATAACAGAAAATAAATTTGAAGGACAGTACTCTGTGACTGGGATATCCATACCTAGACAGTCTTGCAATTTATGCCTGTCATTATCACCAATTCATCCTTTTTATTTCATCCCAACGTTGTGCTACCAATGTCAGTCCTGGACCTTAGATGTAAGAACAATAAGAAAAATAACCTCTGTTGTGATGAAATGTGTCAGACAAATGACAGGAAACAGCCTGAGAGATAAGATCAGAAATGAAGAACTGAGAAAAAAACTAGGAATAGCCCCCGCCATGGAATATATAAATAAACAACAGATAAAATAGTTTGGCCACGTGACACGGCAGAGTAATCAAAACACAACACAACAAGCCCTCAAACGATGCGAGAAAACCAGACCCAAAGGATCTCCACGAAAAAGATGGATCGATGGAATATTAGAAGCACTAGGAAACATAACATCAGCAGAGGCAAACAGAAGAGCAAAAGACTGCAAATTATATCTCTCCTCGATGCTGAAAGGCAAATAAGGAAAGGAAAGAAGAATTATAACCACTACAGCGTCAGTGAAACTCAATATAGTTATCAAAAACCTCAAGAAAATATTTAGAAAAACCTCAAAATGAGCTTGGAAAAGCAAAGAAAGACAGCAATCATGCTAGATATTTGAGCCCAATTTATCAAGATGGCAAGTTAATTCTCCGTGAACAGGAACTGATATAATTTGAACTGGGTTAATGTTTAATTGTCAATTACAAAATAATTGACTGAAATCCCAAGTTTTTTTCCCTTGATTTTGATTTCCCCATTTCGCTTTTGCTAAATACTCATGTCTGTTTTATGTAGAAATATGTCAGATAATTAGTGAATTCTTCTAAGATGATTAGTTATTTTATACATCAGAACTCTCTATGACATTGTCCCAATATTTGATGCCCAAACATGAAATCTGGGCTTATCTTGTAAAACTATGATAACTCAAGACCTAAATTGTTGAAAATGAATTATGCAGTCTTAAATACAATCTATTGGATGAGCATTATCTTATTTCTGAGGTCCATTTGCGAGTTAAATGAGGAGCTGGCAATAAAGGTTACATATCTAATGTGTTGTTCATTGTTGCCATCAGAGACCTAATCAGTTACTTTTAGAGAATAGCAAACTGTGTACAGTTACCATAGTAAAAAGTAAATGTAAAGAGCCCTGTCAGGCCAAGTAGCATATAGGGAATATGGTGTTAGTGACCATAATTTGTACAGACCTTCAGCACATGATTTTTGAGGTAATCTGGTTGATATTACATCCGACCCGCTTTACTTTCCCAGAAAAAATCCATCACCCATTTATGGTTGGGGGAACCCAGAAGCCGTTGATCAGGATTAAACCCAACCTCTTGTCCTTTGTAGTCTAGTCACCATAGAGTACACATTAATGTTTTTATTTCATCCAAAAAGAAAATAAAAAACATTGACCCTAATGGGTATTAAATGAACATTCATCTGATTGACAATTGGCTAGTGGTTTAACCCTCTTGGCTACCAGCTCCTCTTCCAAATACTGCCAACAATTGTGGAGGCTAAAAAAAATTAAATATAATGAGATGTTACAAAATGCAGGTGACTTTAACAACACAGTGGTCTGCATTTTTTCACAATTTAAACAAATTTGAAATAACAGCAAGAAATAAACAAAAATTTATTTAAAACACACAATTTGTTCTGACAATTCGCTCAAGAAGTCAGAAAGGAGGTTAAATAAGAGAATTGCACAATTTTAGTGAAAATAATTGCAAAAATTAATTAATGAAGTTGCAAAAAACCAGTTCCTGGGTTTCTTGCATCAGTAATTAGAGCAGAGTTTGCAGCTCCTGGTACAGAATGTGTTACAAAGAATATAACTTAATATATACATCAGTTATTTCATGAATGGGAGCCATGATAGCTCAGTGGTTAGTGAATTGGACTACAAAGGACAAGAGGTAGGGTTCGATCCCAACCAACGGCCTCCAGTTCACCCAGCCTTTAATGGGTACCGGATTTTTTCTGGGAATGTAAAGCGGCACGGGCATAATACTGACCATATTACCCCAAAATCATGTGCTGAAGGTGTGTAAAATGGTCACTAACACCATATTCCCTATACGCCACTTGGCGTGACGGGGGTACTTTACTTTTTTTTTTTTTTTTTTTTTTACTTTATTTCATGAATGGAATGAAACTGGTAAATAGTATGCCACTCAATAGTTTTTATATATAAATATGCAGTCATGGTGCCCATGAAGCAATCCAAAATGTTATTCAAGTTTCTTAATTTTAACTATTCAACATAAATATGACATTTGGGGATGGGCCATGGGTCTTTGTCCTGTTCCATCTTCTAATAGGACGGGAGGTTTGAGAAGGCTTATGAGGAATATGGTGTTGATGTTAACTTTTTTCAATGAACAACAGCAGCACAATCTTTGGACAATGTGATCATGCTTAGATGGTTTACTTTCACAGAGAGAAATCTCTGGTATCCACCTTAGTAAACCTTGAAGCTACAATTGAAAAAAAAAAATCCTATCTGAGAACTGAGTCAAGGCCCTTCTGGTCAGTAGTGATCACACTAACTATTCACTCACATTGGCTGAATCTTCTTACATACTGGGGAAATATTTGTTCCCTTGTAAAAGAATGTTGCTTTTTTGAAAAAAAAATTTTGGAAGTGTAAATAATGTTATTTCTAATGTTAATTACTTTAAACTGTATTTCCATCAGAACACTTTCATCCAAATCTGACTTGCCCGACTTAAGTTATTGTTTTACCATCATCAGCTTTAGTGTTACTATGATCACTGTTTTTGTGTGGATTTATAATTGCATTGACTGTTTTAATTTTAATGTATTATCAAGAGATACAAATACTTGGATTAACAATATCCATTGAATTATTGAGTGAAAAAAAACTCAGTGGTTTTAAGTAAAGGAAAACCAGTTTAATGTTCTGATATCTAACAACATGCACTGTGAGAAATGTGATTTTAGAACTATAAGTTTAATGAGCCACATATCAAAACCTTGCTTAATGTTACACAAGGAAGAATCCAGAAATTCAAGTGGAGTTCAGAACAACAATTTGCATTTTGGAAAAATTGCATAACAAGAGAAACTATCTTTGTGAGAATATTAAGAACATGCATGGAAGTAAACAATACAATGCTTTGCAGATTACAGCAAAGCTTTTGACAGTACAACATAAAAGCTGATATATTGCCTGAAGGATATACATCTTGCTGATGCAGGCATAAGACTAATATTAACTTACACTGGGAACAGACAGTAGTGATAAGATGCAACACTCTCCGATGTATATAAAAGGGGAGCTACAGGGCTGCATTTTATCCCCAGGCTTGTTCTACACATTGAGCAGATCTCTATGAGATATAATGAAGAGATATAATAGAAATGCCAGATTTGAACATCAATGATTGCATAATTAATAACTTAAGATATGCAGATGGTCCTGTACTACTGGCAGAAAGCACAAGTTATTTTTTTTTTAATTATTAAAGTAATTTTTTTTTTAAATTCAGAAGTTTATATGAGTTTGTCATATTTTTTTTTTTTTTTTAAATGATTGGAGGTTTCATCTGAAATGAGTCCTGTTGTTTCATTCATGAGTGATACCTTATGTGTTCAATCAGACCAAAAGTTGTGTGTGTCACTTCTACAGTTAAATCAACTAGACCAATTTTTCATGTTGTTGGGGCTATTTTATTAATTTTTGCAATTTCAGAAAACTCAGTTCTATATTTCATATACAAACAACATTATTATCTTTCATTCACTGTATAAAGAACATCACTTAAAATTATGGAACTACACATTTTTCCTGTCAGGAATTCAAAAATGTGATTTGCTACATTTATCATTTTGAGTGCAGTGATTATAGAACAATAAGCCTGATGAGCCATGTAACAAAAATCTTGCTAAAAGCTATAGAAGGATTCAGAATAAAATCAATGTGGAATTAGAAGAACAATTTGGATGTAGGAAAAACAGTGGGACAAAAGAAACTATATTTTGCATGAGGACATTAATCAGAATGTACACAAAAGTAACAAACCAATATATGCCTGCTTCATAGACTACATCAAAGCTTTTGATAGAATACACCATACACAACTTATAGACTGCTTGAAAGATATGCATCTAGATGACACAGGCATACTGACTAGTATACGAGTATAATTTATACTGGGAGTAAACAACAATAATAATAAAATATAACAAAGAGAACTCTACACCCATTGATATAAAAAGAGGAGTAAGACAAGGATGCATCATATCATCAAGCTTGTTCAATATATACACTGAGCAAATCTTTAAAAACATCACAGAGATGCCAGGCCTAAACATTAATGGAAAGATAATTAATAACCTAAGATTTGCTGATGATAAACACCAGTGTAGAGTTAAGAATAGCGAAATATTATATGTTCTAAACATTCCTGTATAGGGCAGAAACAGGGACACTAGACAAAAAAACAGAATAGAAAATTGAAGCCTTTGAAAAGTGAAATTATAGAAGAATTAGATGGAAAGAAAAGAAAACAAACGACGAAGTCTTAAAACTACTAAAAATGAAAAGAGAATTGCTAAACACAATTCAAACAAGACAAATTAGATTTTTAGGACATGTTAAAAGATACAGCAGCCTACTAAAAGTAATCTTGGAGGGGGAAATACAAGGTAGAAGAGGCAGAGACAGATCCAAGACCAACATGGACGATAACATCAAAAGATGGACAAGTCAGCCTATAACAACCTGCACCATCAAAGCAATAGACTGCGAAATGGCACTCCATGGTAGCCAACCTTCATTGTGGAGATGGCACTCAATGATTGTATTTTACTAATATGTCTGATAAATTTAGATTATTTTACTCATGTGACTTGAAGAAATTGATAAGAAACAAAATAGGAGTGTTTATAATAATGGGGCAGTCTTTGAAAAAAAAAAAGCAAAGAAACCATACTGGACACATGAACCTATTTTATCAAGTCGGCAGCATAATTTTGCATGGAAATGATATCACTAGAATTGGATTCAAATCTTCACAGTAAATAATAGTATTTCTCTTTCTTGTTAATTGGTGTAAATTTGCTGCTATAAATTAAAATACACTTCACTATAGTGCCTAAGCTTCACTAGACGAGTTCATTGTCAATGATACTGAAATATAAACTACTAGTCATTAACTGTTCTAAATTAGAATATTGTGTTTATTGAACATATATCCTATTTCAGTACAGATATACTAATGTATGCTTGTCTTTACGCTAAATAATACCACTCAAGGAATAATTTCATATCAATCAATAAGGAACCACTCATCTTGAGGTGAATATGTATCTGAAATTATTGTTCTTGTATATATTTTGATCGATGGCTTGACAAGCTGTCATTGTAAAAAGTATTGTTATGGAAACAGAGCCATAGATTTTAGAAGCAGTGATCTCTGCAATATGTGCCATTCTGGCACGCAAGGTTTCTGTTTTTTTGAGATTGTGGTTCTGCCCATGTGCCGTCTTCGGCTCGAAAGGACGATAGATAGATATATAGGACCATCACCACTGCATTTGGGCATTAACACACTGATCTTCCTTGATCCTTTAGGAATATTTCAGCATAGAACATGAACTCCATAGTGCCTGTAAGAGTCACTGGTTGTGCTTGACATAGACAAGTGATGGAGGTTAATTCCATTTAGTTATTAGTTTTTATTTTTATACAAGTTGAGTTTTTATGAGTTTCAAATGTTGATACCATTTAATAAACACGTTTTTGAACTACATTATTGGAAAAACCAGTTAAACATTATTTTATTACACAAACAAAAATAAAATAATAGATTTTAGTGGCTACATGAGGAAAATTCTTGTCTAAACTGATGAAATGAGGAACGAGTCCAACAACTTTATGAAAGGATTCTATAAGAAACAGAGTCCAACAACTTTAAAAGAATTCTAAAGGAAATGAGTGCACAATCATCTTATATACTTGTGACTATTTTGTAAAATTCAAGACAAATGCAAGGTAATTTTCATATTTTTAAATTTTAATATATTTCTTTATGGTGCCAAGCATATGCCTCTGCTACGGTTATACTGTGGACATTTAGCTTTCTCATACTTTGTTGGTTCACATTTGATAGATGAACCTAGGCTCTCTGGAATCCCTGTCATTATAAAGATGGCCTAGAAATCATAAATGGAACTCAGATGACAGTATGGTACTATCTGCTTCAGAAATCTAAGGCTAGATACACATTTTACTGTTTCTGAACCACACTGTATGTAAAACAGCACACTTTAGTGTTATGAGGATTCTATCTGTCTATCGTCCTTTCGAGCCGAAAACGGCACATAGGGCAGAATTACAATCTTAGAAACAGAAACCTTGCATGCCAAAATGGCACATATTGCAGAGATCACTGCTTCTAAAACCTATGGTTCTGTTTCCATAACAATACTTTTTACAATGACAGCTTGTCAAGCAATCACATGGTAGTAATTAAACGCAGACATCTTGTGTGCCAATAGCCAATTTACTGTTGTTTCTGTTAAATAAGCTAATCAATTTAGATTCATTTTGTTAAAGAATCCTGTAACAGTCTAGCTAACCTTTTCATTACACTTGTTAACATGGCAATATGATGCATGTATATATTGTAATAAAGTGCTACTTTCTGATGTCTTGCCTATTTATTGCTCCCAAGTCTTGTGATTATAACATGTTTTTGTTGTTTTTTTTTTTTAACCAGAGAAAAGATTGAAGATGTTGAAAAGAAGAGAACAATATAAGTAGAAGAAAATGGACACATGGTAGTGTGCTAGTGATAAATTATTTTTAAAAACAAATTTAATGTTTTGGCCAAGTGATACAACAAATAATACAATCCAAACAACAGTTATGAAAATAGAAAGAAAAAAAAAGTGGTTCTAAAACTTCATTGTTTCCTCATGTTGGAAACAACAGGTATGAGGAAAAAAGGAAGACCCAGAGAGACACTGAGAAGAACATTGATGAGAGAGGCAAGAGCAGCAGGAATCGGCTCCCTCAATGAGATAGAGCTGCTTGCACAGAACAGAGACAAATGGCGAGATTTGATAAAAATATCTTTAAAAGAATTGAAAACTGCTAGAACAAAAATTCAGATAAGAGAGGGAGTATCTTGGTCTACGCCCTTCGGCTATGGCTCGAAAGGTCAAAGATAGATAGAAAACTTCAGGCTCTTCCTTAACAACATGAACAGTTAAGGATGAAGGAAAAGTAAACTATATGTATAATATTTTAGGTGGGAGGGAAGGGTGTTTGTGGTCATAGTTTAATGTAATGTGCCAGGACCAGTTAATTAGAACTGATCAAAATCCATCTCTATATTCCTGCAATTGACCTGGGAAGACAAACCAGTCTGGGGAACCAAATAAGGATCACAGAGGAAGGTACCTTAATATCCAAAAATTGCTGGATTGAAAAGCAATTTACACCTATTTAATGTTACTTTTTATGGGCAGATGACGAAGAGGAACAGTATGAGGTGAACAATAGAATATTCTTTAGAATACATTGTGGCACATAAAAAAAAAAACAAGACATAAGTTTGTATTTACCACTGTTAACAACATTCCCTATCCTTAGTCCTTTGAGCCGAAGATGGTACATAAGGCAGAATTCTAGACCCTCCATGCCTGATATTCCTTCTTATTAAACATTAGATATAGAATTTGTACTGTATCGCACACACCCCTTTCTCAATAATGAAGGGAGCTGATGTCCGCTGTCATTGCCTCTCACGTCAGTGTTCTTCGTTCACCAGAACAAGAGGACTAGCAGTCACCAGCAACGCAGAAAAAAAAATATAAAAAAGAACTTTACTTCCATTTGCTGGAGCAGGTTTCACATACCAAAATCTTCAGGAATGACAGATTTTTTTGCTTGCAATGGTTAAATATGTGTGTACAAAGAAAGTGACATAAACATGCTACACAGAAAGTAAACACAAACAGAAATACTAATAAGTAGACACTTTTTATTGATCACTAAATCTGAATGTAGGATTATATCCTGCGCATTTGTTAATTTACAAAGAAAAAACATTTCTTTCACAAACTAAATATATTTACATAACTGAACAAGTTCCATGTACTTATAACTGTAGGTTATCATCATTCTCCGTTAATGTCTAGAGATTCCTCGCATTTCAAGTCATGTATGATTTCATTGTCATGCGGGCATAACTTTTGGACCAATTGCAGCTTGTAAGGATGAAACCGCAAGTGTTTGCGTAAGATCTTGCTTACTGTGCTTTGAGGGACTTGTAACTCTTGATAACTCTGCGTGTTGATTTATTAGAGTTATGCAAAAAGACCTCTCTTACGCGATCAACAACTTGCTCCGAGACTGATGGTCGGCCTGAATGTCCCTTTCTCTGATCACAGATGCATCCTTTCTCATTGAAATTTTTGTACCACTTCAAAATGGACTTGTTAGACACATTAAATCTACGTTAAAAGCATGCTGCACAGTCACAACACTGTTTAATTTAGCAAATTCCAACACGCACCAGCTGCGTTGTTGTGAAGTGAATGCCATCTTAAAATTCACAACACTCTGGCAGTGTGAAGAGTGCATAGAGATTCTGCGGGAGAGAAAAGAAATACTTTGAAATACCTGTGGTCACCATATTTATAAGTATATTTAATTAAGTTTTGATTTTATAACTACTTGAAATCAGGGAGTAATTTTGTGCTTGCCATATAAAGATGACCTGTGATTTTCAATTATTTAAAAAAGATACAAAACAAAATTGTACCTAGATAAGGTTGAATTGTGATGGAAATGTTCATTTAAAAACTGAAGAAATGGTTGCATGTTTGGATAGTTGTTGTTCACCAATCCAGCCATTAAATTTGAGTTGCTGGCAGCTTATGACTTCTCCTGTCAGCCTTTCCACTACAAGAATGTTAAGTTGACATAAATGCATTTGTTGCTGTTTGCAGTAAAAACTGTGATATTTGCTCTTTTCAGCCAAGCACATCTATCTTCGGCATGATGTTTTTGAGTATAGGGTTGCCTCCCTCTAAATCCTTGCTTGGCAAAACTAGACTAGTTAGTCTGCTACTAGAGACACAACAAAGAGGTGGAGCAGGGTCGGAATTGTTCTGGTTCATTGATTCTGACACAAGCCATCAGCTAGGAGTTATTGGCAGCTTCCAGCTTTGCTGCTGTCAACAAATCATTGTCCCCTTTGTTTTTTGAAAGTCTTGCTCAGAGCTTAAACAAATAATCTTAACAAGTTATTAAATGTTTTATGTATGCTTTGGTTCAAATCTAGTGCTACATTTCTGTCACTGTTTTTATCACTTCCTACAAGTTTTCTGAAATAGCAATGACATGTCTAGACCACGATTATAAATTCTAAGCACACAAAATTAATGTAATCTAACCTGTGGATGTTGTTTTATATTTGGCAGACATTACACCCATACAAAAAACTCACCAAATTTTAGTAAAACAAAATATAAATAACTTACCAATTTTTAGTGAACGATTTTATTATTGTAAAGGGACTGAATAAAGGTTAATTGTTACTGGTTAAAAAAAAAAATGCTGCATTGGACTATAACATGCATTTGAATAAATCCATTTGAAAAAGCAAAAAAAGTTAATGATGCATAATATGTTATTTAACTTTTATCATTTGCGGGCTAAAATAATAGGCCTACTAGAGATGATAAAGTAAAGATTCTCTCCACGTTAGTGACCATATTTTTCCATAATCAAAGGCATATTTTTGGGTGATGTGGTCATGCCAGGCAGTCTTCACTTTACAGAAAAATTCAGAAAACTACTCCAGAAATTTAATTGTGCTGTTGTATTAACAAACAACTCTGATCACTGTTTTTATAAGAATTTAAATATGAGATACATGGAATGGGAGCTGATGAGGTGACCAGGGACAGGTTGATGACGCACCTCAGAGTCAAGTTTGATCGCAGCCTGTGTTTTAGGGACCACTTTGACCATGTGATAACAAAATCCCGCAAAAGATTAGCCGCCCTGAAGGTCATGGCAGCTGCCAACATCGAGCAGAGGCTACTTGTCCTTCTGTCCCAGGGACTAGTCCTCGTACCAATCGAGTATGAACTAGCAATTCTTACTGTCAGGACGACACAAATTGACAGGCTGGAGAAAGTACAGAATGAAGCTACGTGCATTATCTTGGGGTCTATGACGGGTACTTCCTGTGTAGCAATGAGGTTATCTTCTTGACTTTCCAACCATGGATGACAGAATCAAGATCTGAAGGGCACAAGCATACCTGAAGATAAGTACAGATAAAGAGCATCCATTGCACCAAAAGCTGAACACAAGTAAAGGTGTCAGGCTAAAAAGAGGCAAATCATGGGTAGGCCAAGCAAAAGATGTCATCAAACAGGTCTGTGGGCTTATCAACATCAATGCTAGCAAGGAGCAGATACCAGTACCTACCTCATTCAGGGTCACATTCTTATGTATTGTCACAAACGACAGGAAATGTAGGTAACAGAACTCAGTCGTGGTCAGTGTGGAGATTAACAGTCTCATCTGGGATAACACAGATGAGGAAGATGCAGTCATCTATACAGACGGATCTGTAATACGACACCAAAGGAGAGAACTAAGTATTTACAACACACTCGGCAGGCAGAATAGTCAAAGAAGACAATGGTGCTTACTTTATGACCACGAGTAGCATGACGATGGAGGTGATGATAGTGACCAGGGCATTTATCTGGTTAGAATCACAAGACTACACCCATGCCCGCGTGCTAAGTTATTTGACGAGCATAAGAAAAGTGGAAGTGGAGTGGCTCTGTACGCAGGCAATGGGTAGAGTCATCGCAGAAGTAAAAAATACATAGGGTCACTTTTGTCTACGTCCCTGGACATGCGGGAGTACGGGGAAATGAAACAGTGGACAGGTTGGCTAGCTGTGATGTCATTGAAGATGTACAACCTGTAGATGTGGGGGTTGAGATACCATGAGAAAAGAGAGGAAGGGAGAAAGCATGATTATCCAAAATAAATGACAAGCCAACCGGAAGTGATAATCCACGTGAAAAGTGAAGAAAAATATAAAACAAACATCTCAGGGTGCGGTGGTGTATAGCGTGGGTTCCGAAATAGACGACAAGCAACTGGAAAAGAAAAAAATATGAAACAGACTCAAGATTTGCGGGGGTGCATTAGTCAAGAAACTAAACACGCAGATTGATTTGATTGGAGCCGACAAATATTTAAAGAGGAGACACAAAGAAACTGCAGGATTTTCTAGGAGAACATCAGAGATGAGACACACATAGTTGTAGAGAAAGCGGCCACATGTGTGGTCCACCATAGGGGCTAACCATAGCCAACGTAGTAAGCAGTGATGAACTAGTGTAGACTAAAGATTTTCTAGGAGAACAGCAGAGATAACACACGCATAGATGTAGAGAGTTCTGAACAGTCATAGATGAAACCTCAAGGATTAGGTTAGGAGTTTCCAGAGAATTGAAGTCCACGAGACGTATAAAATAAGTATATTAGACTTAGACCTGAGGAGGTCATTCAATGGGGAACGGCCTCCGATAAAGTGAGTAGATAGTAGAAAAGTGTGTAGAAGCCTAGGGGCCAGTGGCGAGTGACATTGCTACTGGGCAGCATGTGAATGACCTTATTACCAACATTGGTCATGTAATGTAATGTAAACATGTTATCCACGTTGCCCATGGATTGGGCTGTGAAATAAAGACTGTTTGCATAAAAGTGTTCTAATTTAGTGTGTCCAACAGTTATCAGATCACACCTAGCGAAGAAAGACTTGGGAATGTTAAAGGAAAGAAACAAAAAGTCGCAGACACAACACAATTCGAAGTACAAAACACTATACTTAACACGGGACACGTTATAATGTGTTGGGGTTTTGCAAGTGAGAGAATCTTGCAAATCGTCGTGCTTGACCAAGATCCAGGAAGCCAGTAAGGTCAGGGCCAACGGGCAAGTGTGTCGTTTGTCATATTGCATGGCCAGAGACCAGCGCAGCTGATTATAACAGCTGATTCACGAGTGATTAACCAGCCATCCAAAAGTAGCTGGTCCGCGTCGAAGTGAAAAAATAAGATAAGAGGAGAGAAACCCAGAATGGGTAAATGTGTCGCCTGTCATATTGCACGGCCAGAGTAGCTGAGTATAACGGCTGATTGTCAGCTGGTCCGTTTCAAAGAGGCATCAAGAAACTCCATCAAAACGCAAATACCTCCTCCTGATACATTTAATACTGCCTCCTGATACAAACCAATGGATCCGGCAGACATTATCAATGCCCTCCATGACGTAGGAAGAGCACAGGACTTCAACAACTATGAGTCCATGTCATTCCTTCGGATGAAAGATGGACACAGCCTAAATGAGAAACTTAGTGGGTATAAAAGAAGACTTATCAACCAACACAGAACTGGAGTCATCAATCACTGGACATTGTGTGACTTGCTGAGGAGGTGTTCTGAACACCTATGGACATATTTGGATTGCAGTGATGATGACCCACAAATAACTCTATACATGGATCCTAATATAAATTACATTGTGCCAGTTGAAATTATCTGAGAATTTAGGTCAGACCATGCGGATGGGAATTCCTCATTTGATGCCACTTCCTAAAAAGCTAAATTCTAAGAGAACATGTTCCACTGTGAGAATTTCATGTCATAGTTTGCCTCCTCCTTCAGGCGATCTCTGTTCTGCAAGACTTCTCCAACCTTTATCTGAGGCAGATCACACAGTACCAGACCCTATCCTCCCAAAGCCAACATCCTCATTCAGCACCAGGCATGTGTTTTATCTCGTCCATCTTCATTTGCTTACTATCTTGAAACTCCCTTTTCACCTGTCACATGATTTCTTTATAAGGAGTTTTATTGCACTTCTACACAATAAGAGGATGGAAGAGTTGACAGAACAGTAACATAACTGTGAGGAGCTCAGGAGAATGACCAAAGCAGCTTTCTCTAAAGTGCTGTCTAATTATTCGTGATCTGTAACAGACATGAAACAATAACAGAGACTTAGACATTAGGATGGAATGGCTTCACTACAGGTGGAGCATTCCCATATCTGGTCAGTCCCTGTTCCAGGAAACAACAAAGTGTTCATTTCGAATGCTCACAACTTCATGTGCTGTGTTCTGTGAAAAAGGTTGTAACAAAGCAAAATAATAAAGAAAGACATACAAGGCCCCCCCCCCCCCCCACAAACCTCATAAGATGTTTCTTTGCAGTGACAGAGATTGCTTTGTGTTGAAGTATAGGGTAGGGGCCAGCTGTCCCAATATTTAGTTTGCCTTTATTTCTTTATCAATTTTACCATCTTCAGGGAATGTTGTTGTTCCCAGATATCTGAGGTTTGTTGATTGTGTTATAACTAGTTCAGTCACAGGTGGATTATCCTCATCACACATGAAACAACAAAGTCCATAAATGCTCAAATCACCTCCTCAGATAATCCTGCAATATTAAATGACTGGGAAATACAAGTCCTCCTTGTTCCCATAGCAGTTGTCTTTAAAGAAAAAGGAAAGTTAAAGATTTTGATAAAGATGCTATGAGATATGAGATTTTGAAAATATTTCAAACCCATCTGCTTCTTGTTCTTCTTCCTTTCAGCCCACTGAGGAGCATAGGTCTCCCACAAACACTTTCCAAGCCTTTCTGTTTCTGGCCATTCTTTTAAGATCGTTCCATATCTTCCCCATACTCTTCATCTCTGCTTCCACTTGTCTTCTCCAAGTATATTTTAGGCTTCCTTTTTGTCTTCTCTCCTGGAGATAAAAAAAAGAGCTTGTTATGTAATATTCTCAGCTGGCTTCCGCAGTGTATGTCATTGTTATATCTATTTGTCTACTGGTATTTGACTTTTTACTTTCCCATAATTCTACATTTGTGATTTTGTCCTGCTATCTCCATCTCATTTTATCGTACAACTGTTGATGATTATGTGTTAGGAGAGCTATGTCATCAGTAAAGTCTAGGTCATCAAGTTGCTTGGCTTGGTCAGTGACCACTGGATTTCATTTATGTTTGTCTTTATTTTTCTCATAATCTAAGCTATAAAAAGTAAGTACTCCCGTCACGCCAAGTGGTGGCGTATAGGGAATATGGTGTTAGTGACCATAAATTTTTACAGACCTTCGGCACATGATTTTTGGGGTAATGTGGTCGGTATTATGCCCGTGCCGCTTTACTTTCCCAGAAAAAAAAAACCCGGTACCCATTTAAGGCTGGGTGAACCTGGAAGCCGTCGGTTGGGATCGAACCCTACTCCTTGTTCTTTGTAGTCCAGTTCACTAACCACTGAGCTATCGTGGCTCCAATCTAATCTATGGCCAGCAGAAATAGAAATGGAGATAGAAGGCATCCCTGTTTGTTCTTATTTTAAATACTTCTGTAAGCTGTCCTTTATGCACGACATTTGATTCTTTCATACATCATTTTTATCAGGTTATAAACTTTATGGGGATACCATAGTGACTCAGCAACCTTAAAAGCATTCCTCTGTCTACACTATCAAATGAATCAACCTGTTACTCCCACAAACAGAAAGTTTGGCTGAAATCAAATTTTAATAATGAAATCTCAAAAACAACACTTTAGAAAGTTATATGAAGTGCAGGTTTCACTTTTTACAAATCTGCTGGCAGCAGGAATGTTGTCTGTTAAAAGCCACACCTGGTTGCTGAAGAAAATATCTGAGGCCAATCCACAAACAAAGAATGGAAGGCTACAATATTGTACATTTGGATGAATTGTTGGTTAAGTTCACCATACATATGAGAAAGAACAGCATCCAGAATACAGAGAAAATAAAAAAGAGAATTTCCAGCAGCAAAGGACAATACATTAAACTAGCACATTCTGACAGCACAGAGAATGGGCTTGTCAATGACAAACAAATTATTTTCCAAGCAATGATACAAATGGAAGAAACTACCACACAAATAAATGGACATATCTTCAGGGATTGGAAAGAGAATGCTCTCCTCCCTGCTTTAAATAGACCAACCTGCCTGGTAATGGATAATGTATTCTATCATAATGCTGTGTGTAGGGGAACAAGGTTCTCACTATCAAACAAAACATACCTGTTTTTGATGGAGGGATAATCTTCACAAATAGATAAATGCCTTATTTATGTTATAGCTCCAACCAAATGTGTTTTTGTCACTGTTGTTTTTGCCCTGTTCACAAATTTGCTAAAATACCTATAATATGTTAGTAAAGTAAAGATTCCCTTCACACCTTGCTAGGTATATGGGGAATATGGTGTTAGCGACCATATTTTTCTATAACCACAGCACATTTTTGGGGGATGTGGTCGTGTCATGCCAGGCCGCCTTTACTTCCCAGAAAAAATCTCTAGTACCCATTTTTAGAGGCTGGGTGAACCCTGGAGCCTTGTCAGTCTGAAAAAAAAATCTGCCACTGCTGGGGATTAACCTGGACCTTTCTGGTCAGGAAGTGAGCCCACTAACCGCTCAGCCACGGAGGCTCCATATAACATGCTAGCCAGGTGTAATACATTTTTGTCTAGAACTCGTGTAACCTAACATGTGCACTTTATACCTGAGAAAGAGACCACATTTATATCATAATACAAATAATTCACCAGTTTTTGTCAACAATTTTATTGTTACAAGGGATCAAATGAAAGTTGATTGCAACATGTAACAAAAAAAAACTGCTGGGCTAATATATACTTGTGATTAATCCACTTGAAGATGCACAACCAGTTCTTAATGCATGTTTCCTTCTATTCTCTGAATATTAACAAAGTTCACAGAAAATCACCTTAATTTCTCCTTGATATGACATTATAAATTTACAACCACACCTAATTTAAACAAATTTTTTTTTTTAAACAACAGTAAGGTGATTCAAAATCTTGTGAAACTTGTAGATGTGACTCCATAATAAATAAATGTGAACCTCTCTTGTGTACCATGGTACACATGATGTTCTATAGGGTGTTTATAAGTCTCACTACACTTGGTATCTAGGTCAATTTGAAAAAAATGTTTATGACGTCATCACAATATGTGCTCAATGGTAAGTTCACTTGTTGCGACAGTTTTCTTAATGACTTGTCTGGACTTTTAAGGATTCTGTCTTGGATATCTAAACATATTTCATCATTCACAGCAGGCCTACCAGATCGTGGAGCATCTTCCACATTTCCAGTAGCAATAAACTTATTCAACAAATTTCATTGACAGTGGGAGCACATATTGTGATGACGTCATAAACATTTTTTTTTCAAATTGACCTAGATACCAAGTGTAGTGAGACTTTATAAACACCCTGTACAATGTGCTATTTGTATACCATTTTGTTGAGAAACAATTTTCTGCACATTGACCTGTATGTATCGAATGTGGTTTGAATATCAGCAGTTTAATGTTTGCCTAAGGAGCCAGAGTGGAACACTAGGGGTGTGAATCCAATATCAATAATATGCATATTTAGTTGGTAAAGCGCAAAAAATGTAAAAGGAAAAATTTGATGACTTATAAATCTGAATATATGGCCATTTTCATCTTGTCAGACGGTCTAGTGGAGGCTACTGTTATCTAAATGTAACGGAAATAAAGCACTGGCTGCTCTAGATTAAGTAGAGTAAATTAATTCAGCAATTATAGAGTCTATAGTGTACCCAAAAATAACTAAATTAGTCATATACATTTTTTAAAATACTGTAAATCAACCTTCGTAAATGATCACTGTCAATGAAATAATCTGATTAATATAATAATAATAATAATACTGAGTGCTCCAATGAAACTTGATCAGGAGAGAAGTTCCCACTAAAAATGAACTCCAGGCCCATTCTTGATAAGCTACTGTGTGGCGCCGATATAATGGTTTTACAAGAAAACTCTTCTTGGTGACAGGACAGTAAGTACTCCTGGTTTTCAGGCCATCCTTGTGCGCAACAATATAGTGGCAGCTGAGGTTGATATGTCTGCGTGGGACAATGCAGAATTGCAGGTACATGCGGTTAGGGTGCAGACCCCAGTTCATTTTGTGATTGTAAATGTGTATGTCTGTAATGGGAAGGTGAACACACAACAATGGCAGAATCTCTTCGAGTTCGATGAAGAGAACATCATTTTCTGCTGAGACTTTAATGCTAGAGGAAACCAGTGGGATAACGTCATAACCAACAAGCAGGGAGAAGACCTAGAGAATGCACTAGTGTCAGTCAATTTAGTGTGCTTGAATGATGGAAGGGCAACAAGAATGGCCACTTGAACAGGGGACTCTGATAGAGTCATAGACCTTGCAATGGTGTCTTCCACGGAAGTGATCACTATCCATGTGTCCTCCTATTGAGAAAAGCAAAATAGAAGCCAGAAATAGAAGCCAGAAAAGAAAGCTCCACACATTCCACTATGAGAAAACAGACCAGGACGTCATTAGCAAAATCAGACATAAGAAACAGAGCGCCCCTCGTAGGAGGCAGGAGAGATGGACACAGCCACCCTGGTGGAGAACGTCGAGAAAGCTTGGCAGAGCAAGAGACAAACGGCCAAGACATGCCAGAAAGTATAAAAGAACACAACCTGAGCTCTTGAAGCGTCTGAAAGTAGAGGTCGATCAAAAATGATGCACTTTAAACTATGTGCTAAGCAGGCTAAGGATGCCAATGGGATGACTTCTGTAAAAAAAAAAGCGTGCTCAGAAAAATCGCTAGCCACATTCTGGCGCCTTCATAAGAGCATGAATGGCACAACACGACATAGAGGCATACCAGACTTTCAGAGCACAGGCTGGATACAAATCTGATGAAAGCAAAGGGAAGGCCCTGCTTGCCCGCTTACATTAGAAGACGGACAAAGAAATGAGGCTGAAAGAATGAGGATACGGGGATCGCTGTCAAAATTGTGTAAGGATGTGGTGCTGGATGAAGATCTCACAATCACAACCGATATCATTTGCATGACACTTAAAAGGTCACACAACACTGCTCCTGGTCCAGATGGTGTTCGGTATGATGACATAGGCGATTTAGCTGATGACGACTTGACAAAACTGGAGTGGCTACACAGCTCCTTACTACCGCTACCGAAGCCAAACAAGGACCATTCTCAGATCAGTGCCTACAGAATTATTACAATGCAGAACACTGCACAAGCTGCTGGAGAAAATAGTTGCCGCGTCCTCACCTGTCACCTTGAACAGAAACGTGCATTCCAACCCACACTTGGAGGTTATAGATATAACAAGAGACATGGCTCAATGCGGCAGTCTTTGCCTATGACGTCTTCGAAGGCTTCCACAGACGAGAGGAGATGTGTGCTGCTGCTATAGATCTGGAGGATGCATACAACAGGGTACCATTTGAATATCTCATGTATATGTTCCTCAAACTGGTGGTGCACCCCATCCTCATTAGATGGATCGCCGCGGCACTGTTTCAGAGGAAGGAGATACTCAGATGTGGAAGTTGGTCTTCCGAGCCAACATCCATTTGTCCAGGGCTGCCACAGGTTCACCATTGTCACCAGTTCTATTTAACGTGTACACAATAACGATCATGGAACAACAGCTGGATGGGAGGAACTATGACTTTTGCTGATGATATTCTGGTATATCGACAGGGAAGAAACAGACAGGAATTGCCTCCACAATGCAAGATGAACTCGATCGCATTTCTTCCTGGTGTAGGGTTTCAGGTGCCTTGGTTAATCCTAATAAAGCATCAGTTTCATGGTTCTCCCTTAACAATCATATCGTTAATACGGCCACACCTGTAGTATGAATGGGAGCTGATGAGGTGACCAGGGACAAGTTGATGACATACCTCGGAGTTAAGTTTGATCGCAGCCTGTGTTTTTGGGACCACGTCAACAATGCGATAACAAAATCCCGCAAAGGATTGGCTGCCTTGAAAGTTATGCAGCTGCCAACATCGAGCAGAGGCTACTTACTCTTCTGTTCCAGGGATTAGTCCTCACACAATCGAGTATGCCCTGGCAACTCTTACTGCCAGTACGACTCAAATTGATAGGCTGGAGAAAGTACAGAATGAAGTTATGTGCATTATCTTGGGGTCTATGAGGGGTACTCCCTGTGTAACAATTAGGTTATCTTCTTGACTTTTCAACCATGGATCACAGAATCAAGATCTGAAGGGCACAAGCATACCTGAAGATTAGTACAGATAAAGAGCATCCATTGCACCATGTGCTCAACACAGGGAAAGGTGCCAGGCTAAAAGAGGCAAATCATGGGTGGGCCAAGCAGAAGATGTCATCAGACAGGTCTGTGGGCTTACCAATATCAGTGCTGGTGAGAGTGCATACCGGTGCCTACGTCATTCAAGGGACTTTTCTCGTGTATTGTCACACTCGACAGAAGAGTAAGGAACAGAACCCGGCCGTGGTTAATGCTGAGGTCAACGGTCTCATCTGCAATAACACCGATGAGAAAGATGCAGTCATTTATACAGACAGATCTGTAAGATGACACCAAAGAAGTGCACGGGCATTTACAGCACGCTCGGTAGGCAGAATAATCAAAGAAGACAGTGGTGCATACGTCATGACCACGAGTAGTATGACAAAGGAGGTGATGGCAGTTACCAAGGCATTCAAATGGTTAGAGTCACAAGACTACACCCATGCATGTATACTGAGTGATTCGATGAGCATGATAAAAAAAATGGAGGCGGGCTCTATACGCATGCAATGGTAGAGTCGTTGCAGAAATCCAAAATACGTAAGGTCACCTTTGTCTATGTCCCTGGACATGCGGGAGTACGGGGAAATGAAAGAGCAGACAGGTTGGCTAGCTGTGCTGTCGTTGAGGATGGACAACAAATGGATCATGCGGACATCATCAATGCCCTCCGAGATGTGGGAAGAGCAAAGGACTTTGACAAACACAGATCCACGTCACTTCTTCGGATGATGGAAATGGGAGTTAAGATGAGAACAGCCAGAAATTAGAAACTTAGTTATAAGAAGACTTATCAACCAACATAGAACTGGAGTCGTCAGTCGCTGGACACTGCGGAAATTGCTGAGGAGGGGATCTGAGCACCTATGGACATGTTCAGAGTGCAATGATGATGACTCGTAAATAACTCAATGAACTCCTGGAGATCAAAAGTCCTGACTTTTGATTGGCTGTTTGCAATTTTTTTAAATATGTTTTCTACTACAGCAGATACATTCAACTTCTGTGCTCAGCACATCACACAGAAAGATAGTTCCTCTATGGATTTTGTTGTTAGCAGGAGGTCATCATAAGTACTTCATAGTTTGTCTGCAAATGGCTGTCCTTAGGTCAAACTTCAGTTCTTAGATCTTATACAGTTCACATGTACATTTTGGAAGGACATATTCTGAGTCTGTGGAACAGCTTGATATATAAACACTGGTGGGGATGTGATCATTTTTATTATGTATAGGTGCGTTTCTGACTATAAGTGCTTTGATTAGAGTAGGAAAATTGTAGTCTGTTGTGCTCCTTTTAGGTTTAGGATAAGATCTTGTTGGAGTTTCTGTCTGTTCTAGACTGCCATGCATTTCTATATATTTCTTTAGTATCTTTGCTCTCTTCATTGATATAAAATTGTTTTTCACAATTGCCTCTTTTTTGACAGTTTGTCAGCTTCTTTATTTCTGGCCACACCACAATAGGCAAGGATCCAATGCAGTCCCTTCTAGTTTGTGTTAGCTGGTTTAGCCCTTCCCCAACTGTCATTAGAAGATCTGGTTTGCTTTGAACAGAATGTAGTACAGGCCTGCAATCACACAATAAACTATGTGGTTTTCCATCATTTGTGTTCTTTGAGTATCTTAGTTGCTTCTTGAATTGCTTGAAGTTCTGCTCTGTAACTTGTTGAAAACTGCCCTGTCGCTTTTAACAATTACATTTTATGCCACTTGAGATGTGTATTAGAATGCCTGCGCTTCCATATATGGTTGTTTCTTTTGAAGAACCATTTGTGAATACTTATGTCCACTGTGTTGTTGAATATTGACTGTCAAGATATACCAGGGCCCTTGTCTGTAGAAAAGGTATCTGACTCTGCAATTTGTTCTCAGTGTCTGGAATGATCCAGACGGAAATGTGATCTCTAAAAGGTGCACTGGAATGGCATTATCTTATGTGAGTGGGTCCACTACTTACTTTTTGTATGTACATTTATAGATATTGTATACTTGTATGTCTTTACATATGTATTGTGTTTATATATACTTATACGAGTAAAAAAAAAGCAAAGGGCCTCATCACGCCAAGTGGTGTATAGGGAATATGGTGTTAGTGATGATAAATTTTACAGACCTTCAGCACATGATTTTTGGGGTAATGTGAAGGTGCACATATAATGTGTGCCTATGGCTGAATGTCCACACCTGTGTAACACAGGATAGACTGACGTAATGTAATATATCACCTGTTTAACCAGGATCCGGTTTACCTGAGTATTTCTTCCTGCTCAGACGCGAAACTAGTCTACAGTCATGGCCGGGCCTCATTGCAGTATCTGCCACTCATACCTCCCCCTTCTATCTCTCTTACCCCACCCACTCCTGTCAGTTTTCATCATCTCCACATCATGTGGTCTGGTCTCCCTTCTCATTTTCTTAATTCTTGTTTTGTCTACTTCAGAACCTACCTGCTTGCAAACTTGTGAGGAGATTGTGTTTCTTCCACAAGCTGAATATTCTACTTTTTTTTATTTTATGCTCTCTCTCTCAACATTCATGTAATATAATATATTCCCTTAAATATTTTAATTACTTCTTCCTTTATTTATTAATTTTAGTTACTCCATATTATGTAGTAGAGTATATCTTTATTTCATTGTCCGTTTGTGTTGTCTTTCTTTCTGAAGATGGCTACATGTAGCCGAAACATCAATAATCTGTATTGTTCTTTTTTGTAAAGCTGTCACTACACTTGCAAGAAGGTAATACTACATCCCGCTATTTCCTTACTGGGATAATCCAATTTACTGAACATGTTAATATCTGTGTTGGAGTAGAAGGCTTCTAGTTGTTCCCTTTGTGCATATATACAGTCGAGATTATTTCTTGATTCATATTCATCAGTTTTTACATTTAGTATACTGTTGATATCTTGATTTTTCCTCTTGTTTCAGTATTTTTTGTGCATGGGTTGTTATTCAAGGAGTTTGATTTTCTCTCCCATTGTTAGAACATTCTATCCTCTATGTTCATTTAAGTTCAGCAGTCATACTGTTAATTTAATTATCTCTATTATTGAGTTATACACACTGACTTTACTGGATGAAATGAAAATGCTTGTTGTCTCTTATCACATGGTCAAGAAAAATGTATACCTTTTTTGCTAAGTTCTCTTGATTACATATGGTATTGTTTTGGTGAATGCAATACTGCCATTTCTCTTATTTCCATGCTATCTAACCATTTATTGTCTTTTCGTGCTTGAGACGTCACATAAAGCAGAAATCCTAGACTCTAGTGTCCGATGATTATTTCTGTGCATGTCTTGATAGGGTTTTCGATTGGATTCAAAATGGAGAATTTATTTTTCTCTCACTTGGTATAGAACAGTTGATCAGAGGTTTGACAAGTCGCTATCTTAAAAACGCTTTTGTTAATGAAACGTAGACCTGATACAGAATGTGTAAATTAGCAGTAGATGAGATTTTATAAAAGATCTTTAGAAGGATTGAAAACTGCTAAAATAAAAATTTAGATAAGAGTATCTGGATTTATGCCCTATGGACCGGCTACGGCTTAAAAGGTCAATAGATAGATAGATAGTCTTTATAGTCTCCAATGGTAAACAAAGCATTATCCTGAGGCATTTTATTTCAATGTTTTTCAAATGCCTTTAATTTATTTTATTTAAATTTATTTTCATCATCATGTGCCATAACGGTTGGCGTAGGCGATCATGTCCCTCCACAATCTATCCACAGTCCATCGTATCAATTCTGTTGTTGACTGTTTTCCATGCCATCTAGTATTATATCTCTTTGTCAACCGCGATCTCTTTCCCCATATTTTTCCAGTTGTAACCAAGTATTCCAACTTTCCTCTTCTCATGATGTGCTTGAAAAATGGTGTTTGTTTCTTTCTGATGTTTCTTAGGCGTTCCCTTTTTGTGTTGGCCTCTTTGAGAATTTCCTTGTAGGTCTTTTTAGTTTGTCCAGGACTTTCAACATTCTTCTGAGAAATCCATCTCTGTGGCCTTTAAAATTGTCTTTTCATTTGTTTGTCTACTTCCATGATTCACTTCCATAGGTCAGAACTGGTTCTATATAGCACAGATGAACTCTCTTTCCCACTTCTATTGACATAGCATAGCAGATTTGTTGCATAAGATATTTGTCACTTTCTGAAGTGCTACTTTGGCCTGAGCTATTCTGCTTTTTATTTCTGCTGTGGTGCATCTTCTATCTGAATTTATTATTATTATGCCCAAGTATTTGATGCGTTGCACTTGTTTCAGATTTGTCCTGTTTATTTTTATGCTGCATGATGGTAATGATTGTTTATTTGATATGGCCATTATTTCTGTTTTCTTACTATTTTTATTTTGCCAAAAAAAAAAAAAAAAAACAACTAAAAAGTTTACAAAGAAGTAAAAGGATATGCTCACTTTTGTGCCACTTTACTAAGCATTCAATAATCACCCATTCATTATAACATTTTTACGACAATCATTTAACTTAAAACTTTTAACTTACTAAGTTACTTTACTACTGTCTTATCTCATAATATATATTTATAATTATGTATTACATTCTCTGAGTCTGACTCTCACTATTATGTTATTATGACTATAATACTGACAAGCCTACGTCAGTCTTATAAATCGTCATCGTTGTCTGTATGTGTGGTAATCTATGTCATGTTTGTTTGTTTTTTTTTCCGCCGAAGTGCACTAAATATTAAACATGTTGATGATCATTCACTCTTAATTATAGTATTATAGCTCACTCCTGTAGCGTGTTAGCACCACATTAAAAAATCCTGGGATCAGCAGCAAGCGCAAGAGACAAATTACCCGGATGAAGAAAGTGTCTGAATCTGACGACAAAAACGTCCATTACTTTTTTTTTTTTTAAATCGCTTGCAGTAAAATATGTTGTGTTTGCACTTACTTCAAACCGTGTCCTGATGAAGCAATATGTATATCAGAATGGCAATAAATGCCGTGTGTCGGCGTATGATTTTTAAAAATGAAACAAACTCAATTTTGCGGAACCCACAACGAATTTACCAGATGAAGGTCACAGCTGGTGTGTCGGACTGCGCATGTTTGCGGCGCAAGTGGCCGACATAGTTGTAGGTCCTCTGGCAGGGGACCAATCATCGTCGAGATAGATAGGAGGTAGAGTTGTGCTTCCCTTCATGGTTTTATTCGCCTTAGGTTAGATACTTTTGGATGTCAATTTCTGTCAAACGTTTTGTTTGGGGGAAAAATTCGCACATATTTACATTTTTGTGGTTTAAAACGTGAAGAGTCTGTAATACATGGTAAGTTATATTTTGTACAGTACAATTAGACATACATAGTTGTGTATAATCTGCCACGGCCACACACTCACAGTCTCACACTGGTCTTCTAGTGGCACTCTCAGCACTGACTGTGGTGACTAGTCGCTAAAACTCAACTAACTAAAATTATTGTTTAACGTGCACACATTTGACAAAGAGAATGGGATGTTTCATTCTCATTTTAGAAATTGTACACTACACACACGTTTTCATCGTAGTATCATTAAGTAATCAATGCGAGAATGTTTCTTTAATCAATGTACACATTTTTACATTTAACTCAACTACTTCACTGACTTCACCGACTTCACTAACTACTTGAGTTGACGACTTGACAACTTTAACTTAACACAACAGACAACCACACTTACAACAAATACCATTGAGACTCAGAGTCATTCAGTACTGACTGCAGTTCAGTATATAATATATTGAGTACTCGATTAGTCGACAGTTGTCATTCTCTTACCATTTTAGTATTATAGAATTTTTAAAAATTAAAAAAGAATGAATAACTGCAAAGTGAAAGTGTTGTGTCTGGCCAGTGTCACACTACTGTCACACTGAGGTGTGATGGCCACCCTCAGAGGGTGCATTATAGAGTCATTACATGATTACTAAACTACTTTCACTAGCGTTAAGTGTAAGTTACACTAGTTATAGTACTCAGTACTAGTGTCATTCCTAGGAAAGAAAAACAGATGAAGTATATAAATTAAATAAATATAATAATACGAATGATAATCAGTTGCTATCCTAAGGATTGTAGATACATTCTAAGGACATCTGCTTTTCAAACTATGCACTCCTAATTGACGAGACCCTCTTTTCATCTTAATACTCTTCTTCTACCTTTCAGCTCCCTGTGGAGTATAGATCTTCAACAAACACTTTCCAAGCCGTTCTGTTTCTTGCCATTTTTTTAAGATCGCTCCATGTCTTCCCCATCATCTTCATCTCTGCTTCCATTTGTCTTCTCCAAGAAGTCTTCCTCTTTGTATTTTTCCCTAGGGATTCCAAAAAAGGGATCTGTTGTGTAATACTCTCAATTGGCTTCCGCAGTGTGTGTACTATCCAGCGCCATCATCTTCACTGTATCTCTTTATATCCACTGGTATTTGACTGGTACATTTTCATAATTCTATGTAAGTGATTTTGTCCTGCCATTTCCATCCTTTTATTTTGCGTAAGAGTCCATTAAAGAAAGTCGTATCTTCATGATGATTGTCTTTTTTGTTGTTCTCCATGTTTCACAGTCATATAATAAGACTGATTTAACATTGGAGTTGAAAATTTTTATTTTAGTATTTAACCTTATTTCTTTGGACTTCCATATGTTTCCCAGTGCAACAAATGCACTTCTTGCTTTTGATATCCTTATTTTGGTATCATTTTCTGTTCCTCCCTCTTTGTCTGTATTAGTATTACAGCTCACATATATGTAAGATTGTACGTCTAGTAGAGGTATTTCTCCTATTTTTATTTGGTTATTGCCAACTGCATTAATTCTCATAATTTTGGTCTTATCTCTATATATTTTCAGTCCCATCTGTTGTGATCTCTCATCAAGTATGCTAATTTTATCTTGCATCTGTTGATGGTTGTGTGACAGGAGAGCTATATCATCAGCAAACTCTAAATCATCAAGTTGCTTGGTCAGTGACCACTGGATTCCATTTCTGTTGTTTTGAGTTATTTTCATAATCCAATCTATGGCCAGTAGAAAGAGAAATGAAGATGGAAGACATCCCTGCCTTACTCCTGTTCTTATTTCAAATGCTTCTGTAAGCTGCCCTTCTTACACCACACTACATTTCATTCCTTCATACATTGTTCTCATCAGGTTAATAAACTTTGTGGGGATTCCGTATTGACTCAGCAACTTCCAAAGCATTCCTCTGTCTGAACTATCAAATGCCTTTTCGTAAACTATGAATCCAATATAAAGTGGGGACTGTAGTTCTAAACTTTGTTCAATTATTATACGTAGAGTAGTTATTTGATCAGCACATGATCTGTTCTTCCTAAAACCTGCATGTTCGTCTCTCAAATTTTTCTCTTTAGCCTCAATTAGTCCCTCCAGAATGATTCTGCTTAATATTTTTAACTGGTAGTAGCATAATTCCCCTATAATTTTGGGCACTCTTGTAAACTTCCTTTATTTGGTAGTTTGATCATATAACCTTCTTTCCAGTCTTCTTCCCTCTCCCAAATTTTATCTAATAAATTATGTAACATCTTGGTAGAGGTGTTAATATCTGCTTTGATGGCTTCCGAAGGAATTTCATCTGGTCCTCTGGCTTTACCATTTTTTAATAGTTTGATGGCTTTTATTATTTCTTCTTTGCTTGGTTTTCCACAGTTAATGTGTAACTCTTCTTCTGCTGGTAGTATATCTGGAGGATTATTTGAGCCAGGTCTGTTCAAAAGTTCTTCAAAGTGCTCTTTCCATCTCTCTATTTGTTCCCTTATATTACTAAGCAGATTTCCTTTCTTATCTATAATAAAGGCATTGATCTGTTTGTATTTTCCACATAATATCTTTGTGCTGTTGTACAGTTCTTTTATATTCCCTTTATTTGGTGCTTCCTCTGCCTCTTTAGCTAGTTCATCTATATATTTCCTCTTATCCCTTTTTAATACATCTTCTCACTTCTTTGTTCACCTCTGTCTAAGCTTCCTGTGTCTCGGCTTTATTACTTCTAGTTTTTCTTTCATTTATGTCTGCTTTCTTATTCTCTCTTTCTTTAATTTTATCCAGGTTCTCTGCTGTCATCCATGCAATCTTAATACTCAAGTCTCTCAATATTTACATCATTGTCCCACCCACTCTCTTCTCTTAAGGAATGAAGATCAAACTTCGTGATATCATGTTTGTCCTGTCAGGTCACACTTAGTGCCAGAGCTTCTAGCAAGCTTATGAGCAATTTCTTTGTTATGCACACCAGAATGCCCTGGACAGTACACCTAGACACTCACTTTCTATCCATCTATTGACCTTTCAAGCTGTAGCCGGCCCATAGGGCATAGACCCAGATACTCTTTCTCTTATCTAAATTTTTATTCTAGCAGTTTTCAATCCTTCTAAAGGTCTTTTATCAAATCTTGCCATTTGTCTCTGTTCTGTGCAAGCAACTCTGCCTCATTGAGGGAGTCGATTTCTGCTGCTCTTGCCTCTCTGATCAATGTTCTTCTCAGTATCTCTCTGGGTCGGCCTCTTTTCCTCCTACCTGTTGTTTCCAACATGAGGGCTTGCTTTGTTATTCGGTTACTATTTCTTGTCATCACATGTCCAACATATGATATTGTCTTTTCTTGATTACTGAAGATATTGGTGGTTGATTGGTGATTTCTCTAATTTCCTTGTTTGTTTTTAATTCATTCCATGCTATACCAAGTATTTTCCTTAGACATTTATTTTCAAATGTGTTCAACTTTGTTTCTATGTCTCTTGTTGTTTTTTGAGCTCTCACATGCATACATAAGGGTTGATAGTACATTTGATTTGAATAGTCTAAGTTTTGTGTTTGTGCTGATGAGTTTTGATTTCCACAACTTTTCAAGGCTTCTGAAAGACATTGCTGCTTTAGCTATTCTGATTCTAATTTTTTTACTTGTTTCCCCTTCTCGATCAATGTGACTTCCAAGATAGATAAAGTGACCGATCTCTTCCACTGGTTTGTTTTCCATGTATATTCTGTCATCTGTTGTAATTAATCTTTTTGTGACTTTAGACTTTTCATGATTGATCTCAAGCCCACTTTTGCTGGCTATTGATGATAGTTCATTTGGGTTTTCCTGCATCATTTTTTTATCTGAATGTTGGTGAGGACTATGTCATCAGCAAAGTCGAGGTCCTCTAAATGGTCTCCTTGTATCCATTCGATGCCTTTATTACCAGTGCAGAATTTCTTCATTATTAAGTCCATAACAACTCCAAATAACAAGGGCGATAAGATACATCCTTGTTTAACCCCAGTTTCTATTGGGAAACATTCGCTCAGTCCTTCCTTTGTATGAACCACGTATGTGTAGCCATCATACATGTCTTTGATAATATTTATAATTTTTTATGGTAAGCCATATTGCCTCAGAATTTTCAACAAAGAATCTCTATGAATGCTGTCAAATGCTTTTTTTGAATTTAAAAGAAGCTAAGTACAAAAGGTTTTTGCTTTTCAATGGTTTCCTCCAATATAAGTCGTAGAGTAAAAATGTGTTCAAGGTAGCTTCTCCCTTTTCTAAACCCAACACTCACTTTAGAGTCATCCAAAAGCTGCATCCACTCCTGCTTCAGAGACTGTTTGTCAATCTTCCATAACATACTTTGCTTGTCCGTCACCAAAACTGTGTTTGTCTGACCTCTCATTTTGATTCATGTGCTTTCAAACAGTAAAATAAACACTTCACTGCTGTTGTTTGTTTTACTATACAATGTACTAGGTTGACAACTGAGTGAGTGTGTACTGTAATCACAGTGTGTGAAAAATAAATGTGTGCACTGATTAAGAAACTTGCATGAATAACAGACTTATTTGGACATGTAAGAATGTATGGCTTTACAGTACACAACACATGTGAAGCTAAAAATTAAAAGTTCAACAGTGACGCTAGTGATTATGATTCATCATCATGGATTGCAACTTTCAAAACACATCTATTTATACTGAGTATACAGAGTACTCTAGAATATCATTTGTTCCTTTCTGCTCAGCTACTGGTATTAGTAGCAAGTGTGTCTCATTCTTCCAGTAATCTTACCTTCTTTGTGTACTCTATTTCATTTGCTCAAGTCTGTGTATTTTCTTCATCTTGAGATAAGTATTGAATTTTCATAAATTGTATCAAATGTATTTTAATATAGTTGAAGGAGTCTTCCCCATTCCTTTGCTAATTTGTCAGGATCATTAATAATTTCATTATACTGCAGTGAGATGGAATCTAAGTCACAGCTCTTTCAAGTCTTCTTGGTGCCACAAATACTTAGAGTTTTTATTATGTTGATTTTTCATACATTTTCTGTTTCACCATATCATACCATATGCACTCAAAAGTGCTCACTTTTACCAATAACCGAACATTGTTTAGTATTTATTGCAAATGAGGAGAAAATATTTAGTTGTTTTATTCGCGAAATATAGTACTGGCATAATGCTGACCACATCTAAATATATATGTGAAATAAGCAAAAAATTGTGGGCTCTAATACCACATTACATATGTGCCACAGGCTTTTTTAGTCTATTGGATATGATCCATATCTTAATTTTGTGTGTTTTGGGTCTCTCTTTTTCTTGTCACACTATTACATTGGGGACCTGAAAAGAAATAAAGTAAATATGTATAACCAAGAATATATATAATTTATAAACACACATGTATTTTGTAATATATATAATCAGTAGTAACATTCTACCCTTAATTATTTCTTATCATTTATTAAAGGCCCAACCAGGTTGTGGGCCCCCATCTCTACCTGTGGCACAGAAGTGAGTGCCAAGTACAGAGGGGCCTTTTGTGAAGCTAAAGTTAAATCTGTAGTAAGATTAGTGAAATGCAAGGTAAGTATAATTTCCTAGTGTGAAATTACCATTTTTGAAAACTAATAAATTCATGGCACCAGTGCTGACTATATGGCACCTTCTCTTTTCAATTCCTCCTTCAAGAAGTCAAGAACATTTCTAATTTCTGCTGCAGTTTACATCTTCTTCTGTTCAATTATTTGAGAGCAGTATTGTTAACATAGATTGCATTTTTAGGTACTTTGATAAACCATAATCACTCTTTTTAATTTATCACCATTGCTAGGCTTCTGGCCAATTAAAAAATCACTATTGATGAGTTGGAAGAAAGCGTTCATCAGGTTAAGGCTGGTGACACCACCATACAGCTTGTTCCAGTATGATACTGGTAATGGCTACAAAAGCCTTCTCTGTTCATCATATGTTGAGCATGATTTTAGTAGATGTTCAACTGTCATTTTGTCTGCACCACTCACACTCATCAGAAATTCCTATCCTTATGGTGTTGAAAAGGTGGTACTTCAATCTGTTATATTGAGTCTAAAATTGTTACTTGTTCTTTTCTGTTGAGCTGGTGGTAGGCATTTTTCTGGTAGCTCTGATGCTCTGTATTTCACTTGTTCATGTAGTAGTTCCTGACAAATCTCTTTGATCACTCATAAGTTGTACTTGTATCTAGTTGGTGTAATTTTCCACCTTCCTTTGTCAACCTGTCTGCCTCATCATTTCCAGGAATATTGTAGTGAGATGGAATCCACTGAATCATAGTTATGCATCTCTGACAGAGGTTGTAGAGTATTTCTCTGAGATAATTCAGGTCTTTGTTTTCTTTGACTCCTCAGTGCTGTCAAAGAGGAATGCAATGTTTTCTTTATTCTTCTCCTTCAGTAGGGTTTTAGCTGCAGCTTTAAGAGCCTTGCAGTTACTTGAATATTTACATGTTGTAAAATATGAGTCTTTTCTGTGTTCCATTTTTAAGACATGAAAATTCTGCTCCTCCATTTCCTATTGCATTGGTTGCTGATTAATCTGTGTAAGTATGTGTCCAGGAGGAGATTGGGTAGTGTTTCTCTATGATATTAGCATTCTTCTCTGTTCTCCATTCTGGCTGTTTTTATACAATTAGAGAGGAATGCTCTCAGTTTAGAAAGATGCTATTTTCTCCACAGTAAAGAGCTCTGCCACTCCAAGTGTCGTATAGGGAATATGGTGTTAGTGATCATTATTTTTACAGACCGTTGGCTCATGATTTTTGGGATAATGTGGTTGGTACTACGCCTGTGCCGCTTTAATTTCCCAGAAAAAATCCTGTACCCATTTAAGACTGGGTGAACCTGGAAGCCGTCAATCAGAATCGAACACTCTCGTCCTTTGTAGTCCAGTTCATTAACCACTGAGCTATCGCGGCTCCCTTCTCCACAGTGGGTGTTTGTTATTATTATTAAATGGTTTAGCTTTCATCATAAAGTTGATTGAATCTGCTTTCTACATAGCTTTTGTTATTTCCACATAAGTTGTTGTTTGTTTTAGTCTACCTTTTCCAAAACTATTTATTCTCTGGTGCATGGGATGATTAGTCAGACTTTTGAATTTTTGCACCTTGTTGAGTCTCATTTGTCTTCTGTTGATTGCTAATGGGATTTTTTTTTCCAGTTGTATAGTAGATGTTGATCTTATACCACCAGTTATAATTCTCATTGCTTGTTGTTGAAGTCTGTTGATCTTCATAAAATTTGACTCTGTTGCTGTTCCCCATGCTGCAATACCATACTCTAGGACCAGTCTCGCCCCATGTAAAGCTTCTTTAGCACACTCCCATCTGCTTTTAAAGTAGTGCTACATCATTTTTTCATGATTGCCATCCTTTGCCTTGCTCTTTACATAGTTCCTTCTATTTAAGTATTGCATGTTAAACATCGGTGAAATATTATGCTTATATATTTTGGATTTTCATCCACATTTAGATTTTCACAGTTTAGTATTAATTTGAGGCACTGTGGCTTGGTTGATAGGGAGAAAACCTTGCTGCAGAGTTCTTTTTCCAGCTGGTCTGCCCATTTACTTGTCCTCTGACTGTTCTGTTTTCAAGGTGATGTCTAATCCAAATTTGTACAATCTCCCACTATTATTATTTCAGTGCATCTTGACTTTCATTCCTTCTTTCCAAACTTTATTCATTGTCTTTTCTAAGTCAACCCAAACTGATAGCATCTTTTTTTTTTTTCCTTTTGAAAAGTATCTTCGATTTCCTCCTTTTGAAATAAGGTACTATAATTGTATATATATTTATAAACCAAACATTGTTAACTGAAGAAAATAGCATATTTTTCTCTATAATCATCATCTGCCAAACCTGTTGGTGCGATCATGTCTTTCCACAATATTATTTATCCACAGTGCATTGTATCAGTTCTGTTGTTGTTTTCTGTGCTACGACACCAAGCTATCTAGTATCTTCTCTCTTTGTTGTCTGCAATCTCTCTTTCCCTGTATTTTGCCCGTTGCAAACATGTGTTCCAACTTTCCTTTTCTCATGATGTACCAGAAAAATGTTGATTGTTTCTTTCTGATGTTTTTTAGGAGCTCCCTTTTTGTGTTAGCCTATTTGAGAATTTCCTTGTTGGTCTTTTTAGCTCTCAATAATGACAAAGTTAAATCCATAGGAATATGACCATCATTGTTAGATACACATTTTTTTAACATAATCCACGGGTCTTCTAGCTTTCAATAAAATTGAGATCTGGAAAGACAAATTGGTTTGCATATTTAGATTTAGCATTAGATTCTATATAAGTATGTGAAGTTCCAAGATGATCTGATGGCTGGATGAGTTTTTATGAATACTGTCCTTCAATTTGCAAATTCTCTTGTTTTCATAGTGTTGATTTTGCATCATTGAAAATTTTTATTAAAAAAATTTTAAGGAAAATGTTCATTCTCTTTTTTTTTAATTTACTGATCCATGAATACTTTAGTTATGTTGATGAAGTACCATTTTTTCCCTTTTTGGTGTTTATATATTGTTGAGTATGCAGACTGCAACAGTTTAGAATACATTGTTAAACAAGCAGGAATGACAACTTACAAAAACAAGCATTGTGTTTATATAACCCCATTTATCTGCTGAAACCTTCAGCTTTTTTACACCTTTTGTTATTTGCTAAAATTGATGTCCTATAGGTTTGCCCAGTTTTATGATAACTCTAGTAACAGTAAATAGCTGTAGTGCTTAATGAATAATGTATTTTTGTTAAATTATATTTATTTTTATTGTACTTTATTTTGATTTTCTTATGTGCTAAGACATTTAGTATCTTATTCACAATTATTTTAAATTTTTTGTTGAATACATTATTTAATTCATATATTTTCATTTTAATTTGATATGTGTTAATAGAATTAGTTTGTGAATTTCATTTTTTTTCTTCTTCCTGTTTTGCTCTATTAGATGGTGTTGAAAGATGGCCAGTCAGTTTTTGTTTCAGATGAGGAAGTCAAAGGTGCTGTTCATGTAAGTTTTAACAATTTTCTCTACTCTGTTTTATACATTCATATTGGAAAGCATTGTATTCATCAGCAGTTTTTTTTATTGTATGCCAGTGTGCTACCTAAAACATCAGACTCCCTACAATAAACAATTAAGAGCACATTTTCTTTAAAAGTAGCTTATTTAATTAAACATGTTTTCTTCTTCAGCTGTGTTTACTTTATCAATTGAGAATTACCTCATTACTTATGTCACTTTAAAGTTGCTGTATTTATTTGTAATCTGTGTTTGTGTGCAGAGCATTTTTTTATGCCTTATACTTCTATGCTGCTAAATTTTCAGACCAATTAAAAAAAAGAACATATGTTTTTGTTAGTTCTCAGGGTATAAAAAATACCAACTAATGTAAAGAAGTTTAACAAACCCATTACAGTATATCATCTTTACATCATCTACAGTTCAGTGGCTTTCCAAGTCAATCTTTGTTTTGACTGCAATTAAATTCTTGGGAGTAATATACTGTTTGTTGTGTACAGGTGTCGGCTGTGGTAGAGATCAAACACCCAACAACAAGCCAATCTGTTGAGGCAACTATCACGAAATTGATCGATTACAGTACTTACACTGTTGGTAAGTCTTGTCCTTATTATATGAAAAATAAACAAACAATGATGTTTTTGTATCAGAATAAACTGATTTCATTTACAAAAAAATTTATGAAAAATTTGCACCTGGCTGAATAAAATAAATAGTGACAATGGAGAAGACTACCCACACACGTCGTAATGAATAGTAAAGTACCCCTGTCACGCCAAGTGGCATATAGGGAATATGCTGTTAGTGACCATAAATTTTACAGACCTTCAACGCATGATTTTTGGGGTAATGTGGTTGGTATTATGCCTGTGCCGCTTCACTTTCCCAGAAAAAAATCAGATACCCATTTAAGGCTGGGTGAACCAGGAAGCCGTCGGTTGGGATCGAACCCTACCCCTTGTCCTTTGTAGTCCAGTTCACTAACCAATGAGCTTGCTGTGGCCTATAATAGTATATTGAAGTTTAATACTCTACTACCCTGCAACATTAAAATATGTTGCTGGACAGCCTCTAACATTACGTCCAAATGCCAATCACCATGAATGGCTTCATTGTGTCTCCTTTGTTGAATCAGTGCCATAATGTATAAAATTCATCTATTCTATCAGCTCTCTTCTCATTTGCAACAAACTCGTATGCCCAGGATGGTATGTAGATTCATTCAAAACCTTGAAGATTATAAACCTCTGTAAATTCTGTTCACTATAACCACCGGAAGCTTGTTTGAAGTTTTGACACCAATAACTGTCCACTTTTTTTTTTTACCAAATTATATATTTTTGTGAAATGGGTGAATCTTCCTAAAATCTTCATGCTTACACTTTTATAGATAATTAATAGGTTCAAGAAAGCATTTGGTCACCTTAAAGCTGGTAACATCTCCATATAGTTTATCCAGATAAAGTTCATTTAAGATCTATATGGTGAAGTTTGGTTTATATTGTGTGTTTTGTGTACTACTTTTGCATATTAATTACTCTTCCCAATTCCAGTGTTTGATGATGGAGATGAACGCACCTTAAGAAGAACTCAGTTGTGCCTGAAAGGAGAAAAGCATTTCATAGAGAGTGAGGTAAGATGAATTGTTTCAACAAATTAGACTTGATTGATCAGAATATGTTGCAGGTATTTGTATGTAACTTATTAGTTGTCTTTAAAAGAAAACTGCTAGAACAAAAATTCATATAGGTGAAGGTGTATCTTGGTCTACGCCCTATGGGCCGGTTACGGCTCGAAAGGTTCAACTACACTATTAGTTGCTTCATAAGTGTGTTCAGACATTACAGCTGCTGAAGCATTAAATAAATGTCTGCATCAGTCCAACCAGTCTTAATGTATCAACATGCCTGTGTCCAGGACAAAGCTCATTATCTTCTGCAGGTTTGGTTTAGTACCACTTTAGGTTTGCATCTTAACACTGGTACCAATACTCATCTCAGCTGAATACTGTGTTTCAAGATGATTTTCCTCAAATATGTCTTTATGTCCAACTCATCCTGTAGATCCTCTCACTTCATCTCATAACCTTGAAGGTAGTTTTAATACCTCTGTTAGACTTAGTCAATCTTCTTCATTTCTCTCTGTCTTTAGTCATTCTTTGGAACTTTGTAAAGTTTAGGCATCTCCATTCTTTGATGCTGTCTTCACAATCATTTTCTGTGCCTACCTCTCCTCGCTCCTTTCACAGTTCTGTGCAGGTTGACCATTGCTGGTCCAGACATTCGAGATATGTGACCAGAACATTTCATTTTGTACTTCTTCACAACAGTCAAAAAATCATCGTTTAGTCCAATTGCTTTTTTTTTTATCTGTGTGCTAACTTTGTCATGATTTGTGACATGATCTAAGAAAAATATTCCATAGATTATATTTGTATTACATATGTCAAGTTGTGATCAATTGCATTTGTTTTTTACTCTGTAGATCTTGAAAGCTTTTTGTTAACTGCAGCATGGAAATATTTTCAGAGACCTCAGCAGCAGTTTAGTCCAGCAGGATCATGAGTTCAGATCACTATCGTGGACTTACAGTTTATCTTTTGTTGCTTTCTTAACTCCTCTGGGTTTTTATATTTTCAGCAGCTTGTATCATTTGCATGTAATTTTGTTGTTGTCAAGATAAACATTTGTTGTTCACTTTTATTTTATACTTTATGATACCTTGTTATATATAATAATATCTAGATATGGATGTCTGTTTACTGTTGTTTTTTTTTTCTATTTGGGCTAGTAATAACTAATTCCTCTTTAGCATTGTACTGCGAAATAGTTTGTTATGCAATACATTCTTTTTCCTCTCCACAGACATTAGATAATTTACCACTTTCACATCCTGAGCATTTTGGCACCCCTGTTTTACATTACAAGAAAGCCAGGCGGAAAAATGAGTAGGTTATTGTTTAACATTGCTGTTTTATTGTGGTGTATTTTGTTTTTGTTTTAACTCTTTGTTTAATGATGTGTATAATGTATGCATATTTTAAGATATTCTCAGGAATTATAGCCATAACTTTCTTGTAAATTGTTTTTGTTTCTTATTGAAGAAACCAATGCAATATTGAGTCTCGGCCTCTGTAGCCTAATTAGGAACCCACCCGGCTAGGCTACCGACATTTGGACAACCTGTGTTCAATTCATTCGATTCCTGCTGTAAGCAGTGTGAGATGTACTCACTATTGGAAGAAAAAAAATACCTCTGTGGTCGACCCAGCCACCGGAAGAAATGGGTACCAGAGTAGTAGTAGTACTCTTGAAAGGTTAGGAATGCTGCCTCACATTGTGAGTTTCGATGCTTGAAGCGACACTGTTGAGAAGTCTTCGAGCACTTCTGTATAGGTATCTGAACACACATGGGTGAAAACTTGCGCTAAGACACCAATTCAAGTCTCGTACTTTACCTTACCTTTAATGCAATATTATTATTAATTTTAAAAATAAAATAATGATTGCTAATAGTAAGGCCAGATATGCAGTATCCTCCTTGTTTATATATAAACTTGAGACTTTTTTTTTTATTCTTTCCCAACCTGCCAATGTGAATAGTGATGATAGTGATGATGGAGAAGAAAAATCAGACGAGGAAACCCCACGACGTGCAATGTACCGTGGCCGCCATCAAGAACTAGTTGGCAAAATTATGCTGGTGGACATGCCCAATCGTAAAGGCTCAGTTATACCTGCCTTGGTTGTGTTGCCAGATGCCAGCAGTTTAAATGAAGTTAAAAATAGAGATCAGATTTTGGTGCGGTCTTTCAAGGATTCAAAATTGTAAGTTCTGAGAATGCATGTATTTGTGTAAGAGTCTGAGTAGATTTTAAAATATTTTGTAAATTTTACATTTGGTATTTTTGTAAGGGTTAGTATTTACACTTTGGTCATATCATCAAAAGGTGCAAAACTTGAAATCTGGGCTAGATTTTTAAAAAAATAGAGACAGAAAAATGCACTTATAAGTAAATAAAGTGTTGTTGTTCATCTGTCACTGGTGATGATGACCACTTATTTCCTCCAGTTAGATTGTATAGAATATTAAAACTCTAGGAAACACAACAGCAAAAATTATGCATTATTTTAATTAATTGCACATTATTACAAATTATATCTCCCCTTTGCACTGAAAGGCAAATGATGAAGGGAATAATATTCTATGACATAAAACCATACATTTTTTTTCTCCTGGTGACTAAGTAATTTGATTTGTTGTCCCTGTATGAAATCATAAAAAAATGATCTAGGTCGATCTCAAGGCAAGGCGCTGGCCTCGAGACAGAGAGGTTGTGGGTTCAGATCCCAGCTGCACCAGTTGGAATTTTTATTTGTGATTTCTGTCTGCGGCAACCACCTAAGGTCTCAGCAGTGAAACCCAGTTTGAAACATCAATTATTCATCGACAGAAAATATATGAGTACCTACGAAGACAGAGTTATCTACCTACGCGACGCGGGACACCTGTGCACACAACTGCCAAGGAAAGATGGGTTAACATGCAAAATTCAGTTCCTAGTCACTGGGGATTTTGTCAGAGGTGATAGGTGGTGAGCCCCCCCCCCCAAAAAAAAAATATAGATTTGTTCTGTGCCAACCATTTATCTTATGCTAAGGTTTCATTTCCAATATTGTCTCTCATTCAGCGTTCCCATATCTGCACACCCCCCACGTTCCAGCAATCAACAGTGTTCATCGTGATTATTCAGACTGATCTAGTAAACATGTCACATTCTGAAAAAAAAAAGGTGTGCAAACTTATGATGCACATTTCCGGGTTGTTGTAACGGTTATTGTGGGTACAATGACCTTCATGCACTCACATCAAATTCATGTAGGCTGCCTCAAGATTCACTGTCTCAACAAATAAAGTCAGGCCTCGAGTAAAACACTCGATCCGACCGCTGTCCAGGTGGTGGCAAATTTACAGTTGAACATAAATCATACATTCCATCCCAGAGCAAAGCCAAGGCTTGATACCATTCCACTTCACTTAATGGTCAGTCACCTGCAGCACAAATCTCCATGCGCTAGCACGACAACCACATTCACTTTGTGGTCAGGTGAATGCATCTGGACTACTGCTGTCTCTGCAAATGGAAATCCAAACCAGAAAGAATCACTTAAAAACACACTGCAGCAAAAATCCCACCGGTCCCAAACTTGATTTTACTAGGTAATATCTTTGCCTGTGACACCAACCGGTAGCTTGAGTTTTTTTGATTGACCGTGCTTGGTACTGATAACATGATATGGTTTTTTTTTGTACTGAAAAACACTGTTATATATTATGTAAGGGGTACCTGTCCTAACACGTGCTTAGCCTTTTTACAGTTTATGCCAATTTAGGTTACCCTGCAATGCATTTACTGGCATGTTAGAATCTATCTATCTATTGTCCTTTCGAGCCGAAGACAGCACATAGGACAGAATTACAATCTCAAAAATAGAAACCTTGTGTTCCAAAATGGCACATATTGCAGATATCACTGCTTCTAAAATCTATGGTTCTGTTTCCATAACAATGCTTTTTACAATGACAGCTTGTCAAGCCATCGATCAACCTCCTTAGTCGCCTCTTACGACATGCCTGGAAGGTCACAGTGTCACTATGAATGTGAGAATCCTGGGTAATAAAAAAGCTGATAAGCTATCTAAACTATCTAGCGATTGTTTCAAACATCAATATGTACTGATTTTAACATCTATTTTTCTTTTCTTTTGGAGGATGTTGTTCCTAGTGTTTTTTTTAATAATCTGTTACTTTTACTAATATAATTGCTGCCTGAAATTATTTATTTATCCACCCCCCCCTAACTTTAGTTAGTACTTAAAGATGCATTTTTTTAACTTGATATAACTTACTATGTGTTGGGAATTTTCTAGTCCAAAGGTTTGTTAATGGAGTACATTTTTTCATTTTTGACAGTATGATTGTTATACGCAAGAATCTGAAAGATTTCTTACGTGCTGTGGCTGTCAAGAATGATGACAAAACTATGAGAGCAGGTATGATGTATTCTGTTGCATACAGTCACATAATGTCATATCATAGATTTTTGTGGTGTCCCAATTGAAAGAGTTGTATGACAAGGTTAAATACTTACAACAACATTAGCAACCTAAAAAGAAGGGACAACCACCATCTTCAGAGAGAGAGAGAGAGTTGATCATATACTACTAAACAACCGCATCAATAGATACAACAAAACTAAGCTCCATCATGTCCACTCTGAGTACCTGCATGAAACAGTAGAAAGGAAAGAAAGAAAATAGACTTAAATAGTATTGAGCAGCTAAACTAACAGAAAGACAAGACAAAGTACAACATTTTGACAAAAACCGTCATCAAGTATAATCAATGAAGTATACACATTAAATATTTTGCATTCTTACTCAGAATTTTATGTTTAATGTGTATAGTTTGTTAGTTATACCTGATGAAAGCTTTTGCCGAAAACACTGTAGTTTGTCTTTTTATCTAGTTTAGTTGCTCAATACCATTTTATTTATGTTTGTTTTCTACAGTTATTACACATGGCCCCGCATAGTATTTAATATTTGTTATATTCTATATCTGTGCTTATTTACATGAAACAGTAGGACATAACCTGTTTGACTGTTCAAAGCTTACCTATATCAGAGCAAGTCCACTTCCTCAAAGACCTTATAAATGGAACACTAAAAGGGAACTCAGAAATACTTGCAGATATCACGGTGTTGGACTGACAGTATTCATCACAACATCAAAAAACTGTATTACCAGTCTTAGTGCCTCATCTTCCACATCATAGCTACCTTTTTTACTTCCATATATTACATTTTCAGGTATAGTACTTCAGTAACAGCCTGATTTAGAATAACATTTTTTTCGAGAGATGAGAGGAATTATATACCAGTTTTGCTCATTGCTCTAACATGTTTCTAACTTGTTTAAATGTGAATCATCACATTAAAAAAAATATTCATAAAACGATTGTAAAATGATAACTTTCCATCAAACTAATTAGTATAATTTGTTTAAAAAATGTGTTTATTTCTGATCTGGAGTAAATTATGTTTAATTAATTTAAATTGTAAAACTGAACATAAAGCATCCAAATAGCCAGCTTCTTTTACAAAGCTTTACTCTCTGTCATGTCTTTTAAAAGATGAGAGTTTTCTTTTAAACAGAACCATTTAAAACTGTATTTTATATATAATTTTATTTTCTACCAGCTGTCATTGTTAGTTTATCCAGTTGTTTTAATTGATCAAATATGGGGAAAATGTATTTTCATCAAAGTCACTGTGGAAATTAGAGAAAGGTTATTCACCATGCACCATAAGTATATTTATCAACCATTCCAGATGAAAATGAATGATACTATCTCTTCAAAGATTACATAGCAAGGAGTTCTCCCTAAATAGTACTCTTTTCTTATCTACCTTAGTTTGGCCAGGCATGTCAGTTATGCATTTTTGTTTATTGATAACTTGACAGTATGAAGAGCATGATAAAGATATTGAAAAGGCAGGACAAATTGAGATCTGAAGAGCTAAACAAGTACTCTCAGATGTGGAGGCTACAAGTAAATATTTGATAGACTGTTTACACCATCTTTTCCAAGAATCACACAGTAGCAGAATATCAACTTAAAAATCTACAAACAAATATTGTCTGCATAACAACCTATGTATCTTAAGGTCAAGGACATGTAATCATATATAAGTTGTATGTTACAACATTACAAACATAAAACGGGATTCAGTGACAAATGTTTCAACTCAAGTTTTCATCAGTAAACAGGCAGACAGAAATAAAACATATTACATGAATAAGCAAGGACCGGATATATAATAATTATCTCAGCTACCTCTGGTCGACTACCATGTTGACTGGTAACATTAATCGCATAATCATGTTGGATTGACAGCCTCAAGAAGTGTAACAGTTATTTAAAAGACATAGAAAATTACCATTGCAAAATACTATTCTTTGTTTATTAGTGGAACTGTTATATCAAAACCAACAGCAGGATTTGAAATGCACACTGGGACTGGGTGGTCTAGAGGTACGATGTTGGCCTCTGAACAGAGAGATCCCAGATTCTAATCCAACCATAAAGTGGCGGGAATGCTTCACTCATAATCTGTGGTTTCTTTTTCTCCATGGATTTACCTTTCCCTCATCTCTGGGTAGTGAGATCCTATGTCTGTCCTCTCTGATAATGGCAAAAACCAGGAGGTCCCATGTGCACTCACGTTAAAGAACCCTTGACAGTTGAAAGAATAGACTGAAAATTCTCATTGGCGGGGAACAAATTGTTAAGCATATCTACTCATACAGAAGACAAATGTATTGAGCATAAAGGTACAAATATTGTGGCTTTGCTGTAAACACATGGCATCGGTCTCATCTGCGATAACACAGATGAGAAAGATGCAGTCATCTATACAGACGGATCTGTAAGATGACACGAAAGAAGTGCATGGGCATTTACAGCACGCTCGGCAGGCAGAATAGCCAAGGAAGACAGTGGTGCATACGCCATGACCACGAGTAGCATGACAATGGAGGTGATGGCAGTGACCAAGGCATTCAAATGGTTAGAGTCACAAGACTACATCCACGCATGTATACTGAGTGATTAGATGAGCATGATGCATGATAAAAAAGTGGAGGCGGGGCAGAAATCCAAAATACGTAAGGTCACCTTTGTCTATGTCCCTGGACATGCGGGAGTACGGGGAAATGAGAGAGCGGACAGGTTGGCTAGCTGCGCTGTCGTTGAGGACGGGCAACCAATGGATCGGGCGGACATCATCAATGCCCTTCGAGATGTGGGAAGAGCACAGGACTTCGACAAACACAGATCAACATCACTTCTTCGGATGATGGAAATGGGAGTTTAGATGGGCACGGCCAGAAATGAGAAACTTGGTGGCCGTGTAAGAAGACTTATCAACCAACATAGAACTGGAGTAGTCTGTCGCTGGATACTGAGGGAATTGCTGAGGAGGGGATCTGAGCACCTATGGACATGTTCAGAGTGCAATGATGATGACCCGCAAATAACTCAATAACATGGCATCCATGTCCACTTAATGGGTGACGTTAAGAAGAAATGTACACAAATTTGGAATCTCTGGAGATGAGTATGCTTGTTGTGGAAACTTAGAAAAATAGTTAACATGAATAAAGGCAACTCTGATAAACTTATATATATATATATATAAAATGGTAACATAAGTAAAAGGTAAAACAGAAATCATTCCTCCTAGTCAATGAAATCAAATATGTATATCTGTTTTTCTGTATCTTCTGCTCAGATCAGATCTGATGTAATTAAATTTAGTTGCAACCAAATCTTGTCTCCTCCCCTATCAATACACCTAATTTAGAAAAGTTTCCAAGAGTTTCTCTACATATATCCACACTTTGAAGATCATTTCTCTACAAATGTGCTCATTTGGAAGAGTTTCTGAAAGTTTCTCAATTCTTATTGTTATTTTCTATAAGAAAGAAATCTCTTAATTTTGATAGACCAATTAATTTTTTGTAGCTAGATTAGAGTCATGTTTCTGTAGAGATCAGTAAAGTATTTGATGACAAGTTGACTACTCTTGCTTGCAGTTAGTGATACATCTGTGTATGTAACAGTGGTTATTTTTATTTCACAGCCTTTGAGAAGTCTCTCCTATACCATGACACCAAAGAGTTGCCAGTTGGTTGGGACAAAAATGAGATGCTTGGCTCTGATTTTGAAAGTGGTGATGTTGATGATGAATATGTAAGTACTTAAAACTTTCTCTTTACGTGATAAGGGAAATCAAATGGAGGGAAAATAAAATAAAATGTTCTCATGCAGAATTCTGTGATTGTATTCAGATCCCATTTGTGCCTTGAATTCAGAATGCTTTTACATAATTGCTACATGCGATCTCTAAAAACTAAAATTATTTACTTGAGCAATATTGTTAAATAATGACTTCTGTTCATAGAATCAGTATCATTGTAGTCAGGAATTCCCCATATCCGCTCTACTCATGTTACCGCTGTTGCCAAAGCTTTTTGGCAAATTCTGTTTGACAATGTCGACAACTGTGCATTTGATTTCAAATGACTGCCATTGAATAGAGTACACAATCACTTCATCACTCCAGTTTCCTCTAAAATACACATTTAAAACGAACAAAGCAACTGAAACAGTTTAAGCGACGACATTAGTCTCTGCAAAAACAGGACAACATGCAGTCTTTTTAATTTATGGATTGTTGGTTGATGACGTTAGCACTGTTGAACTGCAGTGCGAACCAAGTTGGCTGCTTGGGCAACAGTTTCAACTGACAGCACCAAAAAGAGAGTGCCAGCACTCACTTACAATTCACTTAAATAAATTTAAAAAAACACATAAACACCTATCATAAACTGTTTTAGTGTTGGTACTCTCTACACAGGGGTGAGTGTATACCATATGTTTAATCTGCTTTCATCACTTCCAGAATTGTTATGAGTAGAAACAAAAATTAGGTTTAATGCAAATCACATAATAAAATCAAATATTAACCATAGCCAAAATTTAATAGCTTGTTAATGAACACAATTTTGTGGGTTCATATTCTGAGAATGAGAACTCCCTTCACGAGTTAATAAAAAAGTAAATTTTATTTAAACATAATTATTTAAAGATCTGTACTGTATTGAGAACCTGTACCATGGACAAAAACAGTCCTAAATCACATGCATTAAAGGCATGAACAAAAATGTGTGAGAATTAGGTTGTTTTTTTTTTTAATTAAACCTGTCCATACAGCATTTATCCCATCCCATAGACTGTGCTCTACCAGGGGTTTGATCTATAAAATCTTTAAGCTTAGTATTACATTGAAATATTATATTTTTATGATGGACATATTTCACAAAAATAAGCAGAGATAAACATTCTGTATACTTCTAAAAATGAAGAAGACATAACCTCAGTGCAAAATAAAGACAAGTGTAACAATATTAAAACAGGTCAGTGAATTTAAATATTTGGGAACTTTGTTAACCTCAGATGGAAGATGTACAACAGAGGTGAGATGCAGAATGGTTCAGACAAAAGCAGCTTTCCAAAACATGACATCCATTTTTGACAATAGAAACAAGAAAAATAATTCTTAAATGTTATGTAGAGCCAATCTTAACATATGGATGTGAATCATGGACAACAGGACAACAAACAAGAAAATCACTGGAGGCTGTAGAAATGTGGTGTTACAGAAGAATGTTGAGGAGAATACTATGGACAGATAAGAAGAGTAATGAAAACATTCGGAGAGAGGCCAAAGCAAAAAGAGACCTAATTTCCAATAATAGAAGAAATAATCATCATTTTTTGGCCATCTAATGAGAAGAGAACAGCTGGAATATATTGTAACAACTGGGAAAATTGAGGGACGATGAGATAGAGGAAACCAAAGAGAAAAGATATTAGACAGCTAAAAAGAATGGCTTGGCAGAAAGTCAACAATAGAAATGATAAATAAACTTTGAGATCGAAAGTTATGGAGATACATGATCACCTACGCCAGCAGGCCAGGTACTTGATGATACTTCTAAAATGTATTTTAGGGAGTTAACATGTCTATTTATATGTTTAGAATTTTTCTATAAGTTATAGGTCTGCATTGCATGTTTTTATTCAGTAAAGTTTAACTCTATATTAATGTCTACTAATTTTTAGTCGTGGTGTTTGCAATCATTTTTGGTTACTCTTCATATAATTCACACTGTGATTACTTCTCTAATGTTTAGGCATCTGAAGATGAACCATTTGAAGAAAAGGACAGATTTGTTGCCCAGCTGTATAAATTTATGGATGAACGGGGTACACCTATCAACAAAGGACCATGTATTGGCAATAAAGATCTCAACTTGTACAGACTGTACAAAATCGTGAAAAATCTGGGAGGTTACAATAAGGTATTGATATATATTTTTTTCTGTTAATATGTTTATAATAATATATATGTGTATTATAATATATATGTGTATAATCCTGTCTGTTAATATTTCATGGCATAGTATTATTCATTATCTAGCTAATCCATCACTATCTTTTAGCATTCTTTAAACATCTGCAATGCTAACAGGTTACACTGATATTGTCAATGTACATTAGGATCATCTAACTACAAAGTGAATCAATGGTGCCCATTTTCAGAGACCAGGAAATCAAAGAGACCATGCTGGTTGCAAACGAGTTTGGTCATGTTTGGAAATTGAAACTGGATCACTTTTTAGTAGACTTGTCATCTAATCACTTTACCTGCTTTGGTATCAGTCAACTTCCTGGTAAATATGGCAGATAGGCGACAGGGAACCATTGAGTCACTGTCTGAAAAATGTTCCTTGTTGCAGTTTCCTCATATACCAAGTCCAGCTTGCAGCCAGAGCAACTGAGTAGTGCTCTGTGCACAACATGCGTTGTGTGTTTCATCCAGATGGTGTTTCTATATTCAGATTGCTTACAATGAATGATGATATCGTATGACGAGGGACAATTCAGATGCATTCACTATGGTGCGGAAACGTCTTATGTCTTTTGACATGTGTTGTATCTGCCACGATGAGCACTGCAACTGCCTTTCTTTGTTTGGATATTCGATGAGTAGTTAATTCTGATGATTCCACTAGCACGGGCGGTTGGATTTCCATTCGTTTGCAGTATACCGGGGCCTTTGAAAACCATAACTGGTATCAATCACTAATTTTGGTAGTGTTTAATGCAGTTATGGCATTATTTTATTTTTTCTTTCTTTTCTTCACACTTAAATGTTTTTATGGTTCTTTTTTTTTATATCAATTGTTAGAACCTACTTCATCACTTTTTTTGTGTGTTTTTTTTTTTGTAATAGAAAAATTTATTTATTCACTATTCTTCTCTCTCTCTCAAGATCACAAAGGAAATGAAATGGCCGATTGTCTACAGCAAAATGGGTCTGACATCTGTTCATCTTAGTCCTGCTCATCAAATAAAAACTGCATATAAAAAGTAAGTTCACATAATTACTATAAGAAGGTTGTTCAGGTGAAACTTTAGTAGTTTAAAACTCCATTCATTAAAAAAAAAAAATATTACTATCAACGATAAAATCACTGTCAAATTTCAAACACTTATGAATATATGCTAAAAATGTTGAAATATAAAATTAATATATTAATACATCAAGAAAATATGAATATTTTAAAATTAAAAATGAAAACTCAATAAATTGTAATAAAGCTCAAATAAACTAGTGCAAACATAACCTCAAATGTAATTTTCTTTAAAGTACATCCATTTTTTTCTTTAGTTTATTTAATATTGAATTCAGAATGTCTAATTTAACCATGAAATTCATGTGTTTTGCAGGCACAATGTACAGTAGAACAATGCAAGAATCCTATATTTATAATTTCTATTTTTGGTTCGCCTGAAGTATTGTTTCTATCTGCAGTGTCGTTTCCTGTATAAATTTTATTATTATTTGTAATTATATTTATCATTTGACATGCAGGAGATTAAACGCTCACAATGAAATAATATATTCACAACAAACTGCGAGGGCCGTTCAAAAAGTAATGCACCACATCAATTTTCTCAACTAATAATAGACAAAGAATCATAAAATTGTGCACACTCTTAAATATGGTATGTATCGATTGTGTGCACCAAATTGCACAGCAATCTGCCAAATTCTGCAGACTGCACTAAACCATTGAAATCGAACGTGTAAGCAATTTGCGTTATAAGCAGCGAATTGTGATAGAATTTCTCGTTTTAGAGAAGGAAACTGTTGTGAACATTCACAAGTACCTATGTTTTGTGTATGGAAGTTATGCAGTTGACAGGAGCACAGTAATTCGCTGGGTTCAGAGTATTAAAAAATCTTAAAGTGGAGATACTGAGCTTGATTGGGTGAGGACAGCCACCAATGCAGAGATGTTGAAATTCACTGAGTGCATAATGCTTGTTAGGGAGCTGCGATAGCTCAGTGGTTAATGAACTGGATTACAAAGGACAAGGGGTAGGGTTTGATCCCAACCGATGGCTTCCGGTTTCACCCAGTCGTAAATGGGTACCAGATTTTTTTTCGGGGAAAGTAAAGCGGCATGGGCATAATACCGATCACTACCATGATGGGGCTCTTTACATTACTTTTTAGAATTCTTGTTGATAGGTGCATCCACTACTCAACAGTTGGCTTTAAAGTTTTCTGTCAACATTGGTAGTGCAAATGCAATTATAAAAACTCTTGGATTCTCTATGGTTTGTGCAAGATGGGTTCCACGAAATCTCACAAATGAGCACAGATTGCAAAGAAAAGTAAATATTTTCTCTAGAAGCTACAATCATATCCTCCTTAACAGTCCTGGCCTTACTTATAGCAGTTTGAGTCCTTGAGGTTCCTCTAAGGCCAACATTCAGTGATGATGGGGTGAAGCAGGCAGTCTGATTGTGAAAAATCTGTTTATGCTGCTGGTATCCAAACACTACAAGGATAAGTGCATTAGTGTTGAGAGAACTGTTACATTGACAAAGGTTTTTTATATGCATCTTTGTCTTCTGTTATTCTAAAAAATCATAAATAAAGTTATTCAATTATATTTTATTCTGGTCTCTTGTATTTCTTTAAAAAATATCAATACAATAAAGATTTTGATGCTAGTTAACTTACCTTAAGTTCAGAACAATTGTAGTAATGTTTTGTGTTTTCCAGTTTAAGTGACACTTCTCTTTCCTTTTCAAAACTATGCTATCAGGAGTCTTTAATGCATGTGTGATAGCTATTACATGGCAGAAGAGTTAAATATACACTTTGTAAACTTGAAAGATAAAAAAAAATGCAATTAAAAAAATTAACACTGAATGCAATTCCACTGTAATGTATCTTTTAGTTACCCTCTGTGTAGTTAGTTGACTAGCACCACAAATGGGTGACACACAGACAATATATCATGTTAAATATAGCTAACTAGGAATATGTTCAAGTTTGACCTGCAATTACCACTGTGTACCACCTTGTAAAAATTAGAAATAATAAGATACTGTTGGTATTACTTATTGTTGGTATTTTATTAGTGGCTACATAAAAGTCAATATAACACAGTGCTTACTCTCTTAATTATTTGTTGCTCTTACCAGAAATTAATAGTACTTCAAACACAACTAAATTTCCCAGATACCTGGATGCTTTTGAAACATTTTATCGCAAGCTTGGAAGCACCATGGGAACCATGAGCCGACCAGGGCGGTCAAGGCAGTCAGGAGGTCGCAGCATACTTAGTTTTCGAGCTAGAGAGAAGAACCCGAAGTCCCCAAAACCTCCAGCAGAAAAGACCACTCAAGTAAGTTTGTCATATTTCCTGATTTGCCAGAAAGTTTAGATAATTCTACTTTTTTTTCCCTCACCTTGAATACCTATTAAATACTTTATGTATTATTTGTATGTGCTTAGCTTCAGAGCTTTTTAATGTTGTCCTTATTACATAAGTGTTACACTGTCACTGCCAAGATTGTATTTAATTATGAACCTTTACAGATCTTTACAGTTTAGCAAATATCTTTGTACCGTTCCATTGATATAATAGACAATACAAACTAAATAACAATCATTTATAAAGAAGAAATATGCATGTAAGACTTGAAGGCCATAATAATATTTCATAAAACGTTCTTATGTAACAAATATATGTCAATAGAAGTAAGAAAGAAAGTTCATTGATGCTAAAAAAAGGGCCAATTCTGACCTATGGAAGTGAATCATGGACAGTAAACAAATAAATGAAAAAACGCTTAGAGGTCACAGAGATGGGATTTCTATGAAGAATGTTTAAAGTTCCCTGGACAGCTAAAAAGACAAACAAGGAAATTCCCAGAGGCCAACAAAAAAAGGGGAGCTCCTAAAAAACAGAAAGAAACAATGAACATTTTTCGGGCACATCATCAGAAGAGGAAAGTTGGAATACTTGGTTACAACTGGCAAAATAAAAGGAAAGATATCGTGAACGACAAAGAGAGAAAATACTGGATAGCTTGGTGTATGGCATGGAAAACAGTCAACAACAGAACTGATACAATGCACGGTAGATAGAAGATTGTGGTAGGACATTATCGTCTACGATAACTGGTATGACACATGATGATGATGATGATTTAGACTTGAAGAAGTAATAATGTCTTGTTTACATGCTTTTGGAAATAAGGAAAGATTTATCAATGAACATATTGTAGTTCCTTTGTTTTTCTTATTTTCATTATTCTTTATCATTATTTATCCTTCCATAATATCCTTATAGAATGATATTAAGCAAGTGTAGTTGCATTACATTGTGGTTAACAGCAAACTGATATCCAGTGCCTTTCATCTTAACACACCTAGCTTCAACGTAGCTTTTTTAGCACCCAATTTCTTTCTCTCTCAGGCTCCATTTGCATGGCCAGACTGTTTCAAAGACCTGAGCATCTTATTGCTCTTGATTGCAAACTAACAAAGGAATCAGTAACCATCATGCTGTCTTTTAGAGCAACATTAAAATCTTGTCATCTTGCTCTGTATGTGGCCATACCCCAACGCGTTGCTATGTCTTGCCAACACTGTATTTCTGTCTCCATGATTCTCTGCCACATTGTCTTTGGTGTGCTTCACATTTGCGTTCTCACTATTGTCAACTGTATAGCAATTGTGTGGTGGTTTCTTAATTCTTCATGTCCTGAATGCACATTCTTCATATAAAAAAAAAGTAAAGTAATGCCAAGTGGCGTATAGGGAATATGGTGTTAGTGACCATAAGTTTTACAGACCTTCAGCACATGATTTTTGGGGTAATGTGGTCATATTACGCCCGTGCCGCTTCATTTTCCCAGAAAAAAATACCCATTTAAGGCTGGGTGAACCAGTAAGCCGTCGGTTGGGATCGAACCCTACCCCTTGTCCTTTGTAGTCCAGTTCACTAACCACTGAGCTATCACGGCTCCTACATTCTTCATATATAATGTCTTATTTAACTTTTTTGAAAGTTTTATTTAACAGCGTACAACATTTTTGTTTCTATTTTTCTTTTGTATTTTTTTTTAATTGATAATTTATATCAAACAGTGGGTTTAGAGTAAATCACTTATAATCTTATTATAAACACTATAAATCTTATTTAACTGTAACTAAAGTTTTACTTTGTTTATTTATGTTTCAGAGTAAAGATGCTTCAGAAAGCACAAAACCAAAGCTGCATAATTCATTGGAAAAGTCAGAAGTTGCTCAGGAGGCTGCCAGCTTGCCACCATCAACTGAAGATGTTGTCGTAAGAAGAACACCACGCAGAGATGCAGGGACTCAGTCACTCAAAGAGGAAAGCAAAGATAAGAAAGAAGAGACAGAAAAAGTAAAGAAGGAGGAATCTCCTAAAAATAAGAAAGAAGATAAAAAAGATGAGACCACTTTACAAAAGGTTAAAAAAGAAGAAACACCTGTAACCAAAACAAAAAAAGAGGAGGCTTTAGTGGGAGCAAAGGCCAAAAAAGATGAGCCGATGAAGGCTAAGAAGGATGATGAAGTCTTGATAAAGGATGAGAGAAAATCAGCAAGGAAAACCAAAGTTGAAGATGAGAAATCAACCAAGGCAGCTAAGAAAGACAAAGAAATCGAGATCAAAGAAGAGACAAGCCAAGAAACAGTTTCACCAGTGAAGGACACCCCTAAAAAAAGGGTAAGCCAAGAAAGGTCTCACTGTAATTGGGTTTTTTGTTGTTGTTGTTGTACTAACTTTATGCTTAGTTATGATCATACTAACACTTGAATAATAAGTCTTGAGATTGTTATTAATCTTCATCCAATTCTCATTTAAAATTAATTTTTTTTAGATTTTTGTTACGTTCAATCATTATTTTTATAATATCATTTTAAATTTGATATGTTGTGTTTTATAACATAATCAGCTACAGCTGTAAACCAGATCGTTAGAAACTATTAATTTTTTAATTTACATATTTTTCCCCACTCAGATGCTAGTTTTTTAAAGAGCTACTTTTTAAAAGAACATTTTCATAATTTACTACTTTTAGGTGACCAGACGAAAATTGTTACCTGCAACTGTGAAAACTGATCCTGAAGTTAAAGAAGAAATAGAGGAGAAAAAAGAGCCAGTTAAGAAGCAGGTCACCAAGGAACCCAAAACAACAGAAAAAAAGGATGAGACACCTAATGCTTTAGATAGAAGAGATGGTCAGATTTCTGACAAAAAGGAAGTACCCGCTAAAATATCTGATAAAAAGGAGAAGTCTGTAGAGAAAAAGGTTAAATCTTCAGAGGAGAAAAAGCCAAAAAGGGAAAAGAAGGGAAAGGAAGATGGAGAAGATGAAGAAGCATCCGATGATGGGTAAGTTTGTTTTTTTTCAAACTTATGGGTGGATTTTTTTTTTAATATTTACTTTTTTATAATGCAAGTTTTAACCGAAAGCTGTCTTCTGATGTATCCCCCATAAATATGACCGTATATAGCCACATTTTGTTTCTTATTTCCTATTATTTGCATATCTCCATACTGTCATAACTTTATTAGACAAGAGTTATGGGACACTGCAGCTCAGTATGATTGCTTGACATCCAGTATGTGTGTTTGCAAACCACCTATACAAAATCAGAACAACACTACAGAATTGTCTGATTGCTTTTTTGTTCACATATGGGAACAGTGGTTAGTAAGCTGGTCTACTAAGGACAAGAAGTTAGGTTTAATCCGAAGAAATATGTGCAGTGTATATTGCTTGCAATAACATGCATCCTTCTTCAGTGCATATTTGTTAAGAGTTAATCATAGGAGGAAGAGGTATGTTTTGCAGCACTCAGAAAAATATGACAAATAAAAAAACAAAGAACAATATATGGTCCGAAGCAGGATCGAACCTGTACTCCTTAGCACTGTGCCTCGCCACGAGAAGCCGAACACTAGGGAATACTGCCACTCAGCTAACGCGAATCAAAGGAGGATGAGGTATGTTTTATAGCACTCGGAAAAAATGACAAATAAACAACAGCAAAAAACAAAGAACAATATATGGTCCGAAGCAGAATCGAACCCAAAAATTATGGGTTCGATCCTGCTTTTACCATATGTTGTTCTTTGTTGTTTATTTGTCATTTTTTCTGAGTGCCGTAAAACATACCTCTTCCTCCTATGATTCGCTGAATTATCGCCTCGGAAGTTTTCCTCTATAATAATATTCATTTATTATTATTTGTCTCCTTAGTTGCCCCTGGCTATTAATTTTCCTTGACATTCCTGTAAGGCAACACTTGTTTCCAGCCAGAGCTTGTCTCATCTAGGAAAGCAGTTTTACCATACTAATTAGTCTTTCCTTTTGTTTTGAAAATCACAAAATTAAAACATCTGATGGAAATTTTGTCATAATTCTGTGATGACCAATGTAAATGTCAGAGATTATTTGAGTCTTCATTTAGTCTGACTGCCTTATTATCTATTTTTGCAAAAATTATCCTTTTTAGTGCATTATGCTGATAATTTTATCCATCCAAATTTCTGTAATGTCATAATATGTTGAGAAAACTCTTAAATTACCATTAACATTCTTTGTTGCATATAATTAGATTGTTATATTTTAAATATTGTTCGATTAATTGAAAACTTGTTTGTTTATATCCTTGTGTTCAGCAAAACCTCTTCAATTTCTGCCCAAAGTGAAGGGTGCGAAGATTTGGACCAGGAAATTGTAGAATATCCTATTGGCTCAAGACTGAGAGTGAAGTATGGCAGGGGAAAGAATCAAAAGATCTATATAGCTAAGGTAAGTTTGCAATTGTATTGATACTGTATTGTTACCCCCCACTCTTCATATTTATAGCAAACTGGGAAGGATAAACACTAATATGTAAAATGTGTGCAGGTATGATTTATATGTTTCTGTATGTGTCAGGTCAGGTAATTTTACCTGCTACTGTATACAGTAAACAGTACAACCTGTGGCTGCCTTGCAGGTAAGCTCGGGAGAGTAAAAGGCTAAGGGAGGGTACCCTGAAGTAAAACAACCCCACTGCCTTGTGAGTGAAACTTTTTAGTCAAAGGCTAGCGGAGCCAACTGTAAACAAACCGACGGAAGACAACAGAAAACCACCGTCATAATTTCTTTGTACAATCATGAATCGCCACAACAATAGAAATAACGACAACAATGTTAAGGGGGATTCCAATGGAAAACCCTCGTTCGGTAGGGGACATCATGTGCTACAGGTGATACCCGATCATCATCAAGCTACTGTAAGCAAAATAAAGATAAAACAAACTCTAAAGATAGGTACTTGGAATGTGAGAACACTTATGCAGAAGGGTAAACTAGAAAACATCATACGAGAAATGAAAAGAATGGGTTTACAATTCCTGGGACTTTGTGCAAAATGAGATACACTGGATCAGGGGAGATGTATTCTGATAAACATAAAATAATCTATTCTGGAGGTACTGAACACCAAAGAGGAGTAGGTATCATCTTGGATGCAGAAAGAGCAAGAACAGTGAAAGGCTTTTACCCAATATCTGACAGAGTCCTTTTAGTGAAATTGAATGAAAAGCCAATAGACATAAATCTTATACAAGTTTATGCACCAACAGCAGACAGTCTAGAGGAAACAATTGATAAATTTTACAACGAGTTAAATGAGGCACTTCATAAATGCAAACCACATGAAAATACCATAGTTCTAGGGGATTTTAAGGCAAAAGTAGGAAAGGAAAGAGTTGAGGAAGTAGTTGGTCATTATGGCTTAGGCGAGAGGAATGAAAGAGGTGAGAAACTTATTGACTGGGCAAGAACACACAACATGATGATAGGAAACACCTGGTTTAAGCAACATCCAAGACGTCTGTGGACATGGAAAAGCCCAGGAGACAACGCACGTAATCAAATTGATTACATAATGATAAGCAATAGATTTAGAAACAGTCTGGTGTGTGTGAAAACTAGACCAGGGGTAGATTGCAATAGAGATCATGTACCAGTTGTGGGAAAGCTTAGAGTAAAATTAAAAAAAAACTAAACGAGCATCAGTTAACATCAAGTTAAGTTTAGATTTACTAAAATGAGACAAGAAGCTGCAAGACAAATAGAAAATCACATTTCAGAACCGGTACAATGCAATAGAGAAGATACAAAGCATTGATGAACAGTGGGAAATGCTAAAAGAATCAATGCAACAAACATCAAAAGAGTTCATACCACCAGTGAGGTCAAATTCAAGAGAGAAATGGATGACAGATGACATTTTGCAGCTAATGGATACAAGAAGAAGAAATAAAGAAAATAAAGATGAGTATAAGAGATTAAATAAAGAAATTGTAGTAAAATGCAATGAAGCAAAAGAAGCATGGCTAAAAGACTAAAAGAGAGATGCAAAGAGATTGAAATGCAACAAAAAGGAGATGCTAAAACTATATACAAACAAATTGAGGAATTAACATGAAGAAAAACACAATAAAAAAATGGATGTCTAGGATCAAAGGAAGGAGAACTGTTGATTGATCAAGAAAACATAAGGGAACGATGGACAGAATACATTAAAGATCTTTATAATGATGAACGAACGGAAGTAAATATAAGGGATAATGGAGAAGGACCAGAAATACTCAGAGAAGAAGTGGAAGATGCCTTGTGCAATATGAAAACAGGCAAAGCTCCTGGACCAGATAATATAACTAAAGAAGAGATTGAAGCCATGGGTGATTTTGGAATAGAAATAATAACAAAAATATTGAATGATATCTACAACAGCGGATATATACCAGACGACATGCTCAAATCAATATTCATAGCCCTACCTAAGAGACTGGGTGCGATTGAATGTGATGATCATCGCACAATAAGCCTTAGGAGTCCTATGACTAAGATATTACTAAGAATCATCATGCGAAGAGTGCGAAACAAAATCAGTCCAGAAATTAGCGATGAACAGTGTGGTTTTGTTCGAGATAAAGGAACAAGCAATGCCATTTATATCATAAGATCTTTAGTAGAAAGAGCCATAGAGGTGAAAACAGATCTATACCTATGTTTCATAGATTACACCAAGGCATTTGACAAAGTAAAGCACCAAGAAACAATCAAAATTTTAGAAAGCATAAACGTAGACAGCAAAGATCTAAGAATAATAAAGAACATGTGCTGGCAACAAACAGCGGCCATAAGAAGTGGAAACCAATTGGGAATGTTTCAACAAATAAAACAGAGTGTTAGACAAGGTTGTGTGCTGTCACCAGATTTGTTTAATATTTATAGTGAGATTATTTTAAGATCCATAAGGGACATGCCTGGAATAACAATTGGTGGTCATAATATAAATAATCTAAGGTATTCTGATGATAGTCTTAATCGCTAAGAGTGAAAGTGAGTTACAAGAAATATTGGACATTATAGTGAAAGAAAGCAAAAATAAAGAACTCAGCCTTAATAGCAAAAAGACAGAGGTAATGGTAACAACAAAGAAAAAGACATCACCTCAGTGCAAAATAAAGACATGTGGAACAATATTAAAACAGGTAAATGAATTTAAATATTTGGGAACTTTGTTAACCTCAGACGGAAGATGTACAAAAGAGGTGAGATGCAGAATGGCTCAGGCAAAAGCAGCTTTCCAAAAAATGAGGAAGATACTATGCAATCCATTTTTAACAATAGAAACAAGAAAAAGAGTTCTTAAATGTTATGTAGAGCCAGTCTTAACATATGGATGCGAATCATGGACAATGGGGCAACGGACAAGAAAATCACTGGAGTCTGTAGAAATGTGGTTTTACAGAAGAATGTTGAGAGTACCATGGACAGCTAAGAAGAGTAATGAAAATGTTCTGAGAGAGGTCAAGGCAAAAAGAGAGCTAATTTCCAATATTAGGAAGAAACAATCATCATTTTTTGGCCATGTAATGAGAAGAGAACAACTGGAATATATTGTAACAACTGGAAAAATTGAGGGACGAAGAGATAGAGGGAAGCAAAGAGAAAAAATAACAGACAGCTTAAGAAAATGGCTTGGCAGAAGGTCAACAACAGAAATAATAAATAGCTGCCGAGATCGAAAGTTGTGGAGAGACATAATCACCTACGCCAGTAGGCCCGGTACTTGATGATGATGATATGTATAATCTGTACTGTCAGTTACTGGAAAAATATGGACACTAACACTATACTGTCTGTATGTCAGTGGCAGATGGATCTCATTATTATTTACATTTTTTGTACAGGTATTAAATTTAATTTAAAAAAAAAATACAAATCATTAGGAGGCACCAGAATTGAATCTGCATTCATCAACATGGTGCCTTGCTGCGTTATAACTTTTAAAAGAGTGTTGATTATTATCAGGGAATTTTTAGATTTATGTTTGCATTTGTCCCTATTGAAGACCTTTTAGTTTTAATCGAAACGTTGGTTTGTTTAATCTTATTTCATCCAGTAAAGCTGAAATACCTAGTTTATTAAATTGTTGCATCTATGCCAACTTTCCTGTGCTTTCATATAATTTTATTATCTGTCTATGCACCAAACATACATCACACACACTTAAAAAAAAACCTTGTACATGTCTATTACTACTCTTCTCTCATTGGGCCAGCCCCTATAACTATTTTATAAATATATTGATTTATCACTGCAGGTTAGGAGCGCGTGGCCGTGCGGCTAAAACCACTGTTCCGCTGGCTGAAAAGCCGACGTTCGGTGTTCGAAGCCCGCGGTAGACAGAAAGGATTTTTTCTATCAGTGGTGAAATAAAAATCCTGAGTCTCACACGTCGTGGCGACTGCTTTGACCAAGCGGCCTTTATTCCTCTGGTCCTATCGCTGCCCCCCATCATACACCAGCAATGGTACTATGTGACGTAAAGATAGTTTTTTTTTTTTATCACTGCAGGTTATTGAACTTGGCAAAGATGGAGTACACAGAACATATTTGGTCCATTATGCAGGGTGGAACACAAGGTAACTAGTTGGTATTTCAATCTAGAACTTTCCTTATATGTAAATTGACTATAATGAGTATCCAGCAACATTTTATGTTAAATTCTAATTCACTGTGATCGTCTTTTTATATTTTAAACTCTTAGTCATGGGTCTAATCTTAATTATTATTGTTTTTACTGGCTTTTGCTGCTTAAAACGTCTCAAATGTTTGTATATGATTTGGGGGGGGGGGGGTGTGTTATTCTTTAATTGATAAATCTTGTTCGGTCAATTGTAAATTGTAATTTTTTTTTTAGCAATTTTTATGCTTGCTCATTCTGTTTTGCAATGTTTCATATGCACGTCTTGTTTTTCATTTTATTTTGTCATAGTTAGCTCCTTTGCGACAATAAACATTTTACAACTTTTTTTGTTTAGCATATTTCATTTTTCTGGATCACTTAATTTCATTTTATATCTGCTTTTTATGTCCATGTAATGACAACCTACCAACATTTGCTTTTTAAATTGTTCAGATCATTGATAGTTTATACATAATTACATTTCTTGCTATAATAGATTATATCTTCCTGTTTTATTTAAATTTAAAATATGCCTTCAGTTAAGGAATTTTTTTTTTTTTTACCATTATGGCTTTTAATTTTCACATTATTCCATATTTTGTTTACATAATTTTTGGTTACTTACTCTTTCCATGTACCTAATCCATCCATCTTTCTTTTTATGTTTGTAATTATATAAATATTCAGCATAGCATAAGTGTGATGTTCTATCTCTTTTTAGATACGATGAATGGATTCGCCCAGATAGAGTTGTCTCTGTCCTTGACAAACCAGAGGGAGAGAATTCACGGACCCCACCATCAAGATCTCCATCTGTAAGCCTTATTGTATGTCTTGGCAAACACTCTCATTTGTTTTCAGAAAGAAAAATATTAAAGTTGAAAAGAAAAATATTTGTAGTACTCTACCATCTGTGGCCACCTTCTCACACCCCCCCCCCCCCCCCCCCAAATCCCCAAGAAACAAATAAAATGAGGCATTGAATGTTAATAGTAATAGCTTAGGTGCTACCTAGCCTGTTGAAAGATAGTGAAAACCTGCTTTGAGTATGATGAAGTTGATTATGCCAACAAGTAATTTTGTGTGATGCATTTCATTATTTATTCCTTACTTGTGGTTGATTTATTCTATAGATAATTATGAAAGCTTATTTCTATAGTTCAAGCAGCATGTGAGCTGACACCCTTCTCCCTTTGAAAGCAAGTTAAGCTAGTCAACATTAAATAACACCATTTTCTTTTGATAATGTGTTTCTTAGGTGAAATAAAAAGTAAAGTAAAGTCCCCCGTCACGCCAAGTGGCGTATAGGGAAATATCGTGTTAGTGACCCTATATTTTACAGACCCAGGCACATGATTTTTGGGGTAATGTGGTCGGTATTACGCCCGTGTTGCTTTACTTTCCCAGAAAAAAATCCGGTACCCATTTAAGGCTGGGTGAACTCGGAAGCCGTCGGTTGGGATCGAACCCTACCTCTTAAATAATCATGTGAAATAATCATGTATATTTGTATTTGAGTTCTAGTATTGCTTTAGAACCATTTACATCAGTACTGACAAATAATTATGGCATTAGAGAGAAATTCACTGTTTTTTAAATTAACATCATTGTGCTTTGGGCAAACCTATAGATTATAGGTAGCTTTCAACAGATGATGAACTAGGGGGTCTCGGTGGCCAAGTTGGGAAAATCACTCAACTGGGCTACTGACGTTAGGACAACCTGTGTTTGTTTCCCGCTGGAAGCTGTGTGAGTTGTACTTGTGGCTGGATAAAAAATACCTCTGTAGTTGGCCCAGTCACTGGCAGAAATGGGTACTAGGGTAGCACTCTGGGAAGGTGAAGAATGCCGCCTCTCATCGTGAGTTTTGATGCTTGAAGCGACACTATTCAGAAGTCTCCAAACACTTCTGGATAGGCAGACAAGAACATATGGGTTAAAACACGCATGCTAAGACGCCGATTCAAGTCTCGTACATTACCTTTAGATGATAAACTTTATCATTTCCGCTTGTGCTACTATTGCTAAAAATATGGTCACTTATAACAAGGTAGAAGCAAAAGTAATGAGAAATTGGCTGACATAAACTGCAGTGATAAGAGAGACTAAATTATAAATAAGAGGAAGAATTGGCAAAAGACCCAGTCTTGAGTTGCATACAGAAATATATATCCTATATATATCCTTTAGGGTCTTGACAAGCAGCTCGTAACAAACAATTATGATTTGTTAATATACTAGAACTGACATTTCCATTTGTCTATGCCTGGGTGAGTAATCTGGATATGTCTGCCTGAGTTGCACTAACCGCCTCTCAACTCTTCTCTTTAAAGTGTTCTTAAGGAGGGATGAGGTCATTATGCTTGTAACCAAAGTTGAGTTGCAGAGGATGTTTGAAGATGAACAAAACACTACTGAATGCTTACACTACTGCCTGGGTCCTGTCCTTCAGATTTTCAGCCTAGGTTTACTCTTGTGGTCTTGGGCCTTTACATGTCAACCACACAGCAGGGAGTTTGACTAGAGTGTCATTGTTAGAAATAAGTGTTAGTCAATGCTGTGGTGGAATCACTGACTTAACAGTGCAAAGATGAATAAATAATATTGCACTTAACATACACAATTTCATAATCTAACCAGCCTGTCAGAAGTTAAATAACCATAGCTAGCATAAGCAGAACACTAAAGAAACTACAACAGCATCAAAAGTGAAAATGGTATGGTTGTCAGAACAATGAGAATTTGTATTTCCTTTGACATTTGAAGAGTACAAGAGGATATGAAGAAGAAAGAATTTATTGCATTGAATTTGTAACATTTTTTATTTCCTTTATAGGCTCCTGGTTCTTCCAAAGATTCTCTCTCTCCATCCTCAACTGGTACAACAAAGATTCCATTGAGTGCCTCTAAACCCGGTCAGATTTTTCGCAGACCCAACTTCATTGGTGCCAGAATTAGGGCAACTCGTTCTTCCAGTTCAGATATGTCCATTACAAGTAAGTAAATGGCTGTTTGTCAGAGCTAAATGTGAAATAATTCAAATCCAAAAAGTTTGAAATGTTTTTAGTTTTATTTCATTAGTAATTTTTCATAATTTCTAACCATTAATATCACTGAATATAGTTTGATCAGTCACAGATTTCATTTTAACCCTACATTATGACACCTTCATCAAAATGACAGAGGCAAAATAAAATTTCTTGGAATTTGACAGCTTGTCACATGCAAAAAATGTTTTCCCTCCATGTACGTTTCTAATTATTCCTACCTGTGACAAGTCATTGCTGGTGGCTTAATTTTTTTTCAAACAACACGCATTTGTAGTAAAAACTGCTAATATAATGTAAAACTTGTGGTTGGAAAAATACCCCTGTGACTGACCCTGCCACTGGCAGAAATGGGTGCCAGGGTAACACTCTGAGAAGGTGAGGAATGGCGCCTCGCTCGTGAGTTATGATGTTTGAGGTGATACTAGACAGGAGTCTCCGAACACTCCTGTATAGGCGGCCAAGCACATATGGATAAAAACCTTGTACCTTTACTTTACCTTTATTACGTCTGATTCCAGCCACTCTTTTAAGTAAACGCTAAGCTTTGTAGCAACAAATGAAGCTAAGATGAAAGCTAGACTAGCGGCAGATGTGTCAACAAAGTACCGTCTGCCCGATAGTGTTATGTGTTAAAATTTCAATCCATAAATTGGGCCCAAGCCGGCAAATGGTTACCACATCCGATTCTCATGGCTCTTTGGTTAATGCAAAGCTTTGTAGCAAAAGTTCAAAGAAAATATTGTTTCCCTAAACAACAAAGGGTGTTTGCCTTTCTATCGAGCATCTCATAAAAGCGTGACTTACAGACAGGTATCATAATCTAGGGTTAAATACAGTAAGTATCATGCAAATTGTCATTTTACATATGCATGATGGTTAGTATGTTAAATACAATTACCATTTTGCACAGGAAAAAGAATGACTCGCAGACGTTCAATTATGGCAGATTCTTCTGGTTCCAGGTCTCCAGGTTAGTTCAAGATTGATGTCACCTCTTTGTATTTATAATATAAAAAAACCAACCTTTAACATGCATGTTGTTACAAGAAAAATGCATGGTCATGCAACCAGTTTGTGATTTTTGTTTTGGTCACTAAACACTTGTGAAGTGTTTTTTTATAACAAAATTTATAACATGACATGAGAGCATACAGTGAAAAAGACAAATAGTTTGTTAATGATTTTTGAGTCAGGTAATCCTGTCTGTCTAATGTTGGTCTTTTTTTTTTTTAACCACACCGCCTCATTCTTGTAATTTAAAAAATATAAATTTTATACTGATTTCCATTTTTCTTTAATTTCCCAGAGAGCCACATGAGTAGTGGTGCAGAGGATGCTTCAGACTCTGAACAAGCAGTCGATGATGAAGATATTGGCGATGAGGATGACGATTATGATAATGCCAAAGAAGATAACCCAAGAGAAGAAAACTTAGATGTTGAGAATGATGAGAAATTAGACGAATCTTTGAAAGAAAAATCCATAATTAATGACACAGTTATGGTGGAGGAAACAGATATTAAAGAAGAGCCAGAATTTGAAATTGCTTCAGACAAACAGAATGATGAAGTTGAAAATGAAAAGAAAACTAAAAAAGTAAGTGTTAAAGATGCTCACATTATAGACCAAACAATGGAAAGATGCTATATAGAAGCAGAAGAGAATATGGAAAGTGATGAGAAGAAAGAGTTGAAAGATTTAACAAAAAGCGATAATTTTAGGGAGTCTGTTGGTAAATCAACAAACGATGTAACCAAGACTTTTAACTTTACTGGGGTAAAGCGTGAAAAAGTATCTGTTTTTGTAGCAGACATTGGGACAGCTGTTTATGAAATTAAATCATTTCCACATTATAATGAGGATATTAAACTGGGGGGAGAGGGTGAAAATGAAGTTAGAAATACTGGAACAGTGTCTGAGGTTGTTGCAGACATTGGAAGTTCAGAGTCATCAAAGCCAGAAGTATCGGAAGAAACTAAGCCTGTTGAGAACGATGACCACAATGAAAAGCTTGATCAAATAGATAAAGTAGCTGAAGAAATAGCACCATGTGTTGTGGCAGACCAGGGCAGTCCTCAGTTTAAGAAAATAGATTCTGAGAGGGAGAAAAAAGATAGCCAGCCAGAGAAAGTGAAGCCTGTGAGAGGGAAAAAAATCATTGCAAAAGATGGTAAGAAATTTACCAGGACATCTGATGTGGCAGGAACAAGCACAACTACTGATTTAACAACTGTGGAACCCACTATATTGCCATCTGTGCCTCCTTGTAAGACAGAACCCTCTCCATATGACTTTGATGCAGAGGTTGACACTCCTTGGCATCCTGAGATCACGAAGAAATGGGAGCCTAGTCAGAAAGTTTCTGTTGTTAAGGAGCACAAGGAATCTCTAAATGTTTCTGAAGAGGGAGATGATAAAGACAAAAAAGTAAAGAAGAAATTAAAGAAAAAATCAATAAACACTGACTTTGTAGAAGAAAAGGTAAATGTGTCTGTTAATGAGGCTGTTACTGGTGATAGCAATGATAAAGTTGTAACATCTCCAATAGGTGGGGACACATCTGCAGAAAGTAAGGCTTCCAAGAAGAAAGGGAGAAAGAAGAAAGAGATGAGCTCAGAAACTAAGAAGGAAGTTATTGAGTTGTATGAGAGCACTGTGAACAGTGTGGTAGAAGCAGTTAAGCATTCATTACAGGAAACTGAATCTGACCATGAACAGAAGCCAGTTGTGAAAAAACGGAGAGTAAAACGTCTCTCAGAAAGTGATAAAAAGGATAATACTGTCAGAATAACAAGAGTAGGGAGAAAAGTAGCGAGTAGAGACTCATTAGATGTGTTAGACAATAGTTTAGATGTAGAAGAGCACAAAACTAACAAAGAACAAACAACTGTTTATCGTGGCTCTCCTCGAAATGAGCCCACGTTGGAACAGTCTGCTGAAACAAATGAACTTTTAAGTGCATGTAACTCTACTGTGGAAATTGAGGAAAAAATTGATTCTAAAGACATTCTAAAGGAACCCAGCTTTTGTGAAAGTCAAGGGTTTGAACCCCAGCTACAAAGTCTTGACACCAATGCTCATTTTGACAACACACCACCAACCACGCCAGAACACGACGAAGAGGAAAACAGAAATGCTACTATTGAACTTGCAGAAAATTTGTGCCATCTCAGTGACCTTCCCACAAAGTCAGACATTCACAAAGATGGTGCAAAAGCACTGTGTTCATTATCTTCAGCATCATCACTATCAATACCTGCCTCCTCCTGCAACATTGCTCCATCAAAGTCAGGTAATGAATTGCCATCTGATAATGATGGGATTAGTACTGCCTCCACTGAAAACCTGGATTCCGCACTCAATGCTCATCATTCGGAGGGCAGCGCAACTGACCAGGATGTGCCCAGCAACAAGAAAAAGATTGCTGGGGAAGACACCTCTATCAGTGTTACAGAAGTGAAGAAGAGGAGAGTTCATGGGACTAGAAGTAGAACTGCTAAAAAGTCACCAAAATGTAAGTAAATTTGTGTGCTTGTACTTGTAGATTTTCATTATCATCACGACTAGCACTTTCTTATTCTTCCTGTCTTGGGCTAATCTTTTTAAAACACATATTGAATTGGTTCAGACTATTATAGCACCAAACACATAAGTCTGCAATTATCATTTACTTCTGGCATATGCTGTAATATTTTATAGCACCAACACACAAGGCTGTAATTATCATTTACTTCTGGCATATGGCCTTAATATTTTATAGCACCAACACACAAGGCTGCAATTATCATTTACTAATTTCTGGCATATGGCCTTAATATTTTTTAACACCAACACACAAGACTGCAATTATCATTTATTTCTGGCATATGGCCTTAATATTTGTTATAGTCCGTTCAGATTCGTTTGCCTAGACATTAATTAATTTTTTTCAAAAACTTATTGTTCATTTGCATTGATCTTTTGAAGTTAGGTTTAGAATACTAATGTCGCTATAAAAATATTTTTTTATCAAAGAAATGTGATCCAGTTTCAAAGATGCCTTATTTAACCTATATTAAAAAAAAGTTAATCGATATTATAAACACCGGCGGGATTATGTAGATGCTTACATCTCACAGCTGATTCTTTAACATATAGGCATGACCTTCACGGGTGAATGCGCACCGTCCTAAAATAGTTATGTTTCCACTATAAATTTTTATAAAGAAATGTTACATATGAAATTTCCCGTTTAGCACAAAATGACATTTTAGCCGAAACCGGAAATTATGTGACGTCAAAATCACGGCCGTAGACTCGAGTTCGAGTCATAATTCAGAGGCAAATCTCAATATTTACAGAAAGGAGGCGGCACTATCCATATTATCTTCTGCAAGTCTATGTGAGAATGAATATAAAGGAAAAATATTTTACTGAGCATAACATTGCTATAAAGATTTATCAATACTTCTGCAGAGAGCGTAAAAAGGGACATCTTTATTGTTCTTTATCAAACCCTGAGAAGAGAACAATGCATATTTTAGGTTTGTGTAAACGTTCATTTGATCGAATAGTTAAAGGAAGCGGATATTTATTGCCAACAAATGCAAGAAAGCAAGGAAGGAAAGAAACGTTAGACAGTTTTGATAAGGACCTAGTAAAAAGAGAAATATGTCGAATGTTTGATATAAACGAAGAAGTGACACTTAGAAAGTTGAAGCTTTGGCTGAAAACTAACAATGACATTGAAATATCAAAAACTTCATTATGGAAAATATTAAGAAGTGCAGGCTTCACCTTTAGAAAGTATGCTGGTGGAAAAAACATTATTTGTGAGAAGCCACATCTAGTAGCTCTTAGAAGCAAGTATTTACGTGAAGTGAAGGAAATGCGCGAAAATGATTATGATATTGTTTATTTAGATGAAACTTGGATCAACGCTCATCATACAAATGAAAAGGAATGGCAGTTAGCAGATGGAAGTATTAAAAGATCAGTACCAAGCAGTAAAGGGCAACGTTTGATAGTTGCACATGCAGGTAGCAGACATAATGGGTTGTTGCAGAATGCTCATCTCGTTTTCATTTCAAAATCCATAGACAATAGAGACTACCACTCCGAAATGAATGGGCACATATTTAAAGACTGGATCGAGAAAAGTATCCTTCCAATATTAGATCGACCTTCTTGTCTGATAATGGACAATGCTTCATACCATAACGTAGTTAACATAGAAGATAGAATCCCAACATCATCAAGTACAAAAGATGCAATCAAAACGTGGCTCATAAAAGAACACATACAAGTTAACGACAGCTACTTGAAACCCGAATTGCTTAGCCTTGTAAAACAGACACAACGTACAAAGATATTTAAAATAGACAAGTTAATTCAAGAACATGGCCATAGATGTTTGAGACTACCTCCATATCATGCACACTTAAATCCTATAGAACTAGTTTGGGCAAAAGTTAAAGGACACGTAGCATATACAAATAAAACTTTCAAATTATGCGATGTTGAGACACTTACAAATCAGGCTCTATCAAATATAAATAAAGACTACTGGGTAAAATGTGAGGATCATGTGTTACGACAAGAAGAGGAATATTGGAAAAAGGATGGTTTGTTGTTTGTTCAGCCGAAAGCAGTAATCGACCTATTTGACTCGTCTGATTCTGAATGATCATTACTCTGATTAAGTCTACAGATAAATAGTTTGATTTGCAAAATTTCCTAGTTGATTTGTTAAACAGTTTATTGTTCAAGACCACCCAAGCAATCAAAAATATGTTATAAGCAAACCAACAACCATTACTTTGAATGGAAGCCTGCTTGAGTCAGTACAGAAGTTCAGCTATCTTGGATCCACTATTACAGCCACACTTTCCTTAGATGAGGAACTAAATGTACGTATTTGAAAGGCAGCGACAACATTTGGGAAACTCACACCAAGAGCATGGAACTATATCAAATTGACTCTACGAACAAAAGTTCTATATATAATTTAAAATTTGTATACTTGCCACCAAGTAAAATTTTATGGACACGCCTATGGGTCATCGTTGCACTAGATTACTGTAAAACATTTTGATTAGGGTCAAAATAATAGTTACATGGGCAAAGATCAAAGGAATTCGCCGCTTTAAGAAAACCGTTATAGCTAGACATCGAGTAACACATATGTTCTCGTGACATGGACATTTTAACACCGTATGCCAAAAATCATGTGAAATCATCAAGAACTTTTTGAATTATAAATCATAACATCTCGGCAAACGAATCTGAACGGACTATAACACCAACACACAAGGCTGTAATTATCATTTACTTCTGGCATATGGCCTTAATATTTAATAGCACCAACACACAAGGATGCAATTATCATTTACTTATTTCTGGCATATAACCTTAAAATTTAATAGCAAAGAATCAACTTTGTGAATAAAAGTCACAAACACACACACACACACACCCAATGTTTATAATTAAATCCAGAGAGTGTTTGATTGCTAAGGATAATCTAGTTGATTTCAAGATTGAAAAATTTGAGATCTGAAGTAAACTTAGTATATTCATTTTCTTGCCCTCAGCATGACTTTTGTACTCTAGCAGTTTCTGTTACCAATGCTCTTGTACTGCAGTGCGAGTATGCCTGACTTTTCTCCCGTTTTTTTTTCTTCTTAATATTATTTTTTATCTTTCTTTTTTTCCCCTGTTCTTTCCTTTCACAATTCATATATCATTGTGTTCATATATCATACCATTGAATATCTCAATTATGGGTTTTATCCTGATAGAACCACTATACCAGGAAGGTGGTAATGGAAGTTTAGTTTAGTTTAGTTGCCAGATTATCTTCATCACACAAGAAATCCATAAGTGATGGATCACCTCCTCAGCTATCCCGCATTGAGAGAAATACACACAAGTCCTTCCCTGCTGTAGTTCTCCTGAATTTAAACAACATCCTTCTTGTCTTGATGATCTGGCAGTCATACCAAGGTAGCAGAATAATCTTGACGATCTGGCAGTCATACCAAGGTAGCAGAATAATCTTGACGATCTGGCAGTCATACCAAGGTAACAGATTAATCTTGACGATCTGGCAGTCATACCAAGGTAGCAGAATAATCTTGATGATCTGGCAGTCATACCAAGGTAGCAGATTAATCTTGACGATCTGGCAGTCATACCAAGGTAGCAGAATAATCTTGACGATCTGGCAGTCATACCAAGGTAGCAGAATAATCTTGATGATCTGGCAGTCATACCAAGGTAGCAGAATAATCTTGACGATCTGGCAGTCATACCAAGGTAGCAGAATAATCTTGATGATCTGGCAGTCATACCAAGGTAGCAGATTAATCTTGATGATCTGGCAGTCATACCAAGGTAGCAGATTAATCTTTATGATCTGGCAGTCATACCAACGTAGCAGATTAATCTTGACGATCTGGCAGTCATACCAAGGTAACAGATTAATCTTGATGATCTGGCAGTCATACCAAGGTAGCAGATTAATCTTGACCATCATCAGAATCGTCATCACGCACTTCTTTATTTTTGGAACCTCAGGATATATGACCTAAAGGCCACATATTCCATGATGACATTGTAATGGAAGTCTTTCTCATTCAAGACAGTGTTCATGACTGTCCACACCCACAGTTGTGCTGGTCTTAGTGCCTGATCGTGGTTAGTGGAGAGATACTGAAGGCATTGGCTGCACACATATTTTGGGTTACTGTTTCAATGGTTAATTCTGTCACACATAAACTGCAAGAATTTGTATTTTAACATGGTACTGCTGACAAAAAACATGAATAAATGGAGATTTGAAACATGTACATCCAGTGTGACATCAGTCATTATCAACAAACTCTTTGTTTGTTGATTACAGTGATGGTACATAGGATGTACCAGTGTGTCCGTTAAAGGTAACTCACCACCAATGAATTGAGGTGTGAGATCGCTAATCGCTAATATTTCTTTGTTCCTACATTTATACAGATACAGGACACTCTGACTCGCAAGGGTCAGCTTCCAACACACCCAATCACTGCCCAGAATCTCCACCAGTAAAATTTACAGATTTGTCCAAATCTCCACGACCATCCAAGTATACTTTCAATGCAGGTATGATCATATGGGTGCCCCTTGATGATTCAGTCTTTTATGTCTGGGAAAATTTGGTTTAACTCCTTCTTCAATCTCTTTGGTTTGAGACTTCTAAATTAAGTTTCAAGATTGGAGAATGTGTTCTATATTTTCTAAACTGTTTATGTACAAATGTAGTTTTAGGGTGCTCTATGTTTTTAAAAATATATAATAAACTGTACTCTTTTTTTAGTTATGCAGGTCAATTTATAAAGGTATAAAAAGTGATTTCTTCCACACCTTAAAGCATGTGCAGATTGGAGTGATATGGCACATTTTTTAATGGTCTACTAGTCCCATGAACTCTCCTACTTTCACAGAAAAATTTAGTGTCCATTTATTGCTAGGTGGACCAAGAATTCTTCATCTTCCTCTTTTCCCTCCGCTTCTTCTTCTTCTTCCTTCTCCTTTGCCTTCGCTTGAAGCATAGTCTTCAACAAACACTTTCCAAGATCATTCCATGTCTTCCCCATCTTCATCTACTCTTCTTCTTCCCACAAAGCATAGTGTTCAACAAACACTTTCCAAGATCATTCCATGTCTTCCCCATCTTCATCTACTCTTCTTCTTCCCACAAAGCATAGTGTTCAACAAACACTTTCCAAGATCATTTCATGTCTTTCCCTTCTTCTTCATCTCTGCTTCCACCTGCCTATTTTATCTCATTTTAATAATTATGTGTGACAAAAACTCATTACCTGCTTTTTAATGTTTTTTTGTAGAACCAGATTTATTTGGCCTCAAAGATTTACTTGTCTGTTGTCCAGTTCGGAATTCACTTCCATATCTTAGGATTGGCTCTGCCAGATACGACTAAAACTTTTTTCTTCTTTCCATCACATATATTTTCTGCTGAAAAATATATATAGTATTTAAACAATAGTTTTTGTTGTACATATAAGGTGCCTTCACTGAAATAATTAATTTATCACTGTTCAACATATTTCCCCTCTAGTTCAGTACATTTAAGCCAGCATTTTCCAAGAGCTTAGAATCACAGAAAATAATTCTTTTGGATGGGTGTGCACCCACTCATACACCCAAACCACTCAAAAAATGTTGTGCTGAAGTCGGATGTGATGGGCTGAAAGGCACAAATATCAGTTTTACTGTAAACCACAATGCAGATGGTGTACGCCCACTTAACGTCCTTTTAAGGGCAGATGATGAAGAGGTGAGTTCCTTTAGTCAGGTGAACACAAGCAAGCCTTTGCTAAAAAAAAATCTCAGAAAACTACTGCTTTTGCTGGTGTATTGTTGTAAGGGTGTCACCATCTTGTCGAACTGTTCCCCAAGTTTCTAAGCATGTTGAAAGCATGCCAATACTATCTCCTAGTCACCATATACCATACATACAATAATATCATTTGTACTTGTGACTTAGTATAAAAACATGTCCAGTTTCCCACTGATGTGTGTATGTACATATTTATATTCATTTACTTATTCTTTTACTGTTCTTTTGATCTAAGCATAAAACTTTCAGCACTAATATAATATATATATATATGTATATATATTATTTTTCCACAATTGTTATTGTCTGTTTTGAATATACTTTATTGTCCCCCTGTTAAAATCGAAGCCCAGTTAGTTTACATTTTTCTTTATGTGACTATTTTTCACTGATTTTATTTTCAAGATTTGGGAGAATACCTGGAGGGTGAGGCAAGGTGTAACTTCCTCATCAACAAAATGAGGGAAATTAAGTCAATCTACATGACTCTTAAGTCTGAAGTTGCCAGTATTGACAGAAGACGAAAACGGGCTAAGAGAAAGGAGAGAGAATGTGAGTGTTGAAATAGTGTTCCATAATATGTGATTTAAGAATAACATGTCTAATATTAACTTTGCTAAATCAATCTATATTATTTATATTTTTGAGCATCTCCAAGTCTGTTATTGTGGTGAAACATTTCATAATCCACAGCTAAAAGAAATGAAAATGGGAATGAGTACTCTTCATCTGTCACAACTGGAGTCACATAAAGATCACACTGGCTATTGATTAAACTGACTTTCTGAACAGTTGGATAGACTAACTCTGTGTCCATTTTGAACATTTCAGTGAGTTCTCTTAAGTAACTTCACACTCTTCTTTCTTTTCTTCTTCTTCTACCTTTCAGCTCCTTGAATGGCATAGATCTTCTACAAACACTTTCCAAGCGGTTCTGTTTCTTGCCATTCTTTTAAGATCATTCCATATCTTCCCATCATCTTCATCTCTGCTTCCACCTTTCTTCTCCAAGAGTATTTTAGTCTTTCTCTTTGTCTCTTTTTCTTACCTTCACATTGCAGGACAAAAGATGAAGGTAAGAAATAAAGAAAGAGAAACTGTTTTAGAAATCCCCAGGAAGGAAAACACAATGCAAGACATATCAGACACCATTAGCAGATACTCAGAGTATGATAATCCCAAAGTGATGGGAAAACTTGATACACACTCAGAGTTGCTCAGATCCCCTCTTCAGCAAGTTCTTGCAGTGTTCAGTGACTGATGACTCCAGGTCTATGTTGGTTGATAGGTCTTCTTGTGAACCCACTAAGTCTCTCAGCTCTTGATGTGCCCATCTTAACTCCCTTGACTTTCTGGACCGCTGCAGAAGTTGCATTAGGGAACTGATTAGCTTCGGTTTTATGGTGTAATTTTCTGCGTCTGAGCTAATAAGCTGATCCAGTTAGCAAAGTTCGCCGATGATAACAGGTTGTACTCACCTCATTGTTCTTCATTGTCAAGTCAAAAGTTTGTGAATACGACCTTCCCCCACCTAGCGATATATGCGAATTCTATCTATCTATTGACCTTTCGAGCCGTTGCCGGCCCATAGGGCGTAGACCAAGATACACCTTCTCATATCTGAATTTTTGTTCTAGCAGTTTTCTTTTAAAGATATTTTATCAAATCTCGTCATTTGTCTCTGTTCTGTGCAAGCAGCTCTATCTCATTGAGGGAGCCGAATCCTGTTGCTCTTGCCTCTCTCATCAATGTTCTTCTCAGTGTCTCCCTGGGTCTTCCTCTTTTTCTCTTTCCTGTTGTTTCCCATATGAGGGCCTGCTTTGCTATTCGGTTATTATCTCTTCTCATCACATATATAATATGCGAATTACGTCAACATATTGTGTGATGTTCCAAAACCGTCGATGTAATTGTACAATGCCAAGTTCTTGCATTGTACAACTCCTTGCTAAGCTCTGCCCAGGATGCAAGATGCCCTAGGTGAACTTGGAAAATGGACAAACACCTGGTTCTTACCAATTAGCGAAAAAAAAAACTACATATACAATTTTCAGCCTATCAAGAAACACACTCTCTGCAAACATGAAGATAAAAGACCATACACTCCCTATTGACCAAAACCCAACACATCTTGGTGTCACCATGAATCTCAGAATGACTTGGAAAAATCAGATAGACAGAGCAAGGAAAAAAGCCAGAAAACTAAAAAATATTATGAAGAAATTGTCAGGAACGGACTGGGAGGCAGACAGCAATATTTTGAAAAGACTATACATAGGAAGAGTCAGACCAGTTCTAGAGTATGGAGTCACAGCCTGGGCTATGGCTTCCAAATCACACCTTAGCAAAATTAACAGAACACAGAACCAAGCTGCCCGTATCATCACTAATGCTATGAAATCTACACCTATCAAGACTCTAGAAACAGTAACAGGTTTACATCCCTTAGATAATAGACAGGTCACTAAAGTATTGCAAAAAGCGGAGAAATATAGAAGGCTCCTTAGCCACCTCATGCACCAAAGAATAACTAGTTCCGGAATTGTACAACTAAAGAGGAGCAACTTCGCTGCAATTGCCAATGAACTAACTACTGGAGACCCAGTACTTTCCCAAACAATATCGAAACCCTTGGGCCCATCTGATATGTCTCCTCATGGAAAACATAAAATACCAGAACTTAAGGAAAACATCACAGGAATCATGAAAAAAGGCACCCAATCAGACACAGAAAGAAAACACGTAGCAGAAAAACACATACACGACACCTGCCCACAGGACTCTTGGTCCCAAATATACACAGATGGCTCTGCTACAAATGCCACCAGAAATGGAGGGAGAGGTGTGTTCTTGACGCTGAATAATCAGGATGAGATCATCAAGTCAATAGCTACTGGAAAATTCTCAAACAACTTTAAAGCAGAAACTGAGGCCATCAGAGATGCTGCAACACTGGCTACTCAACACAAAAATAACATGCACAATAAATTGGTGATTCTGACTGATGCACTGCCAGTACTATCAGCTCTAAAAAGCCCCAAGAACAATGAACTAGATGACTTGAGAACAACCCTGGACCAACTATGCAATAACTTCCAGAGAGTAGTCATTCAGTGGATACCATCACACTGTAATATACACGGGAATGAACGCGCAGACAAATTAGCTAAAGAGGGAGGGAGATTACCACAAGAGAATCATCTGCTCAGTTATGATGAAGCCAAATCGATCCTCAAAGGTCAGTTCCATGAAAAATTGAAATGAGAACAACCAAAGCATAACGAGAGTGACGGATACCACCAACTATCAAGGAGGGATCAAGTCATCATACTTCGCCTACGCACTGGCCACAATAGAATGAGAAATCACATCTTCACCAAATTCAAAATAGGTACAACCAGTCTATGCCACTGTACACTGGACAATATGACTACAAAACATATTCTACAGGATTGGCCCCAGTACACAGACCTGAGAAGAGCAATGTGGTCCACGCCCACCTCCCTGGAAGAGAAACTATATGGGGCAACCGATTCGCTTAAACAGACAGCTGACTTCATGAGAAAGTCTGGAATCCTACTCTGATTGAATCTTGATCACAGAGAGAGAAAGAGAGACTTCCCCATATTCCCACATATCCAGGGATGTAGACAAAGGTGACTTTTTGAATCGTTGACTACTTCAGTGACTCTATCCACTGCCTGCATATAGACCCCACCTCCACTATTCTTAGAAATAGAGAAGACCCATCAATTTAGTAAGACTAAATTTCCTGGAAACGACAGTTCTAACTACAAACTACTTGCCTTGTAAGAATATCAGGAAACCAAACTAAGGGAAAAATACCAGATGTGTGCTGAAGATGAATCACTAGACCACAAGATGCAAAAAATAATGCAATACAGCTTGCTCAAAGTTGATTTTATAAACAATATTATATAGATGGTTGTGAGTTGTATACTTCATGTTATGTATGACTAGAAAAATAAGTTGTATACTTTTTAATTCTTCATCATCATTGAGTGCAACTCCACATCAAGAGTTGGCTACCATGGGACACCATTCTGCTCTTCTTTCTCGCTTTGATAGTGCAGTTTGTTATGAGCTGACTTGTCCATCATTTGATGTTACTCATCCATGGTAGTCTTGATCTGCCTCTGCCTCTTTTGCCTTTATTTTCCCTTTTAGATTACTTTTAGTAGGCTGCTGTGTCTTTTAACATGCCCCAAAAAATCTAATTTGTCTTGTTTGAATTGCGTTTAGTAGTTCTCTTTTCAGTATTAGTTGTTTTAAGATTTCTTCATTTTTCTTTTCTCTTCTTTCCATCCAATTTCTTCCTATTCATCTCTAAATCCACTTTTCTGAGGCTTAAATTTTCTATTTTGTTTTCTTGTTTAATGCCCACGTTTTTGCATCATTATAGGAATGTTGAGAAAATATAAAATTTTGCTATTATTACTTTTAGCCCTGGTGTTATTTGCCTTTATCTTAGTATATTTTTCATGGCATTAATATTGCTTTTTGCCATTCTTATTCTTTTGTTTATTTCAGTTTTACATTTGCCATCACTCGTTATAGTATGTCCAACTATTTAATCGATAGTTAAATAACCATGAGAGAATGTCGATCTGTTTTGTCTTAAATAGATTATGAGTGAAGTAATGAGAATACTGAATTAGATAGAACAGAACAAAATATACACTTGAATTATTTGGCACCATCCAGTATTCCAACCTTGAAGAATGTTAATAAAATGGTTAGATGTAGTCAGGGTATTATCACTGCAGTTAAAATGTCAAAGGGGACTTGAAGAATTGTGTTTTGTTTCTACCTTTTAAAACTTACCAATATTTTTCTTTATGATTGAACATGTAAGTCCATGATATTGACAGCAGCAAGATATTATCCCTTCATTTTACATGTGTGAATATAAATGGAGAAACACATCATGTGTGATGAAAAATATTATTGGTCAAATTATATAAGTAACAGTTTCCTTCAATTTATAAACATCTATTTGTTTGTTGTTATTGTCTTTTGATAAAAAATATATTTGGTAGCAATTATTAAATCAGAGCATTTCAATAAATCAGAGCTGAGCAATACTCTACCTCCACCTCCTCAAGATATTTACATTAACACGCTAACAAACCCATTGAAACAAGTCAATGTTCAAACGTGAAGGCAAACACGCACACACCCTCTCCCCTTTTTCCTTTGTTTTAATACAGAGAATAATAAGGTGCCTGTTCAAAAGGCACATTTATGATATCTTATTGTAAACTGTGACACACTGCAACAAGCATCAATTTCATGGCGAACAGCAGATGAATATGTTCTTGCTCATTAAATATGTTTTGTTATGATTGTGCTGTGAAATATTTAGAATGAAGTAATGTCACCTATGGAAGTTTCAGTTGTCACTCAAAGTTACCATTGTCATGTTTGTTTCCACTTTCAGCTACACAGATTTCAAACAATGAGAGAGAAGTTCCAACATGATACTGGTAATCTTTTACCTCAGCAGATATAGTCTTACATTCTACACACTCTTGTTGCGGAAATAAGCCCTTCTTGGTTCATTTTATGATCATGAGATGCATATTTTTTACACTGAAACTGGCACACTGGTTGTCTCAACTATCCTGTGATTTATAGCTTTTTAAGCATGTACATAAATGCAGGAAATAGAATTGATATAGTTTTTCTATGTCACCAGTTTGGGCAATAATAATTAAATAATTTTCAAATGAAAATTTATTATAGATTATTTATACTTGCACATAAGTGGAATATATTCGCTAAAAAGTCTTTTTGTTTATAAAGTACCTTCTCTAAATTTTATACAATATTAGTTGAGGAACTCAGACAATGTTTATTTTAGTACTGGTATATTTTAATGCTGGTAATTTGTATGGCTCAGTTTTATTTTTAAAGAAGAAAAGTAAAGTTTGTAAAGTTTCTCATTGTGGTGCCCGAACCTGCCATGTCATAAATGTGTTCCACATGTAACAACAGGCACAGAGGAAAACATTTGCAGAAAGGTACAACAAGGAATCGGAGTACATGATGATCTGGCTATTGCGAAGAAGTGCATAATGACATGGTTTGGCAATACATCTCAATTGTTTGGGCTAGCAAAGACCATTCTGTAAGGAACTGTGAAGGGAACGGGAAGGAGAGGTAAGCAGTGAAAGAGATTTGAAGTTAACATCAAAGAATGGACAGGCCTCTACTGAGTCCCAAAGATTACAGAAGGTTGACTAAGTCTGTCAGTGATGCTCCAACGACATTCGGGCTTATGGGGTGAAGAAGTAGAAATGGCAACTATCAAATATAATATTTATTTGTTGTTACTGTATACTCAGACAAGATGAACTTCACAAATCTTGTCATTGTTTCTGACATTTCTCATAATGTTCTCAGCATAGATGTTGAAGAGGTGTGGAAAGAGAATGTATCCCTTCCTCACCCCTATTTGTACTTCAAACCAATTTGGTGTTTCACCTGCTATTCTGATAGCTGCTTGCTGTTCATGATATAGTGATTTGAAAGCCCATATCTTTCATGATGTTCCACAGTTTCCGATGTTGTACGCAGTCAACAGTTGCCTTGCTGTAATCTATGAAGCATGCATGTAGTTCTATATTGTATTCCCTACATTTCGCAAGGATGTTTCTCATGTTAAAAAGATATGGTCCTGTGTGCCTCTACAATTTCTGTAACATTAGCTTTTAAAAATAGTATTTTATTTGAACTTCTTACACAATGTTGCGTGTTTACATTAGGAGAAACATGGGGACTTGGGTTTCCTCCCTTAAGTTGATTTATAGCCTGAATTTTACCACTTGGACTGGACATGCTACATTTTCTATCAATACATGTTTTTTTTTTCCCATTATATGAAATTGTACCGTGGATTATTTTTTTTTGGGGGTGGGGGGGTTAGGTATATGGAGGAGGGAAATGCACAGGATAACACAGTGTCAGAAGTGTTGCATACAATCAGTAACTTTATTTATATCTTTAAATGTGTATTACTTCATTATATTTAATTCTAGATTGATTCTAGGTCAGTATGCTGTCAATTATTGCTTTTCATTTAACATCTTGTTATTTTACTTTCTTTAAATTATTTGCGTATCGGCTCTAGATTTATTCCATTATACAAAAAACTGCTCTGGTAAGACAACCTGGTTAACTTGGTCATTATATAGAAATGAATGAAGGAAGGATGTCGGGTTCTCTTTTTAAGTGAAGTCTGTGGCTTTAATTTTCTTTGTTTATTGTAACAGGAAGGATTGCATTTCAGCTGAATATTAAGTACAAATCAAGATATGGTTTGTTTTACATTAGTGCAACAGATAAAATGGAAAGACAAAGACTTTTGTCTTTATCAGTGAATTACTAAGCTACATTTGATTCTTTTGCAATACTATTGTTGAAAACTCTGCAGTGGTGGAGTGTCAAGAAAAATCAGATGAAAGTTATTTTGTTTTCCTGGTCATTATTATAAGCATAATATGTTCTGTTGTTTTGCTGATCTTGCAAATTAGCAAATCATTTATTTATACCAGTTTATCTGGCAATTAATTATTCTTTCAGTGTGGTTTTTTTTTAATGTCTTGGCCTAACAACAACTTAGGAATCATATAGAAAAATAATACATTGCTTCATCAGCACTGGAGTTCATGCAAGTCTATTTCAATCAGAAATCTCTATTTCATGCCAACAGGCGCCATGTTTATTCACAAATTAACCATGACTCTTACAACATAACATTTCAATAACTGGGCAAGTTACTTTCTAAACTATACTTTATAACTGCAGTACAAAGTGTATCACCCTCCTGCATGTGACCTACTTTTACTTATCCAAGGAATGCTGATGTGTTGCTAATAAGCCTGAAATATCTTTGCACTCAACAGTGTGAAAATGAAAGCATTAAACTGTCAATAGGTCAGACAACCTGGGTCAAGCTGCACTGTATAGAGCTTAATATAAAGGTAAGATTAAAGAGCTAAACCCAAAGTTTAAAAAAATGGATTACACATTAAATATGCTATATATATATATATATATATATATATATATATACACCAGTTTTAGATGTTGCAAAGGAGTGCTGTGGTTTTAACAATTGTCAGGTTTTACCTGTTGTTGTACCTAATTAGCAATATTCTATAATTGTTTGGTTTATATTTCACTGCTGTTTGCTCATGTAACTTTGAAGTTGTTTAAGGATATGAGATTTGTTAGTGTTTTATGTAAAAATGTTTTGTTGAAAAATACATCATGCCATAATGTATACTTGGCTTGGCTTAATCCCTTTCATCTGTGAGCTGGTTGCTCTGTCTAGTCCATGGCTCTCTTAAAGATGGTTGTTCTGTTGGTGTGAAGAGTGTTCTATGGTTTGATGTGTTTGTTGGAAAGAACTGGCATTGCTGGTGTGTTAGGTGGGAGCAGTGTAGTAACATGCAAGGTCTCTCTTTGGTAGTTGTAATATCTGCATTTTATGGGAAAGGGGCAAAAAGAGAAGGTGTCACAGATTATTTTCTCATCATTCCTGAAGACATTTGTTGCACCTAAGATCATTACATCCAGCCAATATTGAGTTGCTGCACCTAAGATCATTACATCCAGCCAATATTGAGTTGTTGCACCTAAGATCATTACATCCAGCCAATATTGAGTTGCTGCACCTAAGATCATTACATCCAGCCAATATTGAGTTGCTGCACCTAAGATCATTACATCCAGCCAATATTGAGTTGCTGCACCTAAGATCATTACATCCAGCCAATATTGAGTTGCTGCACCTAAGATCATTACATCCAGCCAATATTGAGTTGTTGCACCTAAGATCATTACATCCAGCCAATATTGAGTTGCTGCACCTAAGATCATTACATCCAGCCAATATTGAGTTGCTGCACCTAAGATCATTACATCCAGCCAATATTGAGTTGCTGCACCTAAGATCATTACATCCAGCCAATATTGAGTTGCTGCACCTAAGATCATTACATCCAGCCAATATTGAGTTGCTGCACCTAAGATCATTACATCCAGCCAATATTGAGTTGGTGCACCTAAGATCATTACATCCAGCCAATATTGAGTTGTTGCACCTAAGATCATTACATCCAGCCAATATTGAGTTGCTGCACCTAAGATCATTACATCCAGCCAATATTGAGTTGCTGCACCTAAGATCATTACATCCAGCCAATATTGAGTTGCTGCACCTAAGATCATTACATCCAGCCAATATTGAGTTGCTGCACCTAAGATCATTACATCCAGCCAATATTGAGTTGCTGCACCTAAGATCATTACATCCAGCCAATATTGAGTTGCTGCACCTAAGATCATTACTTCCAGCCAATATTGAGTTAGTGCACCTAAGATTATTACATCCAGCCAATATTGAGTTGTTGCACCTAAGATCATTACATCCAGCCAATATTGAGTTGCTGCACCTAAGATCATTACATCCAGCCAATATTGAGTTGCTGCACCTAAGATCATTACATCCAGCCAATATTGAGTTGGTGCACCTAAGATCATTACATCTAGCCAATATTGGGTTGATGCACCTAATATCATTACATCCAGCCAATATTGAGTTGATGCACCTAAGATCATTACATCCAGCCAATATTGAGTTGTTGCACCTAAGATCATTACATCCAGCCAATATTGAGTTGTTGCACCTATGATCATTACATCCAGCCAATATTGAGTTGATGCACCTAAGATCATTACACCCAGCCAATATTGAGTTGTTGCACCTAAGATCATTACATCCAGCCAATATTGAGTTGTTGCACCTATGATCATTACATCCAGCCAATATTGAGTTGATGCACCTAAGATCATTACATCCAGCCAATATTGAGTTGTTGCACCTAAGATCATTACACCCAGCCAATATTGAGTTGGTGCACCTAAGATCATTACATCCAGCCAATATTGAGTTGGTGCACCTAAGATCATTACACCCAGCCAATATTGAGTTGGTGCACCTATGATCATTACATCCAGCCAATATTGAGTTGTTGCACCTATGATCATTACATCCAGCCAATATTGAGTTGATGCACCTAAGATCATTACATCCAGCCAATATTGAGTTGTTGCACCTAAGATCCTTACATCCAGCCAATATTGAGTTGTTGCACCTATGATCATTACATCCAGCCAATATTGAGTTGATGCACCTAAGATCATTACACCCAGCCAATACTGAGTTGGTGCACCTAAGATCATTACACCCAACCAATATTGCAGAGCGCCTATTAGTTAGCTTTTTTAGTTCACATAACTGAGAAATACAAGCTTCCCTTGCAATGGTGGCCCATTTGACATTCCCTACTGCTAAGCATCTTTCACAGAAGGACTGAGTTCCAACGTTTTATTTAGTTAGTGTACATCCTTTTGACATTTTTGGGGAAGTATTCCAGGGAATTGATACAATTTCTTATAATCATCTGTGCTTTGTGAAATGACTAGAAATGTGAATGTTTAAAATGTGGCATCTTGTCTTTAATTACAGAGAAATATAATGTGGATGTTGTTGACATGAAAGAAATCCTCGTCTGTCAAATATTAAAATTGCACACAAATACAGATTTTTAAACACATTTTTGATCTTTTTTCTGTCCTCATTTGCCTTTCAACATAGAGCGGAGATATAGTTTGAGGTCTTTTTTTCTTCTGTTGGCCACTCCTGCAGTTATGTTTCCAATGTTCCATCAGTCCATCTTTTTTGTGGTCAACGCTTGGTTCTGGTGTTAGGTTCTCATGAAGGCTTGTTGGGCTGTATTTTGATCTTTCTGTCTTATCACCTGGCCATACCAATTTATCTAAAGTTTCTTTATGTATCCTATTGTGTGAATTATTCTTAGCATTTTTTTTTTCAGTTCTTCACTTCTGATCTTATCTCTCAGGCTGTTTCCTAACATACCTTAGGAAATATATTTCTTTTTTGGTAGTAATTTTTCATATTGTTCTTGAGTCTATCATCCAGGTCTAGCATGTTTCTGTAGTTGTTGGCTGATGAAATCGGAACATATGGGACAGCATGTTGTACACATCTCAGACTTTATCATCATCATCGAGTGCCGTCTCTGCAACGAAGGTTGGCTACCATGGAGCGCCATGTGCAGGTTGTCATAGGCTGATTTATCCATCTTTTGATGTTACTCATCCATGTTAGTCTTGGTCTGCCTCTGCCTTTTTTACCTTGTATTTTCCCCTCCAGGATTACTTTTAGTAGGCTGTTGTGTCTTTTAACATGGCCCAAAAATCACATTTGTCTTGTTTGAATTGTGTTTAGTAGTTCTCTTTTAATTTTTAGTTGTTTTAAGACTTTGTCGTTTGTTTTCCTTTCCTTCCATCCAATTCTACCTATTCTTCCATATTTTAAAGGCTTCAATTCTCCGTTCTGTTTTCTTGTCTAATGTCCATGTTTTTGCACCATATAGGAATAGTGAGAAGACGTAACAATTTGCTATTCTTAGTTTGAGCCCTGGTGTTATTTGTTTTGATGTTAGTATGTTCTTTATAGTACTTGCTTAACAACACACATGCTAAACAATTTGATTTAACATGCCTCCATCCAATTGAAAATTAATAGATTTTTTCTTTATTTAAGAATACTGTACATGTTAGCTTATTTTAGTAGCAATGCCTCAGACACTCAGCAGTTCTGGCATGCTGCCCTTCCCCTCCTCCCCCCCCCCCCCCCATGTGCCTAATTAGCTGTACACTACACAGCTCACTAGTTAGACTAAGGCACATGCCTGTTCCACTTGAATATTGACTGTGTAATTACAAGGGCCACGTTTTCTGTCATGTGCTCTAGCCTTAACAGAGCCAAGTGTAATAACCTTCAGGTCTGTCTCAAAACATCATCCTCATCAAGTACTGTGCTTGGTGGTGTAGGTGATCATGCCTCTCCACAACTTTTTATTTGTACCTGTGTTTATGAATTCTATTGTTGACATCATGCATCGTGCCAAAACATTTTTCTTTAACTCTCTGGTATAATTTCTCTCATTTTTCTTCATTGTCAAAAAATGATTGTTTCTGCCTGATTTTAGCATTAAGCTTTTATTATTATTATTATTTTTTTTTTTTTTTGCTGCTTTGTCCTTTTAAAATGTTCTTGTTACTCATTTTAGTTGTCCATGGTATTCTCAGCCTTGTGACAGTTTTTTTATCATCTTGTCTGTTGTCTAGTTATCCAGAATTCACATCCATATGTCAAGACTGGTTCTACATAACACAGAACTTTTTTTTTCTTATCTCCATTGTCAAAGATAAGCTGCATATTATCTTTGTATTCTTTGCGATGCAGCTCTTGTTTTGACAATTCTGCACAAGATCTCTGTGGTATATCATCCATCTGAAGTTAACATAGTTACCAGGAATTTGAAATTAATTGGCCTGTTTTAATTAATACTATCTAGTTTACTTTTCTTGTGCATTTACAAGATTTTTACTTGCTCATTTTCACAAATTAGCTATACTATCATGACTATATTATCACCATCCCTCAGGCTGTTTATGTTATAACCATATATGATATTCTGGTTATGTCTTTTATGGATCTTAGTGTAACCTCACTATATATTAAATCTGGTGTGTTAGTAAACAATTCTGCTTTGCACCTTTTTTTTAAATTTGTTGAACACACTATTCTTCTCTTTCTACCTTTCAACTCCCTGTAGAGCATAGGTCTTCAACAAACACTTTCCAAGCCATTCTGTTTCTTACCATTCTTTTAAGATCATTCCATGTCTTCCCCATCATCTTCATCTTGGCTTCCATCTGTCTTCACCTGAATATTTTGGTCTTCCTCTTTTGCTTTTTTCTTTGAACACACTATTATGTAACCAATATTTTCTCCTCTCATTCCTGTGCAGGTAGCATCTTGTGAGCATGAAGCCTCTCTTAGGCTTGTACTCTGAATAATCTGTAAGGGAGTTCTGTCATCCAGACAAATCATGAATAAATGAAACAACATGTCTCTCAGGTTCTCTTAGCATTGATCAGACCGACAACACTGGTTTCACATGTCAAATAAACCATCTATATAAAATGTTTCTCTTAACTAACAAGCTGATTCCTCTAACGTTAATTACCAGAGCTGAAGAGCTATATATATAAACATATCAGCTAGAGTTGACTGCCAAGGGCTTTTTCAGTCAAATACATTATTACCAGACTTGAACTGAGAGATGTAATTTACCCAAATCCTTATTTGCTCTCACATTTTCTCTCTTTACATGAAAATCATGTGGCGCCTTTTTTTAGAAATGCATTTACCTAATAACTTTTATCTTAATCATCTGCCCTTAAAGGAATGTTAAATTGGTTGAGATGTGTTGTGTTGTTGATCGCAGCAAGATGTAATATTTTGTGCCTTTTGGCCCAACGCATTAGACTTCTGCTTAGCATTTTTGGGTACAGGGTTGCCTTCCCTTTTTGATTTCTACTTACTGGGCCAGACTGGTTATTCTCTTTCCACATAGAGGTGCTCTAAGGTCTTGATCAGTTCTGGTTTATTGATGCTAATGGAAGCAGTCTGTTATAAAGTCACTAGCTACTTTCAGCCCAAGTGCTGTTGGGAAGTCAAAGGTTCATGTGACACCCAACTCATGGATCTTCTATAATCCCATCCTTAGATTTACCACAGCATTGCAATTATTTGCCTGTTCCCCATCCTTAGATTTACCACAGCCTGTTCCCCATCCTTAAAATGACTAAACATATATCATCCAATGAGAGTTAGTTGAGTCTTGTGTTTAACTTGTTAATGATGTCAAAGACCTAAGCTCTGCTGACAAGCAGATATAACAAGCCAGTCTCACAAATTGTTAGTATGGAACTGTAACAGCAGTGTTAGTGACAAATAATTGTGAATTTTGTTGTATGATAAAGACATGTTTTCTTAATGTGAATGTTATGGTCTAAAATATTCTCCAGTATAAATATTTTTGTTCCTAAGATGTGGTAATTCCAAAATGTACATGTATTGTCAATACTGTTTCATAAAAATTGTAATTTTAAAAATGTTTCAAATCTGGTGCAATATTTGGTTTCAGTTTGACCTCTGTTTACATGTTGCTGTGTAATACTTGATACAGTCATAATGTTGTCCTTGATTGTGGTCAGAGACGTCAATTTTCAATCTTCCTTCTCATGTCCTATTGTGTATGTGAGATTATTGTGTGTGGCCATGACCTCTCCCACCTGGAGGATAACAGCAAATTTGTTTATCAAATTGTGAAAAATGACTTATTCTTAACCAAACTGATGATATTGCTTGATCATAGTGCACTGAGCTTTGCTGCCTAAAATGTCATATTTCAAAATGTAATAACAATTCTAGAAATGGTCATTTAGATTTTGTGTGTGTGTTCAGATGTTGGTTTAAAACAGTAACAGTGATGTCACTTGAGATTTTGACTACTAGATGTCAATTTAGACAATTTTTTTGTTATGTTATACTTTCTTTGTATCGTTTGTTTCTTTTTTGTTGTTGTATGTGTGTGTGTGATTTACTCAGCACTCATCTTGGATTTCATTGTTGCTGAAACAAACTCTCAGCTCGTGAATTACTGAATTATTTATTATCCTGTAGCAGATTCCAATTCAGAATCAAAATTTCCTTCCAACAGCAGTTTGAGATTATTTTCAGTAATCTTTTTAATAAAAAAATTCATCATTTTTATTGATTATAAGATTACATGGATATTTGGTAGATTTTTACACACACACACACTTTCCATATTCAGTGGAAAACCAGATTTTTTTTTTAAAAACAGAGTATTTTTATATTTTTTTGTCAACACTGGAATGATTATATTATCGTTGTTCACCATAGTCCCCTTCTAGTTCAATGCACTTACCCCAACGCTTGATAAGTCGATAGATGCAGCTGGAAAATAATTCTTTTGAAGGGTCGCGCAGCTATTTTGGATACACATCTGGCACATTTTTCAGAACCTCGGCTCAACAGGTTATCCAAAACTAAAAAAAATGACACCTTGACTGTTTCACATGTTTTTCCATATCATGTTCTTCATTGCTACAATATTGCTTCCATGACCGTCAGGGATACTGGATCCAAGCAAGGAGAATCATCCACACTGGTGATGCAGTCCATTCAGCCCACTCTTGTGTATTGCTCATACACTTTTTTTTCGCTGTACTGAATTCTCGTTCGAATGAATCTCTATAGGTTTTATGCCTTCACTAAACAAAAACCCCTCAACACTTTGCTGCTCTTGCTTGGTGCACTGTTGCAAGTGAGCTGTCTCATCAGTTAAAACTAGTTTTCCAGGTTCTAATATGCATCTGTTGATAGCTCAAGGTCACCCTGTTTGCATACCAAGTAAGTAAGTAAAGGTTCTCTCCACGCCTTGATAGGTAGGCATATGGGGAATATGGTGCTAGTGACCGTATTTTTTCATGACCGTTGCACATTTTTAGTTGATGTGGCTAGTATCATGTCAGATCTCCTTTACTTCCCAGTAAAAATCTCTGGTACCCATTTTTAGAGGAGGCTGGGTGAACCCTGGAGCCTTGCCAGTCTGAAAAAAAATATATACCACTTCTGTGGATTGAACCTAGAACCTTCAGATCAGGAAACCAGCGCACTAACCATTCAGCCGCTGAAGCTCCTCTGCATACAAGACGCACAATATTATTGATTATACCTGTGGTGGTCAAATGGCAGTCCATCAGTCTATTTTTCTTGGTCCTTGAACTCTGCACAGAAACTACTATATTAAATACCTATAAATAAAAACCAAAGTTCCAGTCAGTTAAAATAAATAATATAAAGGTCATTTTGAAATAAATAATTGTCTTGTTACAAATGATAAAATATGTCATCAAAGTGCAAGCATTATTTATATACTGCTAAATCACATCATGTAATTTTTGGTGAGTCTATTTAAGTTTGGCCCTCTAGTCTTGGCCTTGACTATAATCCAATCCTCTGTCAACCTTAAATTGATCACCACATGATTTTCAATACAACTTTTATGGTTTCCCACTGAATGACCACACACACATATATATATATACAGGGTGTTTCTAAAGTCGCAGTGCAGTGAATTTATACTCTCGGAAGAAAAAACGTCACGTCACACAAATTGTAAAATAAATGGTATTATTCAAATATACTTGACTGCTATCGGCGAGCTTATAATGGGTATTAACACAATAAAGTTGTGTTAACACCATTGTAAGCCAGATCTATCATGTAGCAGTGATGTTTAAATGAACACGTAAATGGTGCTTGAACTATTACGTCATACATAGATAAAATTTAGGTGCGTAATTATTTCAACAACAAAAAATGCACAGTCATTAAAGAGACACCCTATATATATATTGACCTTTCGAGCCGTAGCCGGCCCATAGGGCATAGACCAATATACACCTTCTCCTATCTGAATTTTTGTTCTAGCAGTTTTCTTTCAAAGATATTTTATCAAAGCTCGCCATTTGTCTCTGTTCTGCGCAAGCAGCTCTATCACATTGAGGGAGCCGAATCCTGCTGCTCTTGCCTCTCTCTTACATATTTATATATGTAGTATTGTTTTAACAAAACTGAGAAGTTTACGTAAATAACTATTGTATGATATCACTATAGAGAAACCTTTGTTTACATAAGCTGAGACCGAAGATTAAAATTGTATTTCTTATTAATTAAAAAAATTATTTTCCAAGTTTCTTCTGCTTTTAACACAGTTGGAACTCTTAATTTTATGAAATGGTACAAAGATTTAAGGATGGCACTTTGGAGAGTAATTTATGATGTCCCCATCATACTATGTGACGATATTAAGAAACTGCTGTTTTCATCTCTGCTTTTCCTACATCTTAGATTGTCGCTATGTAAATGTATGCATAGCTTCTTATGCTTGATTACAGTTACTGTCATCCCTATTATGTTTGATCATTTTAAAAAGATGACTTGCAAGTGCTCTTATTCCTTAATGGAGAGGAAAAAGTTGCAACAATTCTAGCCTTTGGGAGTTAGAACAACAATTATAATGGCTGGATAAGTTAATATTTGTATCAAACCTTGTGTGCCATTGCTGATATTGAATCTCTGACAACATCGAAAGTGCCATGCCACACACATAAAATGCTTATTTATCCATTATGAGTGTGCACATGACACTATGGATGTGATATATTTTTTGGAGGATTATTTGAATGTGCCCAAATATATGGGTGCCCAAGTATGTGGGGTGATCAAAAAGTCTTGTTAACCCACTAGGTTTTTTATGGTGATGAAGACTAAAAAACCTGAGAAGTAACAAAGCTTTCTGACTGCTCTTTCACATGTTTGTAGCAGCTTACATGACTAGCCCACGGATGTGGCGTTGGACTTCAGCGAACACTTCTTTTAAATAAAATATACACATTCATTCATTCATTGCTGAACGTTTCAGCATGCATCAAAAGTGAGAAAAGATTAATGTTTTTTTTTTCATTTTGTTTTAAAAGGTGCATTTATTTATATTGTAATAATGCATTTTTTTAACCTTGAAAATGACATTGTGTGACCATTTTTATTAAAGATTAACAATACTACAGTTTGTACATACATCAACCAAGTGAAGTAACAAATGCCATTTTAAGATTTCCACAATCGAATATTGAATGAGTTAAAATCATATTTGATTTTTTTCTTCTTTTTTTTTCCAAACAGTTTAGCGTTGTTTATATGAAACATATTTGTGTTCTTTATTATTTGTATGTGAACTCACATAACTAAGTACAATTTTTTCTTAAAACTAGAGTTCGCTGTTCCACTAAGTGTTTTTAGTATCATTTCATGTTAGCATATTAATATTTCAAAGGTGATAGCTTTATAAACAATAGCATTGTTATATGTCAGGCTTATTTGAGCAACATGTTAAATAATTGGTTGACATTGACCTATTTTGAGATCACAAACTGAATGAAGAAATGCTGACCTACATTCAGACATGGGGCACATATCTCCATTATTGATGTTTATACTTTTGTTCATATTAGAATTGTTCATTTGTGAATAGAGTTAATTTGATAATATTTTAATAAAATCAAATGTGAACACTTACACTTAGGTGTTCATAAAAAGCATTAAATATATTAAATGATGAGTATTGAATAGAAAGTATGATTGTTTCAGTGCATGAAAGTAGGCACCAAATGTTGAGCATTGTGCATATATCATGATAGTTGGTATTCAATCGATTGCTGTATTTGCTGACACCTTTGTGGTTGGATTGATCACTTACAAATTAAGGAGCATATAATCGCACAGCATGTAATACTGTCAGGGGTTGATATGTTTGAGCCTCACTCCATTTCATCATTTGGATGTAGCCATCAAGCTTCAATAGTGTATTTATTATCATTGGCATGGAATCATTGTGAATGAGTTGATTGGATGTCTGGAAGAAAACTTGGCAAATCTGGATCAAAAAGCAAACTTTTGTACATCTGGATCAAGAGAACAACTTTGTACACCTGGATCTAGAAGCAACTTGCTAGTTCTATGTTTAGATTATGAGCTCCCTATTAACATAGAGTGTCATAGAGACCAGCTAGCAAAGTGACAATTGCAGTGCGGGGACCTGCCAATTTTGGGAATTTAGTTCACCTACTAGGGTGCACAGACATCTTCAGCAGGAACAGGGATGTCACTCAAACATCATTTAATTTGATTTTACCTAATTGATTGGGTTTAATGGTTTTCATTTTAACCAGTCACAAGACACCCTGTGACATTACTTTCATGCAGAGGCATTTATTCACAAAAGGTGTCTCTAAAATGCGTTATATTTGATTTTTCGTGTTTTAAAAATTCAACTTTTTCTTTGTGTGGGAATGCTAGTGGTGAAATTGACCAGGAACAGTTCAGCATTTTATTGGGATGGTACATACCATTTTTATTTATTGCTGTAGTCTTTTTATTAGTTTCTGTACAAACTGTGAATAATTTGTGAATGGATATTTTTTATTACACTCATGGTTGCCAGGTTAATTATTTGTTTGATTGCTTGTTTTATATTGTGCATGCTATAAATAAATTGTTACTGTTCTCTTCAAAGACACAGATTATGTCTGTTTGTACTCAAGGTAACCTAGGCATGAATCAGGAGGGACTGCATCATGACAATAATGAATTACTGCCCCTTTGTGTTATGGAATGGTACTGGAGCTCTCCTATCCTGTATTGATTGTTATAGACTTCCTTGCCTGTTACTCCACAGATATTTTAGCTCATAAAATGCTCTATTTATGTCAAGGTGTTACCAAATATGAAATCTGTAATATTCTACGATATGTGCATTGTGTAATTGTTATGATGAAGAAACATGTTAAAAGGTATGAATCTAATATTTTCCTGGGTCCTTCTAGTATTCCCTGAACCAAGATTCTCAATTTTGAAATACCCTTAGCATGTACTGGGTTTACTACACAAGATTTAGACACTTTCAATATATACAGACCAAACTATTATAGTTATAGACATTTTATAAAGTTTTGCAAGGGATGTCTTGAAGTTTGTATCAAGTTAACTGTGTGACAGGTTGGGGCATATCAGTGTTGACATAGCTCTTTCATTTTGTTTTCATTTGTAAAAAGTCAGTTTCATCTGCAAGAGATACTGCGTGTAGGGCAATATACCTCGATTTTGTCACCATGGCAGACTGAATAAGACTGCCAAGCATATGTCTGCCTTTGAATCAGTGCAGACCCACATCATCCACTTTATTGTGAATTTATGGGTAGCCAAAGACAGGGGTTAAAAAAGATGAAAATCATGAATGGGGCAGGTTATGGACATTATTCAGCAGGGTGTTCATTTGGGGACATAGAATCCAGGGAAGAATTTGTATGAGTTCTAATAGAGTACAGTACGTCATTTCATGTTGTCATCACACTGGACAGAGAATGTAGACAACAAAACCCATTGATCGTTAAGGCAGTAGTGCGGGCCTTGATTTTTTAAAACTCTTATGATAGTGACACAGTTATTTACATAGAAGAGTCTGTTATTCAACACATACGGAGCTCGTTGGCTTTCGTCGCTCATGTTGGAGGCAGAACTGTGAAGGAAGGCAGTGGTGCTTTCACATTGACTTGTAGGAGTTTGATCATGGAATTTATGGCTATCACTAAAACTTTTGCTTGGCTTGCGACACAGCCCTATTCACAAATGTGTTTCGTCAATGACTCAATGAGTAGGTTCAAAAAGATCACAACTGGCTGTGCTCAACAGCAATGGTTAGAGTCTGGGGAGATCTATTCCAACAAGGTCTGCTGTATTTTGGTGCCAGGGCATGCAGGTTTCAGAGGTAATGAACAGACTTGCCAGTTTGGCTGATGTTGAGTGCAGAAGGGCAATGGGCTGGATGACTTCAGATACTCTAAAACTGACCCTGAGTCCACACCCATGAACAGGCTTCACGAATATCATGTCAAAGTGGGAGCTGCCAGGCGAGAGCGCTATGTAGGAATCCAAAGAAGACCTATCAACCAACATAACACAGGTGCTGTTAGTTGCTACACGTTGATGGATTTTCTTTGGAAGAGATTGGTGCACATATGAACTTGTCCGGTGTGCAATGAGGATGACCTGTTGACTAAACTAGTTTCAACCATTTCCAGTCTTTTGTGAGATTTACTTATTTAAATCTCTCACCCTTACCCCCACTCCCCCAGTGGATTATTTTGAGACATGTTAATACGTGGCATGAATATGATCAACTTGTTCCTGTGGTCTTCCAGGGTTTTTCCCTTTAGATAAGCATCCCATTTACTCAAATTGTTTGCTTCAGTCATATATTGTCTTGCCTGTGACATTTACAATTTCTTGTCCCAATCATAGATAAGCTGCCTTGTCTATGGCATCCAAAATTATTTGTTCCAAAACTACTTTGTCAGTGCTACTTTACTCTATTTTTTTTTCTAAAACTAAAATCTCGCTGCGTGACATTAACAGTTCTTTCTAGTTGCCACCAAAAAAAAATATCTTTTCCCCCACAGGACTTGGCGGCCATCTTGTTTAACTAGTCTCATGACGCAACAGTCATGCTGACATATCAACGATCAGCAGTTGTTCAACTTTCATTATCACTCTTCATTACTATATTTACTGGGTGTCTACCACTTACAACAATGTTAAAAGTGTTTTTATTTTTTATTTTTTTGTAGCAGCCCATAATTGTTTTTTCTTCTTAATAGCCATGCTTCTTCTTGTTTGCTATACTTATGTAGTCTCATTTGTAAGTAAAAAAAGTGGAGGCGTCTGCTGGCAGATCTGTTGCGTGAACAACTCCATGTTTTAATGTGTCTGCTGTGTGTTATGGCCTGGTTAAGTGGATACATACGATTGACTACTCACAGCAACAAACATTCATGGACTCGCTCATGAGCATAGATGTGAGACAACTGTAAATAGGCACATGACACGTACAACTGAAGTTAAATCCACAGCATCTATTAAGGAGAATGTGCTTTGTCATTAGCGTGCTGCAAGAGACTGAGCAACCATGAGTGCTGTGACACCCATTAACTCTGAGTGAACTGTTTTCCTAGTTTTATTTGTTGCCTTAATAGTGCAAACATGCAAGTGATATGTTTAACAGATACACACATCTTTGTTACATCCCTCCCTATAAGACTCATAATTATTTATTAAATTTGAACAAATGTTACATCTCCTGACTTTGATGGTCATTGTATCTCAGCATTCTATTGTTTACCATGGTAACCTGTAATGGAGCTAGTGCGTCATTGACAGATCTTCACATTATAAACTTACTAAGGGAGAGAATCATCATTCATTCCAAGTATTGATTATTTCATGTTGAACTTGTCTATGAAATAAATGTACATGACTTCAGTTTTGTAATCAATGCTTTATGTCGTCATTTATGCCAGTTGTTTATTTTAATGACGTTAATTGACTTGACGCTGTGCAAACTCAGATCAGATCAAGTATTTTGTGACAGGGGAGATGACTAACGTTTTTATATGTGTCGCATGCAAGCGTGCACAAAATTGAAGGCAGCTGAGTAAATTAGCTTCATATACCAATGGACTGCATTAAGGTGATCAAACGAGATATCTTATTTGCGACCTGAGTTAAGCATATTGTTGCTTTAGTTATCAGTAAGTGGACCTATGACGCAGGCAGGGCTCCATTTCATGTTTAAGGCAGTAGAAATTGGGGATTGGTCCAACTCAGTAGCAAGAAACGTGAATGCATTCATGACTGGTATAATTATTTCCTTTGTACTCACTTTTTTTTAAAAAATCCGAATAGTCTTGGTTTGAATCCCAGAAGAGACTTATATTTTTTCTTTTGGACCGACAAGTCGCTGCTGTTTACCCAGCCTCTAAAAATGGGTACCATATAATTTTTTTTGTTGGGAAGTAAATGCGGGCGTGATAACGACAACATCGCCAAAAAATTTGCCGAGGTTATAGAAAAACATGGAAACTATAGTTCGTTCACAAATTCGTGCACACAGAGTTGATCAATTATCTCGAAAACTGATGAATTTATGTAATTCTTTTGCATGAAATCTTATTTTTTCACCGACCTTCAGATTTTATAACATTTAAGTAACAAAGTTTTTCCCGTGTGTTACCGGGGCCTCATTATGAGGGAAGTAAAGAATAGTGACCTTCCAGGCATGTCGTAAGAGGCGACTAAGGAGGTTGATTGATGGCTTGACAAGCTGTCATTGTACAAAAAAAGTATTGTTATGGAAACAGCCATAGATTTTAGAAGCAGCGATCTCTGCAATATGTGCCATTTTGGCACGCAAGGTTTCTGTTTTTGAGATTGTGGTTCTGTCCTATGTGCCGTCTTCGGCTCGAAAGGACGATAGATAGATAAGTACAAAGGTAGTGGGAATTTTGCACAAATCGTTTTTTGTTATATAATTTTAGGAAAATATCAAACCGCGTGCTCTAAACATTAGATTTTTACAGTAAATTATGTTAATTTTCTAACAATGCAAGCCAAAGGCGTATTCGTATTACATTGAATAGTAATATAACCGACCTCTTTTAGATTTCTTGGGAAAGTGCATGTACAATAACACAGTTACCTTTTGCATAGTGATGAATTTACACTTTATTTAAACTATTCATGGTTTTAAAAATCAAGTAGTCACTTCACAACAGCTTACGAATTATCACAGGAATATTCATTAATAGTAAATATTTTGTCAAAATACGCCTCTGGACCAATTTAACAAGAAACCGGAAATGAAATTACCAGAAGAAAAAAAAACCTTGGAATGGCACGCGTCTTAGAAGTTAAGAGTGCGAAACGGTACTAAGATTGTGTTGTGTGCACGTGAAATTCGTCTTTTTAAATGGTGAGTTGATTACAACAAATGTGGGTATTGTAAAATCCTAAAATTTAGGACAAGCAAGAAAATCATATTTTTATATACCTCAAATAAGCAAAAATCTTTCCTAAATGCATGACAGTAGGGCAAAAAATCAGACTGAAGGTCGGTGAAAAAATAAGATTTCATGAAAAAGAATTACAGAAATTCATCAAACAGTTTCCGAGATAATTAATAAACTCTGTGGGCACGAATTTGTGAACGAACTATAAGACCATACGCTTAGCGTGGAGGGAATGGCTATTTATTTATTTTCTCAATTTTAGTTGAATGTATATTCTGTCTTGTTTCTAAACTTGTTATATTCTTTAGTCACCGTTTGATTGTGAACGAAAGAACATACAAAAAATAAATATTAGTAGAATAGCCTTCCAGAACGTTAACGTTAAAACTTCTGTTGATTTGCTATTACTCTTCTGAAAGTGAGAGCCACATGGCGTTGTGGTTAATGCACCTGCCCACCCGAAGGTTCGGGGTTAAAATGCCAGTTCAGGCCAATAAGAAGAGATGTAGTACACTTTATAACGCTTGATTCTTCACATTTGCAGCCCCGTTAGACGTCGCATGGTGCTCGTTACTTGTTGACGGAGATCATGGCTGTAACTAAAGTATTGGCCTGGCTAAGACACGATATTTTACTCAAATGCGCTTTTTGAGTGATTCGACGAGTATGCTTAGGAAAATGAAGGAGGCTGGGCACGAACGCAGAGGTTGGAGTTACTTCAGAACTCAGGATTGATTGGGGTCTGTCTCATCTTCGTTCCTGAATACTCCGTGCGAGAGGAAACGAACGAGCTGACACCCTGGCTGGAATAGCTCCCCTTGTGCAATGGACCGGAATGTCATTTTTAATGCCCTCAGGGAAGCAGGGTGCGCTGGTGATTCAGTCAATTTTCATGAATCTACAACCGTTTTCAGACTGCGCGAACATGAGATTGAACCTGGGAATGCAAGAAATGATCGCTGCGTGGGGAAACACAAACGAATCAACACAGAAGTCATCAGTCACCACACATTTCATGCTGCCTGAAAAAAATTCTTATTATATTTTGGTTAATAATGAGCTGTGTGTCTCATCCGTTTTGATCCTGCTTCGATATCCCGCTTGTTTACGATGAATGATGATATCGTATGACAGGGAACAGTTGGCTGTGTTCACTTTCTGCGCGGTTTCGCCTTATGTCTTTTGGCGTGTGCTGAGACTGCTACGATGGGGACTACAGTTACCTTTCTTTGTTTGGGAGATGAGTTGGTAATTCGGATGATTCCACTGGCACGGGTGGTTGAGCAATTATGGATTTTAATTCGTTTGCTGTGATGCCGAGGCCTTCCATAACCAATAACCAATAAATAAAATAAGCAACGAAGAACTGCTGAACATACACATTCAAATGAAAATGCACGCACTTATAACAGTTTAAAATAGAAGGAAGAAAGAAATAAAGAAGACTTTAGCAAGCAGCAAAAGAGAGGTAAACAAAGACAAATTAGAACAGTGAACACAAAGCTAAAAGGAAGTATAATAGATATGAAGCACCATGGGAATTATTGCTATGCCCCACGCAAAGTGGGGAAGCTATGTTGTTAATCTACAATACTGCATGCACAGTGTGGAAATGTGTTTTATTAACAAAGCTTCATTCTGATAAACGAACTACCTCTGGTTCGCAAAAATTGACCACTTAATAGATATTCGGCTAAATATGAGTAAGTTTAGAAAATTAGTAACAGTTATGAAGTACCATGCCAGATGACGGAGGTGATCATGCTTCTACATAACTTTCTGTCATTACAGCTGCATGTTAATTTAGTGACCTGGAGACAGTTCAGAACTACTACTACCTTGGACATAATTTAACCAGTGGTGGAAAATGTACAACTGAAATAAACAAAAGAATAGGAATGGCAAAAAGTAATTTTAATGTCATGAAGAACACACTAACATCAAAACAAATAACACCAGGGCTGAAACTAAGAATAGCAAAATGTTATGTCTTCTCAACTTTCCTGTATGGTGCAGAAACATGGACATTAGACAAGAAAACAGAGCAGAAAATTGAAGCCTTTGAAATTTTGATATATAGAAGAATAGGTAGAATTGGATGGAAGGAAAAGAAAACAAACGATGAAGTCTTAAAACAACTAAAAATGAAAAGAGAACTACTAAACACAATTCAAACAAGACAAATTTTAGGCCATGTTAAAAGACACAACAGCCTACTAAAAGTAATCCTGGAGGGGAAAATACAAGGTAAAAGAGGCAAAGGTAGACCAAGACTAACATGGACGAGTAATATCAAAAGATGGACAAACCAGCCTAGCTAAGACGGAGCAGAATGGCGCTCCATGGTAGCCAACCTTCGTTGCGGAGATGGCACTCGATGATCATCATCATCATGTGCCATACCGGTTGGCGTAGGCGATCATATCCCTCCACAATCTTCTATCTACAGTGCATCGTATCAATTCTGTTGTTGACTGTTTTCCATGCCATGGCACCAAGCTATCCAGTATTTTCTCTCTTTGTCGCCCGCGATCTCTCTTTCCTTTTATTTTGCCAGTTGTAACCAAATATTCCAACTTTCCTCTTCTCATGATGTGCCCGAAAAATGTTGATTGCTTCTTTCTGATGTTTTTTTAAGAGCTCCCTTTTTGTGTTGGCCTCTTTGAGAACTTCCTCATTGGTCTTTTTAGCTGTCCAGGGAACTTTCAACATTCTTCCGAGAAATCCCATCTCGGTGGCCTCTAATCGTCTTTTCATTTGTTACTCGATGATGATGATGATGTTAATTTAGCAGTTGTCGGCGCCATCTGGTAAGGTGAGTTCCAAGATGGATGATATCACGAAGACCGGCCCTGAAGTTTGCCTGCAGCGGGGTGCGTTGTTGTTCTTAGGATCATCATTACTGCACACCGAGTGAACCCATAGGTGCTCTGATAACACCCTCCTCCCGCACACACTGCCAATCTCGTGAAAAACGTAGGAGAATCTCGACCTACATGGACGCACTCCGTGACACGGCATGTGATCCACGGTGTGGGTAGAGTTGTAGAGTGAGGATGTGGATGAGTGGTGACAAGTCAACACTGCTGTGTTGGTTTGGTTTGTTAAGTAGTAAGTTCAACCACCCCCACATATATTACTTTATTACCCAGTTTCAGTCTTGCTTCGCCCTGCTGAACGATTTGCAGCAATATTTTCTCAAGAATCATAATTAATTGAGCCTCGGTGGCCAAGTGGTTAGTGTTCTCACTTCCTGACCAGAAGGATCCCCATAAGTGGCGGATTTTTTTTGAACCGACAAGGCTCCGGGTTCACTCAGCCTCTAAAAATGAAATTTAGGTACCAGAGATTTTTCTGGGAAGTATAGGCGGCCTGGCGTGATACCGACCACATCACCCAAAAATGTGCTGTGGTCATAGAAAGATATGGTCACTAACACCATATTCCCCATACGCCTAGCAAGGCAGTGGAGGGAACCTTTATTTTTTAAAAATTGTAGAGCATCATTGAGTGTGTCTTTGAATCTGTTTCAATAATCCATAGTGTGATCTTATATCGATCGTAGTTAGGATCTGCATAGCATCAAGTGTCTGCTTGTCATGCCGAAATGTGCCAGTAATCTGTGGCGTCATGTCCTACCATCTTATCTTCAGCAATTTATTCGGGCATTGCATGTGGAAGTGGCTCAGCTTCCTGACACTGCGAATGCGCACAGTTCCAATTTCGTATGCATGTAGTAGGGTAGGCAGAACTGTTGTTTGTTGTTTTTTTTTTTTGTTCGATGATAGAGTAACTTGCGTTTGAATTTGATTTAAGAGAAAAAGAGTTGCGCAACGCCGTCCCTCCCTCCTCATTGCCTTTGTCCAGCGACATAGCAATGTCAAGGAGACTCGGACAGAGCACAACCATCTATAATAATAAGGCTCGCGGGCTGAAATGAATCACCCAAAGCTTGTGGCATTTTTAACTTTGCGAGCAGGGGCGGTTTTGGGTAAAATTGACGTCAGCCATTTATAGCACGCATAGTTGAAGACGTCATACGTTTTGTGTGATTTCGGAATTTACCTTTCAACCCGCAGGTCTTAGTAAAACATATATAGATTACTGTGGACAGAGAAAACATGCAATTGGTGACAACGATTTGCTATGTTTGTCACCATGTTTATTGTGTTTCCCATCACGCTGCCATGAGTACATTTCTGCCTGTTTGATTTTTTGTTCAGTTTCGTCCGCACAGTCTGATCGTATAGCAAGTTGGAACACGAGCATGCAGCACCGAGAATATAAGACATAAAGCAAAAGGACAACCCAGGAAATGATAGGCAGACCGAATCAGAGAGCCATCAGATAAATAAAGGTTGACAGCTCAAACAACACAGCTAGCGATAACCAGGGGTTAAGGCAAAGAAATGCATAAAAATACGAAGCTGCAATAAAGCTGAATATAAGGAAAATTTAAAAATACAGAAAATGGCATGTAAGAAGCTTTACATGATAAGTGGACAACACAGACTAAACGACGTTTCGGCACAATAGGCCGTCAGCAGGAACAAACAAGAAAAACAAACACACAAAACTAACAAATATTCTTTCTCCTTTATGTTTGCACACTGACCCCTGTGTGAACTCCTCTGGTTCGGTGTGCATTTGCGCACTTTTTTGCACATTCACGACAGCTACACTTTTGTTACAATTTCCTTTTCATACACACAGGATAGATATTTTCTTCAACATATTTCGAATATTTTTGTTTTGAATGTTTCGTTATTAGTTTTGTGTGTTTGTTTTTCTTGTTTGTTCCTGCTGAAGGCCTATTGGGCCGAAACGTCGTTTAGTCTGTGTCGTCCACCTATCACGTAAAGCTTCTTACATACCTTTTTTCTGTATTTTTTAATTTTTCCTAGCGATAACCAGAAAGCTGCACAAACTTGAAAACATCAAGACACAAGCAGTGGAATAGAAGAATAACACAGGGTTCATTTCATTTAAGATTGACTTCCCTTCACTCAATGTCTCTGCACAACACACGGTGATGTGGGTCTCATCCCCACTTCCCCTAAATAAACTATTTCTATAATTAATTATGTTTTGTTTTGTACACGTCATCGGGTAAGCTCAAGTAATGAACAAACGCGGCATTCCTAAAGACGAAAGTGTTATGACTATTTAGATCACGTTAGAATTCTGCCTGTTGTTTTGACTACTGTTAATGTTTGTTACTTAGGTTGGACATTTTTCGTGTTTACAACAACAAAAAATAAATAAATAAAGACATGAGTTGTTTATTAACAAACATTGCTCAAATGTGTTATCACTTTAAAAGTTTTATATGTTTACGATCACGTCGGAATGACGAGGATATAAAGTACCCCCGTCACGCCAAGTGGCGTACAGGGAAATATGGTGTTAGTGACCCTATATTTTACAGACCTTCAGCACATGATTTTTGGGGTAATGTGGTCAGTATTACGCCCGTGCTGCTTTACTTTCCCAGAAAAAAAATCCGGTACCCATTTAAGGCTGGGTGAGCCCGGAAGCCATCGGTTGGGATCGAACCCTACCCCTTGTCCGTGGTAGTCCAGTTCACTAACCACTGAGCTATCGCGGCTATGACGAGGACATGAGCTTCCATAATTGTCAATTTTCTAAAATTTAGCTGAGTGGCAGTGTTCCCTAGCGTTTGGCTTTTCGTGGCAAGGCGCTGTGCCACTGAGTACGGGTTCGATCCTGCCTTGGTCCATATTTTTTTCTGTTGTTGATTATTTGTCATTTTTTCCGAGTGCTGTAAACATACCTCTTCCTCTGAATTGATTCACTGATTATCGCCTCGGAAGTTTCCCTCTATAATAATATTCATTTATTATTATCTGTCTCCTGTCATAAAAATGCCAAGACAGAAATAGGCGGAGGACATGGTCGCCTACATTCGTGAGCACGGCACTTGATGATGATGATGACGACGACGATGATGATGATGATGAAAACTATAGACGAATTATTCATTAATTCTGTAGTAGAAAAAGAAAAAAAAGAGAAGTAAAGAGACTTCGCATTATCAAAGTAGTTGATAATATTTATGAAGACCCTGGTCTATGTATTTATTCATCTGTTATTTCTAGCAAAAAATCATCGTCATCATCAAGTACCGAGCCTGCTGGCGTATGTGATCATGTATTTCTACAAATTTCGATCTCGACAGTTATTTATCATTTCTGTTTTTGACCTTCTGCCAAGCCATTCTCTTAAGCTGTCTGGCATGTTTTCTCTTTGCTTCCCTCTATCTCCTCGTCCCTGAATTTTTCCAGATGTTACAATATATTCCAGTTGTTCTCTTCTCATTACATGGCCAAATTATGACTGTTTCTTCCTAATATAGGAAATTAGCTCTCTTTTTTGCTTTGACCTCTCTCAGAACATCTTCATTACTCTTCTTAGCTGTCCATGGTAATCTCAACATTCTTCTGTAAAACCACTTTTCTACAGACTCCAGTGCTTTTCTTTTCTGTTGTCCATGATGTAACATGACACAACTTTTTAATGAGCCGGCAAAATACAGGAATGCAGACGCCAAACATTTTATTCTGGATTATCACACGTTTTTTTCATTCTAAAATAGATGCCGTCTCATTCGACCTTGATAGCAACAACAAAGGGGCAACAAAGTTTTCTTCTTTCCTTAAATGACACATCTGACGTGCCAAATTTAACATGAACCGGACTACAAATTCAGACATCAACTCCCAATACGACGTTACAGAAATACACGTTTGCACAAGGCCTTTAGTCAAACTCCATTCAGTTTCCATATTGAGTATTATTTTCCATATTTCTCGTGGTCTTTCCCGGCTTTCACAATGGCAACCTTTACAATGCGGTCAAGGCTGTAAGGATCCAGGCGTTTATTATATTTGCAGAAAGGGCAAGTCTTGAGATCAAGACCAGAGTAATCTCTCCTTTGTACACCGACTCTATCACATTTCATAACATGTTGACCGGCTGGGTGTCGGCTATATTTGACCAGTCCTAAAAAATCTGAGGAATACACATTTTTAGAGTTTCTCTATTTCCACATTCCCTCTTCTTTCTGCCTTCTCTCTCTCTCTCTCTCTCTCTCTCTCTCTATTAATTTTACGGGTAATTTTACGACGTAATGTATCATTTTAGTGATGGAAAATGTTATGATTAAATAAACAAAAGAATAGGAATGGCAAAAAGTAATTTCAATGTCATGAAGAGTATACTAACTTCAAAACAAATAACACCAGGGCTAAAACTAAGAATAGCAAAATGGTATATCTTCTCAACATTCCTATATGATGCAGAAACATGTACATTATACAAGAAAACAGAACAGAAAATTGAAGCCTTTGAAATTTGGATATATAGAAAAGAAAACAAACGATGAAGTCTTAAAACAACTAAAATTGAAAAGAGAACTACTAAATACAATTCAAACAAGACAAATGCGATTTTTTGGCGATGTTAAAAGACACAACAGCTTACTAAAAGTAATCTTGGAGGGGAAAATACAAGGTAAAAAAGGCAGAGGCAGAAAAAGACTTACATGGACGAGTAACATCAAAAGATGGACAAATCAGTCTATAACATCCTGGTCCATCAAAACAAGAGAGAGTAGGATGGCGCTCCATTGTAGCCAACCTTTGTTGCGGAGATGGCACTTGATGATGAATGTATCATTTTACTCCTTTCTTCCTTTCTTTCTTTCTACTTCTTAATTTCATTTTCTTTCTGTCACTCGTATATTTTTTGGTAATTTCACAACAGCATTTACATCTGAAATCAACCTTTCTTTCTTTCTTTTCTTTCTTTTTCTTTCTTTCTTTCTTTCTTCTTTCTTTCTTTCTTTCTTTCTTTCTTTCTTTCTTTCTTTCTTTCTTTCTTTTTTTTCTTTCTTTCTTTCTTTCTTTCATTCTTGCCTTCTTTTTTCTTTCTTTTCTTCTTTCTTTATCTAAGCTCACTTTTATCTCTCTCTCTCTCTCTCTCTCTCTCTCTCTCTCTGGGTAATCTTGCGACGAAATGTGCATTTTAGTTATTTCTTTTTCTTTCTTTATTTTTATTTCTCAATTCCTCTTTCTTTCTCTCTTTCATATATTTTTGGATAATTTACTACGAAATGTGCATTAGACCATTTTTTTTCTTTCTTTCTTTCTTTCTTTCTTTCTTTCTTTCTTTCTTTTTTTTTTACTTCTCAATTCATTTTTCTTTCTCTCTCTCTCTCTCTCTCTCTCTCTCTCTCTCTCTCTCTCTCTCTCTCTCTCTCTCTCTTTCTCTCTCTTAGATATACTTTTGTGATTAAATGTACATTTAAAATCTTTTTTCTTTCTTTTTATTTCTCAATTCCCTTTTCTTTCTCTCTCTTATATAATTTTACAATGAAATGAGCATTACATTTTTTTCTTTCTCTCTTTCCTTTTATTTCTCAAATCCCCCCTCTCTCTCGCCCCCCCCCCCACTCTCTCTCTCTCTCTCTCTCTCTCTCTCTCTCTCTCTCTTATATGTATAATTTTACGACGAAATGTGCATTAAAAATATTTCTCTCTTTTTATTTCTCAATTCCCTTTTCTTTCTCTCTCATATATTTTGGGACAATTTTACACCGAAATTGGCTTTTTATGCCTTTCTTTCTTTCTCTTTGTTTCTCAATTCCTTTTCTCTCTCTATCTCTTTCTTATATAATTTTACGACAAAATGTGCTTTTAAAATCGTTCTTTCGCTCTGTCTTTTTATTTCTCAATTCCCTTCTCTCTTTCTCTCACTCTCATATATATATATATATATATATATATATATATATATATATATATATATATATATATATATATATATATATATATATATATATATATATATATATATAAAGATCCAGCCCTACCCTCCTCTCATTAGAAGCCAAAAACTTGCAATCCGTTTTTATAACAATAAAGTAACCTATTTGTTACTGCTTGCGGTAAGGTAACCAATCCTTACCCACTATAGACGCCAGCCAAGTGATCTGCCTCTTGGGGACATATAATAAATGAATATTATTAAGAAGGGAAACTTCCGAGACGATAGATCAGCGAATCATTTCAGGGGATGAAGTGTTTTTTACAAAACTCCGAGAAAAAAAATCACAAATAATCAACAGAAAAAAAAACAAAAACAAAGACCAATAAATGGTCCGAAAGTGGGTCGAAACCGTACTCATCAGCAGCGCCTTGCCACGAGAAATCAACGGTTTGCCGGAGCACACGGCAAACTCAGCTATCGAAAAAATATAGCTTTCATTGGAGAGGTCTTTCACGAAGGTGTATTCATGACTATAGCAAAGAGTTGCAATCACAACTCGGGAACGAATTGTGAATCTGTACTATCCTATTAAGACAAGCATCTCCCGGATAGGGAAGGGCTGAATACTTGCGATGCAGACAAACAGTTATATGACGAAACAGTACGAATATTAGTTTCCAGTGGTTTAAACCGGAGACAAATAATAATAAAAGAGCATTTTTTATAGAAGGAAACTTCCGAGGTGATAGATCAGCGAATCATTTCAGAGGAGGAGGTATGTTTACAGCACTCGGAAAAAACAATAATAAATAATGAAGAACAGAAAAGAAAACAACAACAGTATTGAGTTATTTGCGGGTCATCTTCTCTGAACCTGTCCATAGGTGCTCAGATCCAACCTACCCCTCCCCCCCCCTTTTTCAGCAAGTCTCGCAGTGTCTAGCGACTGACGACTCCAGTTCTGTGTTGGTTGATAAGTCTTCTTACACGCCCACTAGGTTTCTCATTTCTAGCTGTGCCCATCTTAACTCCCACCTCTTTCATCCGAAAGAGTGACGTGGACTCATGGTTGGTAAAGTCCTGTGCCCTTCCCACATCTCGGAAGACATTGATTATGTCCGCTCAATCCATTGGTTGGCCGTCCTCAACGATAGCGCAACTAGCGAATCTCTCCGCTCTTTCATTTCCCCCATACTCCCGCATGTGCTGGGACGTAGACAAAAGTGACCTTACTTATTTGTGACTTCTGCAATGACTCTAACCATTGCATACGTACAGAGCCCGCCTCCCTTTCTTTTTATCATGCTCATCCAATCACTCAGTATACAGGCGTGGGTGTAGTCTTATGACTGTAACCAGATGAATGCCCTGGTCACTGCCATCACATCCATCATCATGCTACTCGTGGTCATAACGTATGCACCACTGTTTTCCTTGACTATAATGCCTGCCGAGCGTGCTGTAAATGCCCATGCTCTCCTTTGGTGTCATATTACAGACCCGTCTATATAGATGACTGCATCTTTCTTATCGGTGTTATCCCAGATGAGACCATTGACCATGACTGAGTTATGTTCCCCAGGATCCTGTCGAGTGTGACAATACACCAGAATGTCCATCTGAATGACGTAGGCACCGGTATCCACTCCTCGCCAGCGTTGGTATTGGTAAGACCTGTTTGATATCATCCACTGTTTGGCCCACCCATGACTTGCCTCTTATTAACCGACACCTTTCCCTGTGTGTAGCACATGGTGAACATAAAGAGCACTAGTTGGTCCGAAGCAGGATCGAACCTTGTTGTTGATTATTTGTAATGTCTTTTTACTAGTGCTGTAAACATACCTTTCCCCCTGAAATCATTCGCAGATCTGCCACTTCCTTTTCCCGGTGCCCTTTCCCACTTTAACTGCTGTGAAGACTCACTCTTATAGTTCCGGGATAAGCTGTGGGAGATGTCACCAGACTGCAGCTAACGAACGCTTTCTTCGAACTCATTAATATTGATGCCTACGTACATTCGAGATTCTTGTAATAGCCTGTAGACAGATGAAAGTGTTGACAACAATAATGGCGAAATGTCTTGCCAAGATTATTTTAATTAAAAACAATAATGATGAAATGTCTTGTCAAGACTATTTTAATTAAAAACAATAATGATGAAATGTCTTGTCAAGACTATTTTAATTAAAAACAATAATGGCGAAATGTTCTGTCAAGACTATTTTAATTAAAAACAATAATGGCGAAATGTTCTGTCAAGACTATTTTAATTAAAAACAATAATGATGAAATGTCTTGTCAAGACTATTTTAATTAAAAACAATAATGGCGAAATGTTCTGTCAAGATTACTTTAATTAAAAACAATAATGGCGAAATGTTCTGTCAAGACTATTTTAATTAAAAACAATAATGGCGAAATGTTCTGTCAAGACTATTTTAATTAAAAACAATAATGGCGAAATGTCTTGTCAAGACTATTTTAATTAAAAACAATAATGGCGAAATGTCTTGTCAAGACTATTTTAATTAAAAACAATAATGGCGAAATGTCTTGTCAAGATTATTTTAATTAAAACCAATTCTGGCGATATGTGTTGTCGAGATTATTTTAATTAAAGATAATCTTCGTGATAACCCCCCCCCCCTTTTTTTCCCTTTTCTCCCCTCTTACCCCTTTTGAGGAAAATAACAACAAATAAACTTGCAACTCCAACAACATCATCTAGAGGTTGGCAATCATTAGTATCCCTCTGTATGAAATATGATTCACATTATGACAATCAACTTACTGATTATCGTTAATGACACGCAGGCCAAGAAAGAGAACTCTGACAGGAAAATAACAAGGACAAACCGACTCCTGAGTGAATCAAGGAAGCTAGTTCCTCACTCTCGAAGACAAGTCCCCAAGGGTGAAAACAATTAAAGCAGGAATGATTTTCTGTGGATATAATGTGGATTTATAGAACAATAGGTAGAATTGGATGAAAAGAAAAGAAAAGAAAACAAATGCTGAAGGCTTAAAACAACTAAAAATGATAAGAGAACTACTAAACACAATTCAAACTAGACAGATGAAATTTTGGGGCATGTTAAAAGACACAACAGCCCACTAAAAGTAATCTTGGAAGGGAAAATGCAAGGTAAATGAGTCAGACCAAGACTAACAAAGACAAGTAACATTAAAAGATGGACTTTGACAACCTGCACCATCGAAGCAAGAAACAGAGCGGAATGGCGATAAATGGTAGTCAACCTTCTATGCGGAGACGGCACTGAATGATGATGATGATAACATTCAAGAAGCCTATTTGCGAGAAGATTTCAGCGCATCTGTGATTATAACAAACAAAATACAAGTTCAAAGCATTAATAGATACAGGAGAAGAAGTGAGTGTGATCATCATCGCGACGATCTGCTTAGTGATTGTCGTTATGAGATGTAGAGTTAGATAGATAACAAGACCTACATCACATTCAACAAGTCTAGAAATGGCCATTCTCCGTGGCACGATCAATGGTAAAAGTAAAAAAAAGACCCCAAAAGAGGCGGGAATGTAATTTACATTAATAGACAGGTATTGACTTCGTAAGTGCAAAAAGAACAGCGACAAACAGAGATAGATGGAGTGAGTGATAGTCAACAAGTGCTATAACCCTGCACCGAATTTGAAGGTCAAGGTAAAATCAGGGTACGGCATGTACAAGTTAAAACAAAACAACTCACAAACATCCGCGTATACAGCAACAAATCACTGGAAGAAAAATAAGCTCGAACATGCTGCTGATGACAACAGTGACCCAGGTTGCAGTGGCCGCACTTTGAACTTAGTAACATTTCTTCCAATTAACGGCTTGAGTGTGTTAACGAGTATGGTGTTAGTGCCCTTTTTATGACCATCGGTTCATTTACTTGGCAACATGGTCAGCAGTACGATAAGTATCGTCTTTCTTCACGAGAACAAAGATCTCTGGTACCGTTGGTTATTGGTTCTTTGGTTATGGAAGGCCTCGGTATCACTGCAAACGAATTAAAATCCATAATTGCTCAACCGCCCGTCTCAGTGGAATCATCCGAATTACTAACCCATCTCCCAATCAAAGAAAGGTAGCTGTAGTCCCCATCATTGCAGTCTCAGCACACGCTAAAAGACATAAGGCGAAACCGCACAGAAAGTGAACACAGCCAAATGTTCCCTGCCATACGATATCATCATTTATCGTAAACAATTGGATTATCGAAACATGATCAAAACGGATGAAACACAGCTCACGGTGTGCACAGAGCACTTAACTCAGTAGCTCCTGCAACAAGCCGGGTAGTTATTCTATCATAGACAAGACGTGCAAATAATGTTGATTAAACCCTCTGGTACCTATGTTAACTCATTAACTACATAAATATTTTGTTGATTTGATCAAAGCTTCCTTACTTGCAATTGTGAAGAACGTTGTGTCATTAAGTTCAAACATGGAAAATAAACATAAAATTGTAATAAGTAGCTGAACATGTAGAGAGACGAGACAAACTGCGACGTTTCGGCAAAAGCCCTCATCAGATACAAGACAACAAATACTAATACAAAAACAAACACTAAATATGAGTACTTATACATGTAATATATGGGAGCCGCGATAGCTCAGTGGTTAGTGCACTGGACTACAAAGGTCAAGAGTTATGGTTCGATCCCATCCGACTGCTTCCGGTTCACCCAACCTTTAATTTGTACCGGATTTTTTTTCTGGGAAAGTAAAGCGGCACGGGCGTAATACCGATCACATTAACCCAAAAATCATGTACCGAATGTCTGTAAGATTTATGGTCACTAACACCATATTCCCTATACGCCACTTGGCGTGACGGGGGACTTTACTATATGTAATATATGTGTATGTGTCATGTATGTCGATCTTTATTAAAGAGATCTTCGGTGAATCTAGAAGATGTTGGTCCAGAGATGGAACCCGACCTCTTATCATGAATATACCACTACTCTACCGCTGCGCCAATTACATGGCTAAATATTTCCATGACGTCCCAACCATGCTGAGACACTTGATATTTATAAACATGTTGCCATGTTTATGCTTGTAACATGTCCATACCACCGAGGCAAGTAATATTTGCAAAGGAGTTTTCCTGAAAGGCATTCATCTATGACATTGTTTACAGAGATATACAATCTGAAAAGTCGGGAACGTGTGATTCGTGAAATTGAAAGGATATTTACATAGAGAAGGGAGGTTTGTATAACGCAAATAAGTCGTGTTGTTTTAAGGTGTTTTGGGTGAGAACAGCGGCGGATATTCATGGGAGACAGCAGGGGCCACTACTCTATTAATATTTTGTTAGAATACATAACACAATCACATTCCAGCCAATGAGTTAAATGCCACTGTACAACTAGCCATCTTATTCCCTGGTATGGAGGCGAAGGCGCGCCTCCCAGCACCAGAGCTGGAAGTTGTCAGCGACTGATAGCTGATGGCTTGCGCCAGGATCGGTGAACCAAAACCATCCAGACCCTGCTCCACCTCTCCGCGGTGCCTCCAGTAACAGACTAACCTGCCTAGTCTGGCCAAGCGAGCAGGGATCGAAGAGGGAAGACAACCCGGTACTCAAAAATGCCGTGCTGAAGTCGGATGTGTTGGGCCGAAAGGCGCAAATATCACAGTGTTACACTGCAAACTACAACACAACGCAGACACGTCCACTTAACGTCCTTTTAAGGGCGGATGGCGAAGAGGAAGTCTACAGTCTACGAATACTCTAGAAGACTTTAGTCATCGGGCGAACGCAACCAACCAACCATTCCCTGGCATAGCCGTGATATTGTTCAAATAACTCAAAGCGTTACTAATAAATAGGATCGACCTTGCAATGTGTATGAGAAGTAGGTAGCCCATTTCAACAATTACATTCTTGTTTCCATGACAACAAAAGGCCGAAAATCAGATTGCATACTATTATTTTATTGAAACATTACAAGTAGAGTGTTGATTGGGAGAAGAATTTATGAAATGTGCCTACTGAAAGTATCACTGCGCTGTGTCATTATATCATCATCATTAACATGATACAATGCCTGCTGGCGTAGATAATCATGTCTCTCCACGACTTTCGATCTCGACAATTATTTATAATTTCTCTTGTTGACCTTCTGCCAAGTTATTCTCTTAAGCGGTCTGGTATCTTTTTTTCTTTAATTCCCTTTATCTCTTTATCTCTCAATTTTCCCAGTTGTCACAATATATTCCAGCTGTTCTCTTCTCATTACATGGTCAAAGAATGATGATTGTTTCTTCCTAATATTGAAAATTAGCTGTATTTTTCCTTTGGTCTCTTTCAGAACGTTTTCATTACTCTTCTTAGCTGTCCGTAGTATTCTCAACATTTTGATGTATTTTAAAACCACATTTCTACACCCTCCGGTGATTTTTTTTGCCTGTTATTCTATTGTCCATAATTCACATCCATATGCTAAGACTGACTCTACACAACATTTAATAACTCTTTTTCTTCTTTCTATTGTCAAAATGGATTGCACAGTATCTTCCTCATTTTTTTGGAAAGATACTTTTTGACTCAGCCATCCTGCATCTCACCCCTTTTGTACATTTACCACCTGAGGTTAACAAAGTTCCAATATATTTAAATTCATTTACCTGTTTTAATATTATTCTACTTGTCTTTATTGTGCATTTATGTAAAGTCTTTTTCTTTGTTGTTACCATTATTTGTATCTTTTTACTATTAAGGCTGGGTGTAACATGTCAACATGTGTAACATGGGTGTACAATGTCATTTAGTGACAGCATACAACCTTGCTTAACACCGTGTTATTATTTGTTCAAACATCCCCAATTGGTTTCCAGTTCTTATGGCCGCGGTCTGTTGCCAGTACATGTTCTTAATTATTCTTAAATCTTTGCTATCTACGTTTATACTTTCTAAAATTGTGATTATTTCTTGGTGTTTTACTTTGTGACATGCTTTGGTATAATCTATGAAACATAAGTATAGATCTGTTTTCACCTCTATGGCTTTTTCTACTAAAGATCTTATGAGCTATATGGCATTGTTCGTACCTTTACCTCCAACAAAACCACACTGTTCATCACTAATTTCTGGACTGATTTTGTTTCGCTCTCTTCACATAATGATTTTTATTAATATCTTAGTCATGTGACTATTGTGCGAATATCATCGCATTCAATCGCACCCGATTTCTTTGGTAGAGCTACGAATATTGATTTTAACAGATCATCTGGTATATATTCGCTGTTGTAGACATCATTTAATATGTTTATTATTATTTATGTTCCAAAATCACACATGATTTCAATCTCTTCTTTAGTTATATTATCTGGTCCAGGAGCTTTTCCTGCTTTCATATTGCGCAAGGCGTCTTCCACCTCCTCTTTGAGTATTTCTGGTCCTTCTTCATTATCCTTAATATTTACTTCAGTTCGCTCATCATTATAACGACATTTAATGTATTCTGTCCATCGTTCCCTTATGCTTTCTTGTTCATTCAACAGTTCTCCTTCCTTTGATCTTAAACATACAGTTTTTGATTCCGTGTTTCTTCCTGTTAATTCTTCGATTTGTTTATATATGCCTTAGGCATCTGTTTTTATTTCTTTGCATTTCAATCTCTTTATATCTCTGTTTTAGCAATGCTTATTTTGCTTCATTGCATTTTATTACAATTTATTTATTTAATCTCTTATACTCATCTTTGTTTATCCTAATTCTTCTTCTTGTATCCATAAACCTGTCATCCTTTTCGTTATTGATTTTGTCCTCACTGATTGTATGAACTATTTTGAGTGTCATTACATACATATAAAAAAAAACTGAACGAAACTGTAAGAGAGTTTAATTAACAGGAAAACCGTGTTTTTTTTTTTTTTTACATAACTTATAATGTAAAGAACTAAGATAGTATGATGTAATTATAATGATGTTAATTTAGGGTAATACTTGAAGGAACTATATTACAGAGCAGAAATTGTAGCAATGTTCATGTCGCAAATTATCAGGATAAAGGCCAACGTAAATGTTCGGTTTCATGTCTGGCCTCCTCAACCTTTAAACTCACCGTCCGCTGCTGAGAGACAAAGGGAAATAATTTGAGAGGGAAAAGAAATGCAAATTAAGAGTTGGAATCAAACATAAAGGAATGAACAGGTCTTGATTAAGAAAATCGTTGTGCAAATGTGTGAAACAGAGGGAGGGAGAGAAAGAGAGACAGACATTGTTAGTTGCAAACTCCGTGGCATAGTAACACGTAGCTAAGGAATGGGAGGTGAAATGGCGTGGCAAAGTGGCCTATAGCCAGGTTAGACTGACACATTCCGATTTTTGTGAGAGAAATGAGTAATAGAAAAACAGTGGAAAGTGCGCTCGTACATGAACATAACTCTGGGTGAGTAAATGAACATAACTCTGGGTGAGTTAATGAACAGTCTGAGTGAGTAAATGAATATAACTCTGAGTGAGTAAATTAATATAACAATGAGTGAGTAAATGAACAGTCTGAGTGAGTAAATGAATATAACTCTGAGCGAGTAAATGAACAGTCTGAGTGAGTAAATAAATATAACTCTGAGTGAGTAAGTGAACATAAATCTGTGTGAGTAGATGAACATATGTCTGAGTGAGTAAGTGAACATAAGTCTAAGTGAGTAAATGAGCATAACTCAGAGTGAGTAAATGAACATAAGTCTGAGTGAAAAAGTAAACATAAGTCTGAGTGAGTAATTTACATAAGTCTGAGTGAGTAAGTGAACATAAGTCTAAGTGAGTAAATGAGCATAACTCAGAGTGAGTAAATGAACATAAGTCTGAGTGAGTAAGTAAACATGAGTCTGAGTGAGTAATTTACATAAGTCTGAGTGAGTAGTTGAACATAAGTTTGAATGAGTAAATGAACATAACTCTGAGTGATTAAATGAACATAGGTTTGAGTGAGTAAATGAACATAAGTCTGAGTGAGTAAATGAACATAAGTCTGAGTGAGTAAATGAACATAAGTCTGAGTGAGTAAATGAACACAAGTCTGAGTGAGTAAATGAACACAAGTCTGAGTGAGTAAATGAACACAAGTCTGAGTGAGTAAATGAACATAAGTCTGAGTGAGTAAGTGAACATAAGTCTGAGTGAGTAAATGAACACAAGTCTGAGTGAGTAAATGAACATAGGTCGGAGTGAGTAAATTAACATAACTCTTAGTGACTAAAAGAATATAAGTCTGAGCGTATAAATGATCATACATTTGAGTGAGTAAATGAACATAACCCAAAGTAAGTAAATGAACATACGTCTGAGTGAGTAAATGAACATAAGTCTGAGTGAGCATATGAATATAACAATGAGTGAGTGCATGAATATAACTCTGAGTGAGGAAACGAACATAACTTTGAGTGAGCTAATGAATATTACCATGAGTGAGTACATGAATATAACAATGAGTGAGTACGTGAATATAACTCTGAGTAATCACAGATCTATTTAAGATGAAATATTATCGTCTTTACTTAAAAGAAAGCCATCATATCGAATTCTACATGTGTAAGCGATCATGTCCTTCAGTATTTTTTTGACTCTGATGTTCTTAACTATACCTACATTCGATCTTTTTTTTTCATGCCAAACTGTTAATTAAACTGTCTACAAGTTTTACTCGTTTCATAACGTGGACACAACAGATATGATGACGGGTATAGCGTTGACATCAGGTGCCTTTAACAAACTTGGAGATTACAAAAATAATAAGCAAGCACACGAAACTCAGAACTGGATTACAAAGAACAAGAGGTCAGGTCCGATCCTGATCGATGGCTTCCGGGTTCACCCAGCCTTAAACGAGTACCGGATTTTATTTAAATGAGAAATTAAAGCGGCACGAGAATAATACCGACCACATTACCCCAAAAATCATGTGATGAAGGTCAGTACAAATCATGGTCACTAACACCATATTCCCTATACGCCACTTGGCGTGACAGGCTCTTTACATTACTTACACGAAACTCAGCTTTAATTCTTGTGCAATACCAGAGCAACGGATGCGAAAGCTAGAGGTCGATTCAAGCTCTAGAAAAAGAGACCAATTGCCTTTTAAATAAAGGCATCAGAAGAGTCTTAAATATAGATTAGAGATTTACCAAATGAAAATATAAAATAGAAATCATTCAAAAATGCGTGTCAGGCTACATAGGGGGAAGACACTGGAAGCACATCGTGAGGACACCATATCATCATGTGCCATATCGGTTGACGTAGGCGATCACGTCATTCCACAAAATTTCTATCCACAGTGCATCGTTTAAATTCAGTAGGTAACAAGCAGCTAATTACAGTGCTGCGGTAAAGCTGGTAGCAAGGAGCCAGTAGTGGGATGTAATATACATTCCAAGATATGGTGACAGCTTTACAAAAAAGGAACAAGAAAATCTTTATTCTTCAGATGATCTTTTTCTATCGATAACTACACTTCAATATTAGAAAACTACAACATCGTTTCTCTATCGATAACTACACTTCAATATTAGAAAACTATAACATCGTTTCTCTATCGATAACTACACTACAATATTAGAAAACTATAACATCGTTTCTCTATCGATAACTACACTACAATATTAGAAAACTATAACATCGTTTCTCTATCGATAACTACACTACAGTATTAGAAAACTATATCATCGTTTCTCTATCGATAACTACACTACAATATTAGAAAACTATAACATCGTTTCTCTATCGATAACTACACTACAGTATTAGAAAACTATATCATCGTTTCTCTATCGATAACTACACTACAATATTAGAAAACTATATCATCGTTTCTCTATCGATAACTACACTACAGTATTAGAAAACTATATCATCGTTTCTCTATCGATAACTACACTACAATATTAGAAAACTATATCATCGTTTCTCTATCAATAACTACACTACAGTATTAGAAAACTATATCATCGTTTCTCTATCGATAACTACACTACAATATTAGAAAACTATAACATCGTTTCTCTATCGATAACTACACTACAGTATTAGAAAACTATATCATCGTTTCTCTATCGATAACTACACTACAATATTAGAAAACTATATCATCGTTTCTCTATCGATAACTACACTACAGTATTAGAAAACTATATCATCGTTTCTCTATCGATAACTACACTACAATATTAGAAAACTATATCATCGTTTCTCTATCGATAACTACACTACAGTATTAGAAAACGATAACATCCATTCGACACATCTATGTTCCTCAAAGCTTCAGCATTCTCATATATCATCGTTTTCTTGTTTTATGGAACAGGATGATAAGACTGAAAAAAATAAGCCACATAAAAATAAGCATGTCCATAAACCAGTCACTATTTCATCATCATCATCATCATCATCGAGTGCCATCTCCGCAACGAAGGTTGGCTACCATGAAGCGCCATTCTGCTCTGTCTCTTGCTTTAATGGTGCAGGTTGTCATAACCTGGCTTGTCCAACTTTTGATGTTACTCGTCCATGTTAGTCTTGGTCTGCCTCTGCCCCTTTTACCCTGTATTTTCCCCTCCAGGATTACTTTTAGTAAGCTGTTGTGTCTTTTAACATGGCCCAAAAATCGCATTTGTCTTGTTTGACACTATTTACAACCATTTATAAACAAATTTAATCTTTCGCTTTTGAGAGTTATCCCCCCTCCCCCCTTCCCCTCCGCCACTAAAAGGAACTTTGGTTGTGTTCCGCTGTGTTGTGATTACAATAACCTGCGTTTTCGAGCCTTTCACCCTCAAAATACATTACTTTCTTTCACTTCAAAAACATTACTTTTGTTCTTACCAAAAACATTAATTTCGTTCACACCAAAAGCATTACTTTCTTTCACCTCAAAAGCATTACTTTCGTCCACCCCAAAGATATTACTTTTTTTCGCACTTCATGTTCTGATATAAGGAAACAACAGATAAAATGGTTTGGCCACGTAACAAGGCAGCAAGATCAAAACACAACACAACGAGCCTTCAACAAACGTTGTGAGAACACCAGACCCAAGGGTCGACCACGAAAAATATGGATTGGCGGAATATTAGAAGCACTAGGAAACATAACAGCAACAGAGGCGAACAGAAGAGCAAAAGACCACAAATTGTATCTCCCTCGACGCTGAAAGGCAGATGAGGAAGGAAAGAAGAAGAAGAAGAAGATGTTCTGAGTACCAGGCTTATTCTCCCTTCCTAGCTTAGTCATACCAAATAGTTTCCAGATCGGATACGAAGCGGATGAGAATGATCTCTATCAGTTCTGGTTCATTACTTTTCATGTCAGTAGTAAGATATGGGGCGCTAACCGGTTTCAGCTTATTGATTATCCTGATTGTTCAGCCTTTTTGGCAGATCAGAGGGAATTTAGAAAATGTCCTCTCCTGGTGGGGTGGATGGAGACCGCTGTTTTATCATCACTGAGCAGACATTAGTTTCAGCGGTTGAGCAGACATTAGTTTCAGCGTTTGAGCAGACATTAGTTTCAGCGTTTGAAAAGACATTAGTTTCAGCGTTTGAGCACATATTAGTTTTAGCGTTTGAGCAGACATTAGTTTCAGCGTTTGATCAGACATTAGTTTTAGCGTTTGAAAAGACATTGGTTTCAGCGTTTGAAAAGACATTAGTTTCAACGTTTGAGCAGACATTAGTTTCAGCGTTTGAGCAGACATTAGTTTCAGCGTTTGAAAATACATTAGTTTCAGCGTTTGAGCACACATTAGTTTTAGCGTTTGAGCACACATTAGTTTTAGCGTTTGAGCAGACATTAGTTTTAGCGTTTGAGCAGACATTAGTTTTCAGCGGTTGCCTAAAAAAAAGGTCACGGAGTGAACTCGAATGTCATATAACTAACCACCTAACAATTTATTAATCTTATCTATTTATATATTTATAGCAAGGAAAATCATAATACGATATCGCATTTACCATGCCCGTATAATGAGTCATACATTATGTCGTAATTATAATCATCTGCTTGAACTCGAATGATGTTTTAATATGTTCATTTGGCAGTTGTTAAAAGTGAAGGTTGGAGGATAATTACGAGAATGCTACCAAGAGCTCTTATTAAAAGTGAAGGTTGGAGGATAATTACGAGAATGCTGCCAAGAGCTCTTATTAAAAGTGAAGGTTGGAGGATAATTACGAGAATGCTACCAAGAGCTCTTATTAAAAGTGAAGGTTGGAGGATAATTACGAGAATGCTACCAAGAGCTCTTGTTAAAAGTGAAGGTTGGAGGATAATTACGAGAATGCTACCAAGAGCTCTTATTAAAAGTGAAGGTTGGAGGATAATTACGAGAATGCTACCAAGAGCTCTTGTTAAAAGTGAAGGTTGGAGGATAATTACGAGAATGCTACCAAGAGCTCTTGTTAAAAGTGAAGGTTGGAGGATAATTACGAGAATGCTACCAAGAGCTCTTATTAAAAGTGAAGGTTGGAGGATAATTACGAGAATGCTTTGGTCAGTCGCTGGACACTGAGGGAATTGCTGAGGAGGGGATCTGAGCACCTATGGACATGTTCGGAGTGCAATGATGATGACCCACAAATAACTCAAATACGAGAATGCTACCAAGAGCTCTTTAAACCCCATTGACCACCAAGATGATGGGACGAATGATGATGACGGCTCGTTTTCTTTGTCATTTTCTCAGAATATTTCTTTTTTTTGTCTTGCCCTTTTCTCCTTGATTTGTCCTGTCGCCCTGAATTTCACTATAATATTTTTTCTCCATCTAAATATGTATAGCTAAGAAATGTCAGACAAATCATTTTGTCTATACACTAACTTCAAACTTCCTCCTTTTCATATGTAACTTCTAGCGGCCTGGAGAGAAGCTTCGCTTAAGTAAGGATGGACCATAAGTACGTAATTATGTTTGTGACAAAATGTAGCCAAATTATTTACCCTTTAGCAGCAAATATGCGGATGGACTAGCACGCCTGTCTGCCTGATAGCATGACAATAGATTTTTTTTAATGGTATGGATTCAGATACTGTTTCAGTGTGTTTGTTATAGAGGGCGTCTCACTCGCACGGAACCTGGCATTACCGCAACAATTATTATCCTGTTTGGACGCAAATGTTGGTCACTCCCAGCACGAGTTATGTCACATTTCGTACAAAATGAAGTAAGTCTTCACATTTTTTATGCGTTATCCTCAATTGTGGTAAAATCATTACAGAAATGCCGGATTAATTAGAGAATGAGACATCCTATATAAGCCTACACCATCATCATCATCATCTTTATCGAGTGCCACCTCCGCAATTAAGGTTGGGTACCATGGAGCGCCATTCTACTCTGTCTCTTACATTGATGGTGCAGGTTGTCATAGACTGACTTATCAATCTTTTGATGTTACTCGTCCAAGTTAGTCTTGGTCTGCATCTTTTACCTTATATTTTCCCCTCCAAGATTACTTTTTAAACCTACTTATATGTTCATATATGGATATTTGTATTATTTCTTTCGTCACATCTAGTTGTGTATTTGGAAAATGGTGTTTGTGTCCAATTTTTTAAGCGGCATCGGCAAATTTACGTGTTGTATGGTCAAAATCACTCCAGGCTATCCCATTTTTTTCCTGTGAACATTTTTGGTACTCGTTTTGAGAGCCTGAGTAACCGCAGAAACCGATCCAAAAGTATTGAGAAACTAATCCCAGTCAATCAGTAGATGTGCACGCTAGTTTAGGGTTACCCGATGTCCGGATTTAGCAGGACGTGTCGTACGTTTTAGGTGTTTGCCCGGTGTCTGTCCAAGCGATGTAGAAAGTCAGAATATGCTCTGCTTTTGTAATGCTGTCGATTACTAATTTATACTTAACTTGCAACATTTCTACGTGCAGTCATGATGCATTGCTCTTCAATATTTCAATGTACCTCCACCATTATAAGTTCATGCAGTCGAATCCAAAGTTTGATGAATGAGCGTATATGACCACATTGGTTCACTACCCGCAGAAGTGGTCCTCCATCCGGGATCCGATTTTTTTACTAGCATGTCTTGATTTTGATCCAGAAAAATCTTTCGACTATCCATCAAGGTATTTCCGGTTCCTTGTTAGGTCGGCATGGATCACTTAAAATATTACCGTTGTTTGAGCAGCATTTCGATACGAATTTAGGATTTTTAGTAAAATTACTAGAAATACAAGCATGGGCCGGTGAAACTGCAGAAACAGTAGCACATTAAATATCACGTACACTAGAAATATCAAGAAAATGTGATGTTTTTTTCTGGGGACAACGCCAAGTTAAATATTTGAGGGTTTGCAAGAAATAACTTGAACAATTTTGTTTGGTATTTAGAGTAGAATGTAAATGAGCTATTTATTTATATTTGATGTCTCGCTCACAATCTCCACAATTGTTATCTACATGGTACAGATTGTCTGACTGCTGACATAGAGCATGGAAACACAAATATTTAATGTTTAATTTACTAATGCAGTTAGAACAGAAGAGCTGAAAGAATTGTGGGATGTTGCTTCAATTAGATATGAAGATCGTTTATGCCATACACAATCGAGATGATTAACTCGATCACTTCTATTGAAAAGCTCCAAAAAATGAATCCAGCATTGGACGCATACTTTATTTCACAACCCAAAAAATGTACCAACAACCATAAGACACTTTTGTTTTAATGAACGTGCAGAGTTCTGTCCGTGGTTTCTTAATTCTATTTTGTTTATATTTCATGTCAAAATATTAACTTTGAAGGGAAAGAATGTCTGGCATAGAAATCATTGAAATAATTGATTTTGTTTTATCTTCACTCGAGAATACTTGATGAAGAGTTCTGAGTCTATGAATGTAGGAGCAAGCATCAACACCAGGAGTTTGACAACATTTGTTTTGGATATTTGCAGACTTGGGCTTCATCACTGGTGGAATGCTTTCAATGGACGAAAATAGAACATCTTAGCGCCCTTAAAAGAATGATCGACTTGATTCATGCACTATCTTTAAAGTGGGCGAAAACTGAAGTGTCGTACTAGCTCAGGTTACACCAACAACGGCAACAACAAAAACTACTACTACTATTGCTAACAACAACAATAATAATAATATTGGGTGTAGGTGTCAAATCAATTCACAACTTTCTATCTCTACACATGTTTATCAGTTCTGTTGGTGTTTCCTACCAAACCATGCATTTTCTACCTATCTTTCGTTCGCCAGAAGTATTGTCTATATCTGCAATGTTGTTTCCTGTATAAATGTTACTGTCTTTTGTAATTCTTGCAGTGGCCCATATAGTTTTATCAGTAATGTTGTATATATGGGCTAATGGATTTTCCTCAGTCTACTATATTCAGTGCTGTATTGAAGTATGTGTTCAGCATTCTGGGGCGCCTGTGCACATGTACATGTAGTTGAGGTGCCGGTCTTGAATTTTGTACACATGTGACTATGGAGTCGATTGTAAACTGTTCTGAGGCGTATAATAACTTGTTCATTTATATTCATATTATGAAAAACATCTTGATTTGGGGCTTATGGTCCTCTGATTGATTTCATTATCTATTTCTTCTGATGGTATGTAACCGGTGCATCCGGTTGTGTGCCTGTTGCGACTTTATTTGCCAGCTGACCTGCTCTCTCGTTTCATAGCATTCCACAATGAGATTGGATCCACTGCAAGACGACCCTGTGGTGCTTGCAGAGCTCAGTCAACAAGGTCTGTAGATGTGGTAATTTTCTGAATTGTAGGTCTGGAATGCAGATTTTGCATCTGTCAAAAATACTACAAGTTGTGAGTTAAGATTACTTGTCAGCAGTTTTTCTATTGCCAACTTTATTGCTTGGATTTCTGCATCGTAATTGTGACAATATTTCCTTGTTGCCATTTTATTCCTATTCCTTGTACTATTTGGGTACTCTATGTATGCACCTGTTCCCCTTTCTTTACTGCATTCTGTGCTAACGCATCTGTGTAGACACGAATCTATTGATCGTTTGGGTATTCTTCATCCAAGAAACTGAGAGCGATTGTTTTACGCTGTAAACTGTTCTGTTCCTCCTTGTTTAGTATTCCTTTCACTTCTGTCCGTATTTGTTTTGACAATCCGGATTCCTCTGTCCAGGGAGTCTATTATGTTATGGGCAGTAGGGGGCTGACAACTCTTGGCATGTCTGGTGTTTGTCTACAAATTCGCTTTGTTTGGTGGATAAAACTGCTTCTCTTAATTAAGTCGTCCCAATGTAAGATTCTGGAATCGGTCTTTTATCGGATGCCTCTACACGCATGACCATTTTTCTACCTGTATCAGCACCTTTGTGTGACTTCGTTCTCTCAGTACTGGTATTCTCCACAATTTCTCAATCTTCAATGTTGGTGTTCATTTAATTACCATGCCTTTTAAAATGGGCGTGTTTTGTTTTCTGTTTTTTTCCCTCTATCTCTACTCTCTTCACGTTTTCCAGTTGTCACAAAATGGTCCGTGTTCCAACTCTACCCATGATATTCACAGTGTATATGTCCCTATATAGTCCGTGTTCCAACTCTACACATGATATTCATTGTGTATATGTCCCTATATAGACCGTGTTCCAACTCTACCCACGATATTCACAGTGTAGATGTCCCTATATAGTCCGTGTTCCAACTCTACCCATGATATTCACAGTGTAGATGTCCCTATATAGTCCGTGTTCCAACTCTACCCATGATATTCACAGTGTAGATGTCCCTATATAGTCCGTGTTCCAACTCTACCCACGATATTCACAGTGTAGATGTCCCTATATAGTCCGTGTTCCAACTCTACCCACGATATTCACAGTGTATATGTCCCTATATAGTCCGTGTTCCAACTCTACCCACGATATTCACAGTGCAGATGTCCCTATATAGTCCGTGTTCCAACTCTACCCACGATATTCACAGTGTAGATGTCCCTATATAGTCCGTGTTCCAACTCTACCCACGATATTCACAGTGTAGATGTCCCTATATAGTCCGTGTTCCAACTCTACCCATGATATTCACAGTGTATGTGCGTGTGTGTTTATGTTGTGTGTGTTTGTTTGTTTGTTTTGTTCCCTATGGTTTTACCGCTAAAAATTCTTCTGTTCAGCATTGGCCTATTTTACGATCCTCCAGGGTAGGACTTTTCTATCAAAAGTTAAGGAAGAAAACCCAAATATAATAGACAAAAGGCAAGGGGAAAACATGGCTGTAAAGCCCCTAATAACGTCATGTGTCGTTGCAAACACAATTATTACTAGAAAACAGGTTTTTACTAACTTCTCATTCAAAGAACCGTGACATCAGATGTTCTACAAGTAATAAATGAGTGCTGGCGATCTTTCAGAAATAACATAATTAGACATTTTGCTAAAAGAACACACGAGATGTCTTCATTTACTTTTGCTATAATGCTTGTGCTATGACGTGTTATAGAAAAGGCGTATGTGTAGCTTTAAGGAGAACAATAGTGTATAGCTTGAGTTGTTGTCATCGTACATTTATTTAACTTTTCTCTCTTTGCATCCATTCCCGGGATCGTTGATTTCCCATGTAGCTTGATTAGTTCAAGCAGTGTGTTCGTACTGTAGGTTGGTTCAGTTTCATTGTAATAATAAACCGAAACCATGGCTTTTTTGTCTGTTCGGTATTATGATTTCTTCTTCTTCTTCTTCTTCTTCTTCTTCTTCTTCTTCTTCTACTACTACTACTATTACTACTACTACTACTACTATTATTATTACTACTACTACAACTACAACAACTACTACTACTACTATTACTACTACTACTACCTTTCAGATCCATGCGGAGCATAGGTCTTCAACAAAAACTTCTAACTCCCTGTGCAGCATAGGTCTTCAACAAACACTTCTAACTCCCTGTGGAGCATAGGTCTTCAACAAACACTTTTAACTCCCTGTGGGGTATAGGTCTTCAACAAACACTTTTAACTCCCTGTGGGGTATAGGTCTTTAACAAACACTTCTAACTCCCTGTGGAGCATAGGTCTTCAACAAACACTTTTAACTCCCTGTGGGGTATAGGTCTTCAACAAACACTTTTAACTCCCTGTGGGGTATAGGTCTTCAACAAACACTTTTAACTCCCTGTAGGGTATAGGTCTTCAACAAACACTTCTAACTCCTTGTGGAGCATAGGTCTTCAACAAACACTTTCAAATCCCTGTAGAGCATAGTTCTTCAACAAACACTTTTAACTCCCTGTAGAGCATAGGTCTTCAACAAACACTTCTAACTCCCTGTGGAGCATAGGTCTTCAACAAACACTTTTAACTCCCTGTGGGGCATAGGTCTTCAACAAACACTTTTAACTCCCTGAGGGCATAGGTCTTCAACAAACACTTCTAACTCCCTGTGGGGCATAGGTCTTCAACAAACACTTCTAACTCCCTGTGGAGCATAGGTCTTCAACTAACACTTTTAACTCCCTGTGGGGCATAGGTCTTCAACAAACACTTTTAACTCCCTGAGGGGCATAGGTCTTCAACAAACACTTTTAACTCCCTGTGGAACATAGGTCTTCAACAAACACTTTTAACGCCCTGTGGGGCATAGGTCTTCAACAAACACTTTCCAAGTCGTTCTGTTTCTCGCCATTCCTTTCAAATCATTCCATATCTGCGCCATCATCTTCATCTCTGCTTCCCTCTTTCTTCTTCATGAATATTTTGGTCTTCCTCTGTGTCTTTTTCCTTAGGGATTCCAAAAAAGAGCCTGTTAAGTAATACTCTCAGTTGGCTTCCACAGTGTGTGTCCTAGCCAGCGCCATCCTCTTCGTTGTATCTCTTTGTCCACTGGTATTTAACTGGTACTTTTCCATAATTCTACATTAGTGATTTTGTCCTGGCATTTACATCTTTTTTATTATGTGCGAGCATCCATTAATGAAGATATGTATCTTCATGATTGTTATTTTGGTTGTTCTTCATGTTCCACAGTCATATAATATGATTGACTGTGTGCAAAGATATGCCTTGTGGCGTTATTTGAAATGTGACCGCTTGCTCCTTTCTTAAAATGTGGTCGTTAGTGTAAACAGTCAATCTTCGTACTTCGCGTTGTGTTCTGGTTCATCTGTTGGGTCGGAATATGTCACACCTGTCTACATGAAATTGACTTCACACTCACAAGTCTCTTGTACAAAATAATAGCAATACATTATTTACATAATCTATTTCACAGAGGTTATCGGTATAAACAGCACAACTGCTTGGTTACCACTCTGGTATCAAAGTAATTGCTATGGAGGTTCCAGTTACCTCTGTACTCTTGTAATTAATCTCAGGGCTCTCTCATCACACATTGAATCACTTATCCCCGTCCACATTCCCTACTCCACAGTATGATTACAAACTGTCCAGCTTTCTATACTAAAGGATTCAGTCTCTCTCGTCTATTTAACTTCGTGCTCAAACACTACATTTCATTCCTTCATACATTGTTCTTCATCATCATCAAGTACCGGGCCTGCTGGCGTAGATGATCATGTGTCTCCACAACTTTCGTTCTCGAAAGTTATTTATCATTTCTGTTGTTGACCTTCTGCCAAGCCATTCTCTTAAGCTGTCTGGTATTTTTTCTCGTTGCTTCCCTCTATCTCTTCGTCCCTCAATTTTTCCAGTTGTTACAATATATTCCAGTTGTTCTCTTCTCATTACATGGCCAAAAAATGATGATTGTTTCTTCCTAATATTGGAAATTAGCTCTCTTTTTGCTTTGACCTCTCTCAGAACCTCTTCATTACTCTTCTTAGCTGTCCATGGTATTCTCAACATTCTTCTGTAAAACCGCATTGTTCTTATCAGGTTAATAAACGTTATGTGGATTCCGTACTGACTCAGCAACTTCCAAAGCATTCCTCTGTCTAAACTATCAAATGGCTTTTCGCAATCTATGAATCTAATATAAAGTGTGAACTGTAGTTCTAAGCTTTGTTTATCTACTATACGTAAGGTAGTATTTTTGATCAGTGCAGATCTGTTTTTCCTAAAACCTGCTTGTTCATCTCACAAATGTCTATGTATGGTCTATTTTATTCTCTCCACAATGATTCCGCTTATTATTCTCCTGGCGCTCACAGCTGTATAATAATCATTTAAACAGACGTTATTCCATAAGTTGTTTGTTTTCATTCTTAACACTCTCGCAATTTTGATGCATTTCTGAGGCATTCTCATCTAGTATGATTGAAGTTTAGTAAGTGCTTTCCAAGCACAGCCCACACCCGGCATGTATTGCATATTAAAGATACATAGAGCACATCAATTTACCTTATTTTTGCTTGTATTACAGCATTTTGGTGTTTCATATATTTCTTCTTTACTTCCCCATTTGCCTTTCAGCGTTGAGGGGAGATATAATTTGCCCTTTGCTTTGCTGTTTGCCTCTGCTGCTGTTATGTTTCCTAGTGTTTCTAATATTCCTTCAATCTATCTTTTTCGTGGTCGGCTCTTAGGTCTGATGTTTTCTATTTTGTATTTTGATTCATCTATCTATCTATTGACCTTTCGAGCCGTAACCGGCCATAGGGCGTAGACCAAGATACACCTTCTCCTATATGAATTTTTGTTCTAGCAGTTTTCTTTTAAAGATATTTTATCAAATCTCGCCATCTGTCTCTGTTCTGTGCAAGCAGTTCTATCTCATTGAGGGAGCCGATTCCTGCTGCTCTTGCATTTTGATTCATACATTTAAAAAAAAAAAATATATATTTTTAACTATTTTAGAATAAAGAAACTGATAAATTGATAAAATACGTTCACCACGTAATCATATTCCAAGAAAGATTTCGCTCGTCCACTTTTCTGTTATTATTTACAATACACTAAGATCTATCTGAGCCAAGCGAAAATACTTTTTACGATTTTACCATATCCGTTTCACCTCGTGCTTGAGTTTCGTGTTTTCAAATATTAAAACTTACTCCCACTTTCTAATAAAAGTAAAAACTTAAATCCTGGTTTTTCCTCATCCCAGATGGTAAAATATATGTAAGCATAGGAAACCACACACACCTTAAAATAGTTTCGGGATATTAATCTAATAATAACCACGCAAGCGAAGGTCAAGCTACTGATACCGACGATATATTATATCATTATCAATGGTATATACAACAGGGATTCCGGGTTACAATTTCGGGTCACCGGGAAATTCTCGACGTTGTTCTGACGTCACTGTCGAAACGAACCAATGGGAGGCATCATAAACAGGATAAAAGCAACGCGCTGGCCTAGTCAGTCACATTACACGAGACTGGGACAACGTTTTGCATTTCATAGAACGCAGTATATCTAACACAGTTAACGTCAGGCGCTATATTCCAGGTTAATTAATTTGTTTTGCTGAAATACACGCTAGTCGACATCGTTGAAACAAGAACAATGCTGACAGAAATGAAACTTATTTTTTGCTGCACTTTGGTAAGTTATGTAGTTAGTGTTTTTATTTATAAGTGAGATATAACTGACATGTTTATTCTTAGTAATAAAAGGAAATTCATTAGTAAATCGTATTTTATTGTGAATCGTGAGCAGTATTCTCAGATTTAATTAAGACATAGTGACATAGTTATGCTCATCCCCTTTCTATTATTTTTTTTTCCCATTCAATTTCGTAAATTTATCTTCGTAATTGTTTTTTTTCCTCCTTTCCATTATCTATGTACAGTGACCTTCCGCCTATCTGTCTGTTGCCTCTCATTTCATTTCTCTATCTCACTTCTCTCGTTCATATCACCTGAAAATTATTTACACTCACCAAGATTGTGTGTGCTCGTGTATGTACACGCCCACAAATATACATTTTGTCCTCCCTGTATTTCCACCCAACAGTCAAAGAGAAAGAAACTAAAGGTGGGAAGCATTAGCTCAACAATGATCTCATATGATTATATTGCCCTTCCCGTATCCTGCTCTAAGTTTAAGGTCTTATGTAAAAAAAAAAGTAAAGTACCCCATAGGGAAATATGGTGTTAGTGACCCTATATTTTACAGACCTTCAGCACATGATTTTTGGGGTAATGTGGTCGGTATTACGCCCGTGCTGCTTTACTTTCCCAGAAAAAAAATCCGGTACCCATTTAAGGCTGGGTGAACCCGGAAGCCATCGGTTGGGATCGAGCCCTACCCTTTGTCCTTTGTAGTCCAGTTCACTAACCACTGAGCTATCGCGGCTCCCTAAGGTCTTATGTAAATGAACTTACTCAATAAATAAATGACTATTTATTAGGAACATAAACTTCCCGAGGCGAGAGACAAACAAATAAATACAGGACAATAGTATGTTTACACGTTGAAAAATCCACAAGAAAACAAACATAAAAGACAGAGAACAACAGAAAGAAAAAAACAGAAACGACAGAGAACAACAGACAGCTCGAACTAGGATCGAACCCTACTCCTCGACACAACGTCTTAGGTTTCTCGTGTCAACTAGTTGTGTGACATGTTCGACCCTAAGGCACTCGTGTCAACTAGTTGTGTGACATGTTCGACCCTAAGGCACTCGTGTCAAGGCACTGTGTCGAGGGTACGCGTTTGATCTTAGCTCGGGCTGTCTATTGTTCTGTTTTTGTTTATTTGTGGATTTTCCCAATGCCGTAAACATGTCATTTTCCCTGAAGATCTCTTATATAAATATTATTTTCTCAAAACTCTAAATAGAATACCCTAAAATGTAGTTTCACGTATATGTCTCTTGCATGGTTCATTCAATTAATACAATGCGTTGTCTGGTATTTCTAGGTATTTCTCATCATCGTCAGCACTAACGCTGTAGCCTTGTCTCCGGTTGACGAGATTGCCGACGTCAAAGAGAAGACAACAAATTCTAGCACCACCTATGAGCCTGCCGCTGTTGTGGAACAAGAAACAGTAACAGACGAGGATGTTATTCAATTTCTCGAAGACGTGAAACTACTGAGAAGCCATAACTCCTTGAGCTCCACAGACTCTGCCATCCTAGAAGTACGTCACAAACATCAGACACATCAGCAGAAGCCGTGGAGATGAAATATGACGTCGCAATTTTGCTGGGACTTGGCATAGCTTCCGCTGTGCTTCTTATCGTCCTTGCTGCAACAGTTGTGGCTATTTTTGTCTGCTGCAAAGGCGGGAAAGGTAGCAAGAAGAATCTTAGTCTAAACAGCGACCTTAACAGATGGGATCCCCAACTGCTTCGTCCAACTAAGGCCAATATAGACGCTTTTATTTTTGGCTCCCCAATTCCTTCGTTTTCCGAGATGATTAAGCAGTAAATGTTATCCACATTTATGGATGTGTTATACACTAACAAGAACACAGTCAGTTCACAAAGTGAAACAATTGTGTGGAAGTTATACACACAGTCAGTTCACAAAGTGAAACAATTGTGTGGAAGTTATACACACAGTCAGTTCACAAAGTGAAACAATTGTGTGGAAGTTATACACACAGTTAGTTCACAAAGTGAAACAATTGTGTGGAAGTTATACACACATTCATCGCAGCTGATAAAAATGGCAAAACAGAGACAGATTAACTGTTATGACTTATTTACTGTACCAGGAGTCAGTCCCCGTGTTGTGCAATCAGCTTTATCGAACTACAGTCTTTCATTTCCAGATGCAAGGTGTTAAATAACTTCCAGATCATTCCATTAACTCTGGGAACATTTATGAAACGTGCTTCCATCTTTGTGAAGTTTATTTGATGTCCATGATATTGAAAATCCGCAGCAGTTGTATATTTGTGTGTGTCATTTTTTTATATTTCTTTTCCTATGTACCATAAACACACTTATCATGTTTACCATTTTGCTGTTTATTTTGAAATTGTTTTAGTGAACTAGTTCCTACGAAAGTTCTGCTCACTTTTTTTGTATAAACTAAATAACAGTATACCCGGGATAGTACTAATTGTCTGAATATTACGGCTTATTTTTTTTACTTTTTTTTTACATGGAAGGTAGTTCCCATATTAAAAAGAAAGGTCTATAAAGTTGTGAACAGAATAACAACTTTGCAGTGCAAGTCTTTAAGACGTCAGTGAGGGCGGGCCAGTGCTATGTCTGACGTATCTCTTCTAACTCTGGCATCCACAACAATACTTTACGGATATTTTTTTACTGTGAATTATAATATATTTTCTCTCTTTCTCTCTCTCACTGTCTCTCTCTCTCTCTCTCTTTCGCTCTATTGAGAGAAGAGAATATGTTGTCCCTCACGACATCACCACAAAATGCTAATATCGAACAATTTCGATCTGTGCACCCGATTTCGAAATACAGTTTGTGCAACATTTGACAATACTTGCACTGTAAACAGCTCTCTTTAGTTTTCTATAATTACATAATAGACGTCGGAGGAAATTGGTCAAATTATTATCAAGTATTAACACAAGGAGACTGACAATTCAGCTCATTATGAGCACTCGACTTCTCTCCTGTAGAAACACATTGTCCTGGTTTGTTACGATGCCTTATTATAATGTGCTCGATAAATGAAGACTACTATAGAGCCATGATTAGTTGACTGGTCTCTGAAAGGACAAGGAGTCATGTTCGATCTCAGTCGTCGACGTCATCTTGGTTCATCCTACCTAAAACAAAATGGAGTACCAAGTTTCTTTGTGTTTTGTTTCTATTTTTTAACGAGAAAGAAATAAGCTATTAATTCAACACAAATTGTTTCGATTGTTTACACAAATAATGGTGTAGCCGTTAACGTCACATTCCATGTCCGCCCTGAGCGTGGCTAAGTTCACTGAATTTTTTCGTTCATCCTTGAGCCACAGATGTGGTGTGGTCCAGTTCAGTCACGTTTAATACGTCACTGCCTTGGACATTACCTGTTAAGAGGCGTTCTCGGCCCCTTTAGTTTCAATGTGTGCATTGATATGTTCAAACCAGATGATGTTGATGTAACATGCTCGTCGGACGTCGCCAGCTCTCACACCCAGAGCGGTGATTGGCGAGCTAAAATGGAATTCTTGTTTTCTCTTTTCTGCTGGAGAATTTTGACTTTTTTTTGTAGGTACCTCAATACTATGTCATCAATATCAAGAGATTGAGTCCACGGGGACTACACTGATCTCTTTCTCCTTTGTCAGTTTATTTTGACACTGTTACCTTGGAGCTCAACTGGGAGGCGAGGTCTCGATCAGATTTAGTTCGCTGATCCTGTTGTAGCAACTCAGAACTACAGATCGCATAGCTCGTGTTCCCACTAAATGGTTGCCCTCTCGGCAGTGACCTACTAAACATCTGATCCATCATTTATCATCCAGAGTTTTCCTCCCTTGTGTCCGGGTTACACTTGTGTCACAGGAAAGTACGTATGTTTCTGAGAGCACTGACAAGTGTTTGGGGGGGGGGGGGGGAAATGAGCTTAGATTTACGTCATTCGTCACTTATGACAAAAGGAAGGAAGCAGCTTAGAGTGATGTTGTAGTGATATATGGCGCAAGTTGCTTTTTGTGATTTAGTAAACTATTGTTGTTACATTTTTTTTTCAATTCATAATGTAGTGTAAATATTTGTGTTATTTTGTGCAATATACACAATGTATGCATTGCTAATGGAAGGATCGCATAGCTATTTAATAAAACCAGTAATGGTCGAAAGTGTCTGTGTTGTCAAGGCGATTTTGTGGAAAATATTAGAAAGGTCGCTGCACCTATCCCATGAATGTATTAAATTCCTTACTGGAAACAGGTCATGGTCATATTCACTCAGTAGATAACAAACCCTTCCTGATGGCTCTTTATACTCATGCGACTTTTCATACTCGTGACTCTTCATACTCGTGGCATTTAGTATTTGATGACATCTTGTAGTGGACCTAACTTCATCTTTATCTTACTGCTTGTGCAGCTAAGCGCAGCAGAGAGATAGGCGTGTACTGCTGCATGTGTAACTTGAGTTGTTGTTCTCTGGAATTTATCTGGTGGCTCTTTTAATCCGTCTGTCCATTAAAAAAAAATAGTAGCCCTTATCTCCAGTCGCAGGCTGGGTGTGGTTTCTTTATGTTCAGATGGTTGAGCTATTCTATTCTTTACTGTTCGTTGTACTTACAACTTTTGGTGACACTTGCAACTAATAGCGTTGATAGACGGCTATAAGAGCTACTTTATCAGTAGGATTATACAATGTATAATGGAGAACAGAAAGTTATAGATTTCTTAACACAGATAATAAATGCTTTAATTTTGGCTTAAGCCAAACTGAATTTGTTATATACCTGTAATTGCTCAAGCCAGATAACTGAGAAAACAAAAGGGGTACAACTGCATGCTTTATTTCTTGATCTTTTTTAAAATAGCCAGCAGCTATTGGAATGGGAAAGAAAGTAATATATTAACACACTTTAATAGTTATTAGCCACAACTAGTTAATCTATAGATAGCTGTGTTTTATTTGTGATATTTATTTTCAGGCTAACTTTGAATATCCGTGGCAACGGTTGAATCTTCTCAACAAGCGATGACGTTATCCACACAAATGCTGACGTCATCACGCTATTGAAAATCTTTATTTTTTAAGGGTGTTTACATTATTGCCCCCACCCCCCACACATACACCCCAATCCATACTTTTTATATGCGTCGTTATTAGTTTAAAATGTATGTCATTAATTAATAAACAATTATAAAGTATTGTGTACGTGAATCTCCGTGATCATTCATTTTTATATCATTAAATATTATTCTGTGACGTCAAAGAAAGCTATTATTATTTGTAGATAGGGAAGGTTTAGGAAATAAAAGCGAGAGGTAATTAGTACGAGTTCTATTTTTGTAGAGGTCAAATAAATCATGATAATTAACATAAACTAGTACAAACAATACGCTGAAGATTGGCAAAACAGTAATGAATTCCCTGTAATATAGGGGGACTTATATATATATATACATATATATATATATATATATACATATATATATATATATACATATACATATCTACATATATATATATATATATATATATATATATATATATATATATATATATATATATATATATATATATATATATATAAGATATGTAAGATGTGATGGATCTATGTTATATTCAACCAGTTAGATCAACGGGCGTTCGATGTTCATGAGACTTTAAGGAGTTGTGGAGAATACTGGTTAACATGTTCCTGTACCTTCGACTTATGTATATATATATATTGTTTAAATATAGCTCAATGAAACCCAATTTCATTGGTTGCGCATTCGGTGCGTGAACTATATGTCAAGTCTAACGCGATATGCAATGTATAAAACACTTCACACACACACACCCTATTATCAATTGCACTGACGACATTATTGAAGATATAGATAGTGACAAACAAATAAGCACGTTTGACATTTGTGTGTAATTGTTATCCATGAATTCTTCAGTTCGCACCCATTCCTTTTTAATGTGCCATTGGATTTATATTTTTCTTTATCGAAATAGCGCAAACTTTATACAGCGATAATTTTGTTATTAAAATTTCCACTTCAGAAATGTAAACGAAAGAAAATATAAAAATTACAACAGTTTTTCTAGCGTAGTTTCCTTCCATTATTGGCGTGAGATAGAGTAAAGGTTCCATCCATAGCTAGGCACATGGGGAATATGGTGTTAGTGACCATATTTTTCTATGACCACAGCACATTTATTGGCGTACGGTGTTGTATATATATTGTAACAGACAAAGAGGACCACCCAAACAGTCACAGTAGTGTCGACAAGCGTCTGTTCCCTTTTGGGTTTGAAATAGATATTCAGACCCGAACAACTTCGTAGTGAAGGCATTGGGCATGCGGCCTTTATTCTCCAAGCCAATAGGAAACCTCTTGCACAACCAGGAAATGGGTTGCAAGTCGTAACTTTTTTTTTTCTTTGTTTCTAGTACTGGAGGTTACGGACAGCAAAGGAGAGTAATGAAAACGTTCTGAAAGAGGTCAAAGCAAAGAGGGAGCTAATATTAAAAATTAGGAAGAAAAAAATCATCATTTTTTTGGTCATGTAATGAGATGGGAACAGCTGGAATATATATATATGAGAACAGGGAAAACTAGGGGGCGAAGAGATAGAAGGAAGCAAAGAGATACGATACCAGACAGCTTAAGAGAATGGCTTGGTAGCAGGTCATCAACAGAAATGATAAATAACTGTCGAGATCGAAAGTTGTGGAGAGACATGATCACCAACGCTAACAGGCATGGTACTTGATGATGATGATTGAAAGTGATGCAACGCATAATTTTTTTCGTTCTTTTTTGTATTGTCCTACCCTTCGATTGGTCTGTTCTGTCCTCAGTTCTCTTGGACCATACAGCGTCGATCGGAAAAAGATAGTTCTTACAGAACTCTGTGGTTGGATTCATGAATAACAATTGGTGTACACTTTCAGTTCCACAAAATCATGCATGGGCAGGTTTTGCTTGCACTTTTGTTGCTGCATCTGTCTATGTTTGCTCTAGGGTGCTGTTGTTTGCTGGCAGACAGGTCATTGTTCAAACTGTTTACTTTGTTGTTTCTGGGTGTAACTCAAGATTAGTGTTACATGTTGCAGCTACTCATCTTCTATCATCATTCTCGATTGTGTCCGCTCCTGCTACATTCAGCTTTCCTTTGGGAAATCTCATGTTTCTGTGTGTTTTCTCACTTGCTTGTTTTGCTGCCAGTATCCATGACAACAGCTTTAGGTATTTAAATGTTAATGAATAATGATACAGCAAAGCTACGCAATTACTCTGCCTGAACTATTTTCGTAACTAACTGTCAGATTATGTGACGTAGTCGTGATATGTGATGAATGGCCTCGAGGAGGTCGGGCGTGTCCGACTTAAAACGAACCAATGGGAATCGTTCTTTTAAATATTTACATTAGGAAAGGGAAATAAATAATTTATCTTTACAAATGTGTACATCTTTGCAGGAATGAGAAATGGGCTGTTCATCAGTTTTATATATAAATTGTTAGAAAATGTAATCTCTCCTTTCTTTCACTTGATATTCACGTTTACTGCAGCCAATCTATACTAGAATGCATGGACATTTTTCAGTGTGAAATAGTATAATACTCGTTTACAATCCTGTTGTTGTTTATTTATATTTTATTTTATATTGACTGCTTGAATTGATCCATATTTATAATTGCTGTATTTACATTGGTCAAATTGTGTGTGTGTGTGTGTTATTTTACTTATTAATTAATTTGTTGAGGTGAAGGGGCACGGTTTGGAAATGTGGATTCCAAATGGCGAGAAGAATGTTGCAAAAACAAATAGGAAGGTGTATAACAGCTAGGCTCACCCCTGGTGTCAGTTCATTTTGATTTTTCTTTATTAACGCCCATCATTCCATTATGTCACATCTCCCCTTAGACTTGGTGGTGTCCTAGACTAAATGAAACTATGAGGCCATATTCCCTTAAAAATTAACAACAGAAGGTCTTACAATACGTAGTATCATATATACTGGTAGGAATAAACGAGTGTAGCTTCAAATAAATAAATTCTGAAAATTTCTTTAGGCCCTTCAGATAGTGTGGTTTTAAATTAGGTAAAAGTAAAGAGCCCCCCGGTTGGCTTACCACGGCAACAGCCGGGGTTCGTAATCCTGGCGAGGACACCTGGGTTTTACTAATTCCCTAAAAATTAGTAGGAGCCGCGATAGCTCAGTGGTTAGTGAACTGGACTACTACGGACAAGGGGTAGGGTTCGATCCCAACCGACGGCTCCGGGTTCACCCAGCCTTAAATGGGTACCGGATTTTTTCTGGGAAAGTAAAAGCAGCACGGGCGTAATACCGACCACATTACCCCAAAAATCATGTGCTGAAGGTCTGTAAAATATAGGGTCACTAACACCATATTTCCCTATACGCCACTTGGCGTGACGGGGGGTACTTTACTTTTTTTTTTTAAAGAGCCCCCGTCACGCCAAGTGTATAGGGAGTACAGTGTTGGTGACCGTACGTTTTATAGACCTTCGGCACATGATTTTTGGAGTAATGTGGTCAGTATTACGTCCTTGCCGCTTTACTTTCCCAGAAAAAAAAATCCGGTACCCATTTAAGGCTGGGTGAACCCGGAGCCGTCGATCTCGCTCGAACCCGACTTGTAGTCCAGTTCACTAACCACTGAGCTATCGCGGCTCGTGCAGCCATTAGCTATAGCTTGTTTAGCGACAAGAACTTGGAAAATCTGGTACCAGATGCCAACACATGGAGAACAAAAATGAAGTAAAAAACACTCAAGGAAGCGTTGATGTTAAATTCAGACGACAAAAGGGACAGGGTAAAGGAGACGAGGCAGGGCACTACAGACACCTTGCTCATTCTGCGGGTGAATCTATCTATCCAATATTGGCAGATTCCGTCACAAAAGAAGCTGTTCAGTAAAACAGAATCCAACATAAGACACTAATATTTTACTAAATTACTGACTAATATGATTGCTTGCTAACAACCGTCAGTCAAGACGCCAAAGCCCGTAATATAAAATCGGCCTTGCTCTCCGCTTGGGTGTCCGGTTAGCGCAATCGATAGGCGGTTGGCTTACCACGGCAACAGCCGGGGTTCGTTCCCTGGCGAGGACACCTGGGTTTTACTAATTCCCTAAAAATTAGTGGGAGCCGCGATAGCTCAGTGGTTAGTGAACTGGACTACTACGGACAAGGGGTAGGGTTCGATCCCAACCGACGGCTCCGGGTTCACCCAGCCTTAAATGGGTACCGGATTTTTTCTGGGAAAGTAAAGCAGCACGGGCGTAATACCGACCACATTACCCCAAAATCATGTGCTGAAGGTCTGTAAAATATAGGGTCACTAACACCATATTTCCCTATACGCCACTTGGCGTGACGGGGGTACTTTACTTTTTTTTTTACTTGCTCTCCGCTTGAAGCTGTTGTTAACTAAATATAATGTGGTGATGGTGGAATTTACATTTTTTTAAAAATAAAAAGCAAATTGAATTGTTTTATTACCTTTGTGTTCATTGCATTGTTGCTGTTGTTGTTGCGTTCGCCAGCTTTCAACTCTAACGAAGTCCCTAGAGACTAGGAACTGAATTTTGAGTGTTAATCCACTTTTCCCTGGCAGCCGTGTGCACCGGGGTCCCTCGCCGCACAGGCAGATAACTCCGACTTCGGAGGTACTCATGTTTTTTCCGTCGATGAGTAACTGACGTTTCAAGCCGGGCCACGTTGCTGAGACCAGGGGTGGTTGCCGCAGAGAGAAATCATAAATAAAACTCCCAACACTCTCATATAAAGGGAATGTTATAGAATAGTCAGCTTCAATTAAAGAATAAACAAAGTTGAAATGTGACTATCTGAAAACTGCATTAAATAATACACCCTATCTTTTACGATTAATCTATATAGAGCATGCTCTTTCCTCATCTTATATTACTAGTTCGTGATTCCTCTTTCTTCATCTTATATTACTTGTTCGTGATTCCTCTTTCTTCATCTTATATTACTAGTTCATGATTCCTCTTTCTTCATCTTATATTACTAGTTCATGATTTCTCTTTCTTCATCTTATATTACTAGTTCATGATTCCTCTTTCATCATCTTATATTACTTTTATCTTTTAATACTTTTATCTTGATTTTGTCATTTCATCTTAAAACTACATTTTTATTTGGTCTCTCATAGTCATGTGTCTTTTAGCCGTCTTACTCTATCTTTTAGCCGTCTTACTCTATCTTTCAGCCGTTGTACTCTATCTTTAAGCTCGCATACGCTATCTTTTAGCTCCCTTACTCTATCTTTCAGCTCTCTTGCTCTTCTTTCAGCTCTCTTACTCTATCTTTCAGCTGTCTTACTCTATCTTTCAACTCCCTTACTCTATGTTTCAGCTCTCTTGCTTTATCTTTCAGCTCTTTTACGCTATCTTTCAGCTCCCTTACTCTATCTTTCAGCTCTCTTGCTCTATCTTTCAGCTCCCTTACTCTATCTTTCAGCTCTCTTACTCTTCTTTCAGCTCCCTTACTCTATCTTTCAGCTCTCTTGCTCTATCTTCCAGCTCCCTTACTCTATCTTTCAGCTCTCTTACTCTATCTTTCAGCTCTCTTGCTCTATCTTTCAGCTCTCTTGCTCTATCTTTCAGCTCTCTTACTCTATCTTTCAGCTCTCTTGCTCTATCTTTCAGCTCCCTTACTCTATCTTTCAGTTCTCTTGCTCTATATTTCAGCTCTCTTACTCTATCTTTCAGCTCTCTTGCTCTATCTTTCAGCTCTTACTCTATCTTTCAGCTCTCTTACTCTATCTTTCAGCTCCCTTACTCTATCTTTCAGCTCTCTTGCTCTATCTTTCAGCTCCCTTACTCTATCTTTCAGCTCTCTTGCTCTATCTTTCAGCTCTCTTGCTCTATCTTTCAGCTCTCTTGCTCTATCTTTCAGCTCCCTTACGCTATCTTTCAGCTCCCTTACTCTATCTTTCAGCTCTCTTGCTCTATCTTTCAGCTCCCTTACTCTATCTTTCAGCTCTCTTGCTCTATCTTTCAGCTCTCATGCTTTATCTTTCAGCTCTCTTACTCTATCTTTCAGCTCTCTTACTCTATCTTTCAGCTCTCTTACTATCTTTCAGCTCCCTTACTCTATCTTTCAGCTCCCTTACTCTATCTTTCAGCTCTCTTGCTCTATCTTTAAGCTCTCTTGCTCTATCTTTCAGCTCTCTTACTCTATCTTTCAGCTCTCTTACTCTATCTTTCAGCTCCCTTACTCTATCTTTCAGCTCTCTTACTCTATCTTTCAGCTCCCTTACTCTATCTTTCAGCTCCCTTACTCTATCTTTCAGCTCTCTTGCTCTATCTTTCAGCTCTCTTGCGCTATCTTTCAGCTCTCTTACTCTATCTTTCAGCTCCCTTACTCTATCTTTCAGCTCTCTTACTCTATCTTTCAGCTCTCATATCTTTCGCGTTCATTTTGTCTCTCTCCCCCACCCTTCATCATCTCGCTCCTGTTTTGTAAACAAATGTAATCAGTTCATCGACTATTCCTGCCTGCCATTTCATTTTTGTAATACAGACTTCCCACACACACACACACATATAATTAACTCTTTCCACACGTTTCGACGAACCATGCGCCATGCCAATTTCGGTCTTGTACGTTTAGCCGCACAGTGCGTCACTCTCAATTTCATTAGTGTAAACTGTCATCAAACCATATTCTTTTTATATGTCTTTTATCATCTTGGTATTCTATCTATCTATCTATCTATCTATCTATCTATCTATCTATCTATCTATCTATCTATCTATCTATCTATCTATCTATCTATCTATCTATCTATCTATCTATCTATCTATCTATCTATCTATCTATCTATCTATATCTATCTATCTATCTATCTATCTATCTATCTATCTATCTATCTATCTATCTATCTATCTATCTATCTATCTATCTATCTATCTATCTATCTATCTATCTATCTATCTATCTATCTATCTATCTATCTATCTATCTATCTATCTATCTATCTATCTATCTATCTATCTATCTATCTATCTTATCTTATCTTATCTTATCTTATCTTATCTTATCTTATCTTATCTTATCTTATCTTATCTTATCTTATCTTATCTTATCTTATCTTATCTTATCTTATCTTATCTATCTTATCTATCTATCTATCAATCTAATCTAATCTAATATCTTATCTAATATCTTATCTATCTATCTATCGACCTTTCGAGCCGTAGCCGGCCCATAGGGCGTAGACCAAGATACTCCTTCTCTTATCTGAATTTTTGTTCTAGCAATTTTCAATTCTTTTAAACATATTTTATCAAATCTCGCCATTTGTCCCTGTTCTGTGAAAGCAGCTCTATCTCATTGAGGGAGCCTATTCCTGCTACTCTTGCCTCTCTCATCAATGTTCTTCTCATTGTCTCTCTGGGTCTTCCTCTTTTTCTCTTACCTGTTGTTTCCCACACGAGGGCTTGCTTTGCTATTCAGTTATTATCTCTTCTCATCACATGTCCAACATATGACTATCGTCTTTTCTTTATTACTGAAGATATTAGTATATTCTCTTGGTGTTGGTAAAATATAATTCCTTGTTTAATTATCTAAAAAAATCATATATAATATGTTAAGTGTTAGATGAATATAAACATGTAGATAAATATTTAAAACCTGACAAATTTGCCTTAAAAATCTCTTCCACTAAATTGATAGTAACCTTCCATACTGAAAGTGTTAATTATATAAATACACACCCAAAAAAAAAATCCATACACACTTAAATAGTGGTTTACCCCTATATCCCCTTAGTAATATCGTTAATGCAGGGGACAGAACCACTGTTAAATTGTGAATACAATTTTTTTTACCACTCTACATCAATCTAGGGAGCCGTGATAGCTCAGTGGTTAGTGAACTGGACTACAAAGGGCAAGGGGTAGGGTTCGATCCCAACCGACGGCTTCCGGGTTCACCCGGCCTTAAAATGGGTACCGTATTTTTTCTGGGAAAGTGAAGCGGCACGGGCGTAATACCGACCACATTACCCCAAAAATCATGCGCTGAAGGTCTGTGAAATGTATGGTCACTACTAACATCTACTACACACTATCTGCCTGTGCGCCGAAGGATCCCTGTGCACACGGCTGCCAGGGAAAAATGGATTAACACGCAAAATTCAGTTCCTAGTCACTAGGGACTTTGTCAGAGGTCAAAGCTGGCGAACTAAAAAAAAAAAAGAAAGAAAGAAAAAAATACTTTTAACATATCCTCTTATATACCCTTGTCGTCTCTATAATATAGATCACTTCTTGCTTTGGGTATCAACTGCAGAATAACAATCTAGGAGCATCTATCTACATAATTGCTAGGAAAAAAAGTAAAGTACCACCGTCACGCCAAGTGGCGGCGTATAGGGAATGTGGTGTTAGTGACCATACATTTTACAGACCTTCGGCACGTGATTTTTGGGGTAATGTGGTCGGTATTACGCCCGTGCCGCTATACTTTTCCAGAAAAAAATCCGGTACTCATTTAAGACTGGGTGAACCCGGAAGCCGTCGGTTGGGATCGAACCCTACCCCTTGTCCTTTGTAGTCCAGTTCACTAACCACTGAGCTATCGCAGCTCCCTATAATTGCTAGAGTTGAACTTTAAATGGTATATATATATATATATTATTACAGTGCCTTTTTATGGGAAAAGAGTGCAGCTACACACCGGGAAGATTTTACAGCAATGTCCACACTTTCAATATATCCTATGATATACCTACGTCGTCTGTAGATCATTTCTTGCTCTTGTATCAACTGCAGAATAACCTCGGAGTAGCCATGAATCCGAGGATGACGTCATGGGACGCCAAAATGGCAGCTTATTTGCATTCGAGCTATGGACTAAGCAATGTTTACTTTGAATACCACGATATATGTTATTGCAGCGAGTTGGCAGATTTTTGAAAATGTATTCAGGGGTTTGAACATGAATGTTTGTTCACAGTTCGTTAACCTTCGCTGTTGATAAAGTCGTTAATTTTGATGGCTTAGTTTGTGACTTTGGTAGCTAAGGACCTAACTTGTGTAAACGGATGGCATTGGCAAGGATCATTTTGAATCTATGAAGTGGGCTCATTTTGTGTTTAACTCAAAAGCATATGTGCTTTTTAACCAAAGACCTATTTTTGGGGACTCAATGAAGTTATCCCCGATGGAAGAATAAATTGTACTATTAGTCCCATAAATGATTCGCTTCCAGAGGTTTATGATGTAAACAAAGCAGTTTTGTCATTGCAAGTGAATAATGTCCACACCTATAATTGGTCAGGATTGTGTAGCAGCAGCAGCTTTATAGCGAACACAGAAAACATCACAGGATTGTGCTGTTCTGAAACAGCTATGCCATGCTACCCTAGAATTGCCTTTAATGGGATTACTGTGACCACAAACCACTCTCCATGTGTGTGCCACATATTTACACCCCAGAAAGAAATTCTGAATATAACAACATCATGTGCCGTCTGTGATATTAATGACCACAGACCAGGAGCCTCCAGTATGATTGATACAACTGTTGCACCAAGCACTTCATCAACAATGCCATATCTATGGAATGTTAATCTGACATTGTTCTTGAATGATGTCCAAGTTAATGAGACATCAGAATCGTGTGGCGGCAGCTACAAGAAGGGAGCGGAGAACATCATCAATTGTGTGTTTACTAACTATAGGTTATGTGGCTTCTGTTGGATTGGAAATGATAACTTACCACCACTGTGTGTCTATATGTTTGGAATTGGAGTCATCAACGATGGCCTAACATCATCAAGTGCTACGACGATCATCATTTTCGGGAGGACGTAAACTCCCATGGTATATGGTGGATAGGCGGCAGGAACCATTGAAGGCTATGTCTGAAAAGTGTTCCTTCTTGCAGTTTCCTCATATTACAAGTCCGGCTTGTTGCAGGAGCTACTGAGTTAAGTGCTCTGTGCACACCGTGAGCTGTGTGTCTCATCCGTTTTGATCCTGCTTCGATATCCCGCTTGTTTACGATGAATGATGATATCGTATGACAGGGAACAGTTGGCTGTGTTTACTTTCTGCGCGGTTTCGCCTTATGTCTTTTGGCGTGTGCTGAGACTGCTACGATGGGGACTACAGTTACCTTTCTTTGTTTGGGAGATGAGTTAGTAATTCGGATGATTCCACTGGCACGGGCGGTTGAGCAATTATGGATTTTAATTCGTTTGTAGTGATACCGGGGCCTTCCATAACCAATAACAATAACAATAGCCATGAATCCACATATTTGTTAGGAATGAATTTGGTGAGAGGCGGACCCACTATCCTGATGAACATCAATGTAGAGGTTGTCCGTACAAGTGAATCAATTCAGACGAAGAGGTATGTTTACAGCACTCGGAAAAAAATGACAAATAATCAGCAACAGAAAAAAATATGGACCATCGATCCTGCCTTGGCCCATATGTTTTTTTCTGTTGCTGATTATTTGTCATTTTTTCCGAGTGACATACCTCTTCCTCTGAATTGATTCACTGATTATCGCCTCGGAAGTTTCCCTCTATAATAATAATCTAATAATATTCATTTATTATTATTTGTCTCCTTGTCCGTACAAGCTGAGATGACCTAGATGAAGTTACAAGGAAGTTCATCTGAGGGAAACCCCTTTCACATTCACTGGAAGTTAGTGCAATTGTGTCCAAGTGTGCTTTAAAGAAAGTGGTATGTCTGGAAATTGATTTTCTTGAAGATAATCACGAAGACTACGAAGTATATTTTTACTGTCAATAAATTGATATTTTAATGTAAAAAAAGGTGCCGTTACTTTGTACCGTTTTTTTTCCCGCTAGAAAAACAAAAATCACCGACCGTTTTCAATATCTTGTCCATTGTTCGTTACTTTGATACCATTGGGGCAATCGAATCGCTTAAACAGACCGCTGACTTCATAAGAGAGTCTGGAATCCTACTCTGATTGAGACTTGATCGCAGAGAGAGAGAGAGAGAGAGAGAGAGAGAGAGAGATACCATTAATCGGAGCCGCATTACCTTAGAGGTTAGTGAACTCGACTACTAAGGACAAACAAGAGGCTGTGCTCAATCCTGACCGACGGCTTCCAGGTTCACCTAGCCATACATTGATACCAAATTTTTGTTGTTATCTGGGACAGTAAAGCAGCACCAGGATAAAACTGACCACATTAGCACATAAATCATGTGCCGACGGTCTGTACAAAATATATGGACACTAACACCATGTTCCCTATACGTCACGTGGAGTATCTATGCTCCTAACTATGCTCACAGACAAGCTAATAATGACAAAGTTTGTATTGGGGCAGTAGTAAAGTAAAAAGTAAAGTACCCCCGTCACGCCAAGTGGCGAATAGGGAAAAATATGGTGTTAGTGACCATATATTTTACAGATCTTCAGCACATGATTTTTGGGGTAATGTGGTCGGTATTACGCCCGTGCTGCTTTACTTTCCCAGAAAAAAATAATCCGGTACCCATTTAAGGCTAGGTAAACCCGGAAGTCGTCGGTTGGGATCGAACCCTACCCCTTGTCCTTTGTAGTCCAGTTCACTAACCACAGAGCTATTGCGGCTCCTGTATTGGGGCAGTACTTAACATTTTTTTTTTTTAACACGACTTAAACCAGATGTATTAGTTCATCCTTATTGCACATAGGACGAGCCCATAACTGGTGAGATCTCCTCCGAAGAATGTCTATCAACGTATAGCGACTAACGACACCGGTGTTATGTTGACGATATTTCTTCATTAGATTATTACAAAGCATTCTCGTCTTGCATTTCCCACCGTGACATGGTATTCGTGAAGCCTGTTAATAGCTGTGAATTCGAAGTTAGTTTTTAAGTCGTTTTTTTTTTTCGTTCATCGTCCCTGTGGACATTCAGAATGTCGCTGCGGTCCATTGCCCTTCAACACTCACCATCGGCCAAATTGGCAAGCAAACTTACTAGGGTTAAACGACCTGCCGTCACAACAGCAGGGTCAGCGGACCACAGCTGACCAAGACCTGGTAGTTCTACATCATCATTAGTCTCCCCTCGGTAACAGACTGTGTCAAAACAAGCTGATTAACATCAAGTTAAGGAACCCGTTTGAACACAAATATGTTTTGTAAGGCACGTTGTAGAACGTTATGTTAATCTAGCACAGCAAAAAAGCATGAACTTGTTTTTCACAAATTGTACATTTGCACGACTGATGGGAAGAAATTGTGTTTTAAAATTGTAAATAAAATATTCGAAATCGTATTGTTGATGGATGAAAGTAACACGATTTACAGTAATTGCAAAATGTGGCATGTAAAGTTACATTGGCATATCTTAACTGATGGAGTTATGATACCGGTAAAAGAGATTTTTCTAAATCTTTCAACATCCAGAACTACATTTATTTATTATTTACAGCAGATTTGCACGAATCTCTTTATATTTGACTACAATAGCGCATTAAGACACTACAAGTGCATTTAAAAACAAATCACAAATGAGTTAACATTCATCACCATCAGATGAATCCGTTATAGTGACAAATGTCACAGTCTGTATGAATTGTAAACCGCCATTTACCAAATATTTATGTTCCTGTTTCAAGACATGATCTTCAAATCTAAATCAATATTCTTTTTCTACATTCGAGAGGACATACTGTGTGAATTTCAGAACATCGCCTATTTTAAACGTGATATTTCGAGAGGCTACCTGGCCTATAACTTCAGCCCACACCAGATCTATGGGACTTAAATGGGTATGGTAAGGTGGTAACCTGAAACATAAGTGGCCGTTCTTGTGTAATAAGCCGTCGATTTAAAATATCTTCTGCCGGTTTGCATTTTTGTACAAGGTTCAATAACTCTGGTTTCATGCTCATTTCATTGAAAGGAATACTCTACTTGGTGAGCCACGACATTATATCAGCTTTTTGGGTTGAAAAAGTTGCAACATTGCACAGGATAACTAGTGCATATGACGTAATGCCATTACCCGAACACGAGGGTCTATTTAAAGCTGTAATTAGCTTTATTTTAAAAATCCAATTTCTAAAAATGTGTCCTCTCATCTCACCATGATAGTTATTATTTATCGGTATATTTTGATTGAATAATCAGCTCCACATTCTGCAGTGGTACCGTTTTCTCTGCTGTTTCTTCTTCTTTTCTTTTCTCTTTCTCACTGATACCGAAAATGTGTCGTTGTTATATCATTTGTCGTTCTTGAGCTGCTCGAACTGTCTGAATTAGTGATTTTCCTTTGTTGTTACATGTCTCTGTCACTGCATCTACCTATCTTTTTCTGGGTTTTCCTCTTGGTATTTTTCCATGCATTCTCGAGAAGAACGCCCTTGATGGTGATTGGTAAGGGTTCATTCTGACCAGGTGGCCAAACCATTTAAGTTCGAATTGATCACAAATAAATCCGTTCGAAATCACACACAAAAACACTTGAATTTCTTTTTTACTACGAGCATTGAAATTCATTTATAATTTAAATTTGACTCCCATCGCAAATTGCAATCGTGTTGACAGCACAGTCACGCACCGGAATGCTGTTGAGGTGAGCTAATATCAGTCTGCGTACTTTGATTCTTTTTACAAAATCTATTTCTACTTCCGTCAACAGACTGCCATCCTCTTCCACTGTATGATGGGCACTTCTCCATGTTCCATCAAGACACACGATGTCGTAATTTGCTGCACGTCTTCATACTTGTAAATGCCGGCTTATAGACACATCCAGGTGCGTTTTCCCACATCATATTTCTACTTCCCGCATATTTTCGGAATGCAAAAGCAACTGCACCTACATAATCATCATCGAGTGCCATCTCCGCAACGAAGGTTGGCTACTATGGAGCGACATTCTGCTCTGTCTCTTGCTTTGATGGTGCAGGTTGTCATAGGCTGGTTTGTCCATCTTTTGATGTTACTCGTCCATTTTAGTCTTCGTCCTGCCTCTGCCTCTTTTACCTTGTATTTTCCTCTCCAGGATTACTTTTAGTAGACAATTGTGTCTTTTAACATGGCCCAAAAATCGCATTTGTCTTGTTTTAATTGTGTTTAGTAGTTCTCTTTTCATTCTTAGTTGTTTTAAGACTTCATCGATTGTTTTCTTTTCCTTTCATCCAATTCTACCTATTCTTCTATATATCCACATTTCAAAGGCTTCAATTATATGTTCTGTTTTCTTGTCTAATGTCCACATTTCTGCACCATATAGAAATGTTGAGAAGACATAACATTTTGCCATTCTTAGTTTTAGCCCTGGTGTTATTTGTTTTGATGTTAGTATGTTCTTCACGACATTAAAACTACTTTTTGCCATTCCTATTCTTTTGTTTATTTCAGTTTTACATTTTCCATCCGTGGTTATAGTATGTCCAGGTTAGTTGTAGTTGTAGTTCTGAGCTTTCTCCTGGTCTATTCCTTAAACTCCACCTACAATCTTCCACAATGTAGATTGTGAGAGGTAAATTCCGTTATTTCTCAGAGAATCTTTCAACTTCCGTAGTATCAAGAATTCGTTATTTGACAACATCTTACACATCTCACGAAAAATTACTTCTGTCGAGACGATCAAATCTCCATTTATTTACAAACACCTGTTTGTAGATTTTGAAACAAGTTTGTATTTTTGTTAAGCGTGAAAACAACCTTTTTGAGATATCCAAGACGTCCATAATTCTTTTCTAAGAATCTGATATTTTATTAATTGAAAACTGCCAGAACAAAAATTCAGATAAGGGAAGGAGTATCTTGGTCTACGCCCTATGGGCCGGCTACGGCTCGAAAAGTCAATAGATATATATTTTATTAAACAGATAGCCTTGATCAAGTTCTATTGAGAAATAATGATATAGTTTAGTAAAAAGAAGTAAGTAAAGAGCCCGGTCACGCCAAGTGGCGTATAGGGAATATGGTGTTAGTGACCATACATTTTTGCAGACCTTCGGCACGTGATTTTTGGGGTAATGCGATCGGTATTACGTCAGTGCCGCGCTACTTTTCCAGAAAAAATCCGGTACCCATTAAAGGCTGGGTGAACCGGAAACCGTCAGTTGGGATCGAACCCTACCTCTTGTCCTTTGTAGTCCAGTTCACTAACCACTGAGCTATCGCGGCTCCCGATAGTTTCAGTGCAACTGCTTTAATCGTAATACATTTTTCAGGGCATCACGGTTGCTTCTGCGCTACATCGTATACGGGTATACACCCCTGAAATTATTACTTGAAAATGGCATCAACGCTTTGACGTTACTCATTGAGTGCTAACTGGTGCGATGGAGTACAATTATCAACTTTTCTGTGTTATAAGGAATCTCGCACTGTAATACGTCACACCTGTTGTTCTTCATGCTATCTATACCTTATAATATTACACAGCCAAAGTTACTGATTATTTTATAAGAAATATATAAATACAATAATTTAAATTCCGTTGCATGAAGTAGCAAAAAATATATAATGTACCCTTTATAGATAATCATCGTGTCGAAATCAAATCTTCATAACATTCCATGAGGTAGTTAATAAGCCATATTTTTAGACATCGGACCACAACTTGATGGACGAACTATAGGATCCCCATATGCCCTATAAATGTGAATCTTACATATAAAGAAGACCCAGTATTGCAGTACCTCTGGGTTGGACTCGTAGTTTCCCTGCATAGTCTGGGACTCGATGAACTTCAACTTCTCCAGTAAAAACCGGGAATGTTAAGAAAGATATTGCGACCCGCCACACTGAATGGTTGGTGGTTGGTTGCGTTCGCCCGATGACTAAAGTATTCTAGAGTATCATGGTAGACTAGAATATTCCTCTTCATCATCTGCCCTTACAAGGACGTAGTGGACTGCGTTGTGTTGTGGTTTGCAGGATAACTCTTATATTTGCGCCTTTCGGCCTAACACATCCGACTTCAGCACAACATTTTTGAGTATGGGGTTGTCTTCCCTCTTCGATCCCTGCACGCTTGGTCATACTAGACAGTTTAGTCTGTTATTGGAGGCACCGCGGAGAGGTGGAGCAGGGTCTGGATGGTTTTGGTTCACCGATCCTGGCGCAAGCCATCAGCTGTGGGTCGCTGACAATTTCCAGACACTGAATGAGTCAAAGGGATCCTGTCTGCTTAAACTCGTGGCATTACATCAACAACAACCAATCAAATTTGTTTGAGCATGCACGTCGCCTAAACGCCACATGATTGATGTTGTGAGCACTGTTGATGCGACTATTAATCCGCTCAATATAATCAGCCGGAGTCACGTGCTCTGAACATGCCTCTATACAACAAGCAACCACAACACTATCAAGATCGGCATATTATCAATGAAAAGAGTTTGTAAAGATTCTCTAATCACGTGAATTAGCTCATGAAATTGAATAAAATAGTCGTTGGAAGCATCAGAAATGCGGTTTTACTTTCGAATAACGTAAAATAATACCCTGCGTAGTCTTCTTCCTCTTCTTCCTCTTCTTCTTCTTCTTCTTCTTCTTCCTCTTCTTCCTCTTCTTCTTCTTCTTCTTCTTCCTCTTCTTCAACGCGCATCCAACAATCACTTGTTTTCGACGTCTGCATTTACAAAGAAAGTCAGAGGGCGAATTTTCATTGTGTCGTTGTTGACAGCGATTTGTAAATTATTTTTAAACAATAAAATTTCTTAATGTAATTAATGTTAAAATAATAATTTACTGAATAATACTGCGATACCTAAAAGACCGACGTCTTAGAAGCCCATTACTAACATCAATTACAGTCGTGATTATTTGGCCATGTAATGAGATGAAGAAAATCAGAAGAAGAAAAAACCCGTATAAGCTGTGTAAAATTTGAGGAAAGACTTGATAATGAAGAAAAAAGAAAGACATGATACAAGAAAGTTCGAGAGAATGTCTGGGTAGGAAATATTGATAGCAACATTGATAAACAGATGTGGGGAGAGGCATGGCTACCTAGGTCAGCAGGTTTGATACTTACATTATATGAAGTAGTAGAGGAAGAAATAGTAAAAGGAGATCACAACAAACAGTAGAAGCAGTAGTAGACAAAAAATAAGTAGATGTAGATAAAGAAGTAGACCAAAATATAGACGAAGAAGAAGTAGACAAAATATGATGAAGTAGACGAAAAAAGAAGTAAACAGATAAGAAGTAGACTAAAAAAATGAAGAAGAAGCATAAAAAGTGGATATAAAAAGAGACAAAGAAGAAAGTGGATCCAGCCTTAAATGCGTACCGGATTTTTTCTGGAAAAGTAAAGCGGCACGGGCGTAATACCGACCACATTACCCCGAAAATCATGTGCTGAAGGTCTGTAAAATTTATGGTCACTAACACCATATTCCCTATACGCCACTTGGCGTGACGGGGCTCTTTATTTTTACTACTTTTAAAGAGAAAAGATACCAGACAGGTTCAGAGAATGGCTTGGCAGAAGGTCAACAACAGAAATGATAAATTATTTTCGAGATCGAAAGTTGTGGAAAGACATGATCACCTACGCCAGCAGGTCCGGTACATGATCATGATCAGTGACAAACAGCTGTATGTGACAACTGGGGTAGGGGGTTGGGAATGAGAACAGAGGTGATAGAGTGAAACAGAAAAATGTCTGTTTAAAATGTATGTTTAAGAGACTGGTTTTTAGCAAGTTAACAACATAACTAATAAACAACTAACTGTAAAGATAGAAAGTTGTAGATATAAAAAGAAAGAGAGATGGCATCATCAGCAAACGTGGGATATGAACAAGTTATGATTATACGCCTCAGAACAGGACATAATCGACTCCATAGTCACATGTATATAAAATTCAAGATCGACACCTTAACTACTTGCACATGTGGACAGGCATTGAACTGCTGAACACATACTTCAAAACTGCACTGAATATAGTAGACTAAGGAAAATCCATTGGCCCATAGGTACAACACTACAGACAAAGCTATATGGGCCACTGCAAGAATTACAAAATACAGTAAAATTGATACAGGAAACGACATTGTAGATATAGACAATACTTCGGGCGAACGAAAGATAGATCAGTAAACGTGGCATCTGATGCTGCTGATCTATAAAATAATGAGAAGTGAAAACAATAGTGTTGATATTCAATATAAAAAAAAAACAATATTCATTGATGAATGTGAATCATGGACATGAGATTAATAATAAAATGCATTTGCAGCAACGGAAATATGATATTCTATAAGAATATTCCACATATAGTTAGTTAACAGATAAAACGTGAGATGGTCAACATAAATTAGTAGATGGCCCGTGAAAGAACACTCCACATACATTTGACAAATACGAACTGTTATAAATGTTCTACATACAATTAACAGATAATAAATCACATAAGAAAATCTGGACAAAGACAACATTAATTGAAGGAAGATAATTAAAATGAAGGCCAGACATACAATGGATACGTTTTTATCAAAGATCGCCTGCAAAACTTAGGGACGGCTGAGCAGAATAAGGTTTGGGAAGGCTGGGAAGGAAGATAGAAAGAAAGAAAGAAAAAAAAAGAAAGAAAGAAAAAAAGAAAAGAAAGAAAGAATGAAGTCAGAAAGACAAATAGAAAGAATGAAAGAAGTTAGAAAGACAAATAGAAGGAAGGAAGGAAGGAAGGAAGGAAGGAAGGAAGGAAGGAAGGAAGGAAGGAAGGAAGGAAGGAAGGAAGGAAGGAAGGAAGGAAGGAAGGAAGGAAGGAAAGTAACTTGTTTTAACTCGAGTGTACTATATGAGGACTAATATTGTTTTAGCGGCTACATTTTTCGACAGATTGACGAATGACTGGGAAGTAGCAGAATGATTAGAAAAGCATTGGTCGTTGCTGATATTTACATGTCTATTTTTAAAGATTATTGTGAATGGAGAATATCTTGAACACTTCCAAGCATCTTCTCTGAAGACATCTCATGCGATGATGATGTTACACTACCAAAATGTCGCTAAAGTCGAAGGGGGGTGTAAAGTGTTCGTTTAAACCAACATTCGAACATTTGATCAAACGGTTTTTTTCTCCATTCGCAGTTTATTCTGCTGGTAATGTGAAAATCGTCGTGCCATAGAGGATTATGCGACCGCTGCACATGAGGACATTCCTTAGTCCCTCCACACACAACCGGACAACCCTGATTTAGAAACAATGAGCAGGCTATTTTTAGACTTTGCCGGAAACGGAAGCTGAGTTCGAGGAGACCATGTAAACACAAACTCAACTTGATCGTTCCGCATTAGGCAGACGAGTAACACATTCTGAATGACAGTGCTATCTGCTATAATACAAATACGTTTCACGAAAAAGTAACATTAAAAAAATACTAATAATGTTAAAGTGTTAATTATTTCTATTATATGGCTGTGAAACATGAATAATAATATTAAAAAAAAAAAACAATCGGGAATATACTGAATTTCATAAATGAATGCTTGAGCAGAATAAATGGATAGAAGTTTGGGTACAAACTTAGACTTTTAGGGTAGTACCAGACCAACACTAGTGGACAAAGCGTTGCAACAAAAGCGATCGCGATGGATAGACACGCACTAAGGAATGCCAGATGGAAGTATTATGCGACAGGTCATTTTCTGTAGTTCTCAGGGAAGGAAAGAAAGAGCAGACCATAATATACTTGGAGAAGACACGTGAAAGCAGAGATGAATCGACGGAGAAGACGCGGGTCGATTTTTAAGAGAACGACACCAAACAGAACGACTTTGAAAGTGTTTGTTGAAGATCTATGCCACATATGTAGTTCAAATGTAGAAGAAGACATATTCTTAGGAGGTTTTTCTCCAAGGTTTTGGAGATTTTATATGTGTCATCCAATCATATCAGAGACATCAGATCTGGACGTTTTGAAGCGTTAATCGTAATTTAAGAAACTGGTTGTGCATGTCATGCGGCGGTTCGTGGCAAGTCAAGAGTGGATAAGCTGGTCTCAGGTACACTTGTAGTGGAAGTGATAGAAGCACACACGATGTCGGAACTGGACGAAGTTATAAGTGAGGGTGGGGCCTTGTGCAGCAGCGCGAAATGCAACGTTAAACAAGTAGATATAACATGTACTGGTGAGCTAATGACCGAAACGTCAAAGTTTGTTCTTGCCTAACAACGGTTTAGCTGTTTCATACAATTTTATGTCCATTTTTAAATGCTTTCTACAGCGTTAATCACGGCCACTCACGATAGATTATATATTATATTTGTGTCTATCTCTGACAGTTATATTTGTGTCTATCTCTGACAGTTATATTTGTGTCTATCTCTGACAGTTATATTTGTGTCTATCTCTGACAGTTATATTTGTGTTTATCTCTGACAGTTATATTTGTGTCTATCTCTGACAGTTATATATGTGTCTGTCTCTGACAGTTATATTTGTGTCTATCTCTGACAGTTATATTTGTGTCTATCTCTGACAGTTATATATGTGTCTGTCTCTGACAGTTATATTTGTGTCTATCTCTGACAGTTATATTTGTATCTATCTCTGACAGTTATATTTGTGTCTATTTATCTCTGACAGTTATATTTGTGTCTATCTCTGACAGTTATATTTGTGTCTATCTATCTCTGACAGTTATATTTGTGTCTATCTCTGACAGTTATATTTGTGTCTATTTATCTCTGACAGTTATATTTGTATCTATCTCTGACAGTTATATTTGTGTCTGTCTCTGACAGTTATATTTGTGTCTATCTATCTCTGACAGTTATATTTGTGTCTATCTATCTCTGACAGTTATATTTGTGTCTATCTCTGACAGTTATATTTGTGTCTGTCTCTGACAGTTATATTTGTGTCTATCTCTGACAGTTATATTTGTATCTATCTCTGACAATTATATTTGTGTCTATTATAAGAAAGAAAGAAAAAGAATAAAGAAAGAATGAGAGAGGAAGAAAGAAAGGAAAAATGAAAGAAAGAGAGAAAGAAAGAAAGACAGAAAGAAAGAAAGAAAAGGACTTGTATCTCGAGTGTGGCATATGAGGACTAATATTGTATTAGTGGCTATCTTTTCGACAGATTAAATCATAATTGAGGAATAACGGAATGATTAGAAAAAAACATTGGCCATTGCTGATATTTACGTTTTATTGTTAAAGATTATTGTGAATGGAGAACGTCTTCAATTCTCTCCCAAGCTCCAAACTGAGGACGTCTTTGCGGAGTCCCAAAGAAGGACTGAAGGTGGAAATACATTGAGAAAGTTGACAAAATATGAGACCCATTGACCCCCCGGTCATAAGTAATATTGGAGGGAAGATGCGAGGTGAGAGAGGCAAAGGCAGACCAAGACTAACATGGACGAGTAACATCAAAGGATGGACGAGTCAATCTATAACAGCCTGCACCATCAAAGCAAAAAACAGAGTTGAATGGCGATTCATGGTAGCCAACCTTCGTTGTGGAGAAGGCACTCGGTGATGATGATGATGATGATGATGATGATGATACCCCCCAGGGTTATCGGATGAAGCAAAAGCAGCAGAAGAAGAATTCACGACAATATGAAGTTGACAACTTTGCGTCATTTATTTCTGTCAAGACAAAAATAATAATAATTTAAAATAATTCTCGAGTTTAAGAATTATTCAGCAGTGTTAACTATGACCGGCTCTATATCCCACAAGGACGGAGTCAGTAGTAGTACTGACCGCCGAAGACGGGAGGCACAAACGGGTGGCCTAGGCTAGCCAGCTCCGTCTCGGCCAGACTGAGGCACTCCTGCAGGTAGATGTTCTCATATTCCAACTCCAAGGCCCTCCTGTAGAAGTTCTTTTCTTTCTCCTTCTTGGACTCCCGTGACTTTCGAGCCGAGTCGTTATTCTTTCGCCGTTTTTGCCAGTATTCTGAGTCCTTGACATCAGTGGGCGTGGCTGTCTTACTGCGCTTCCTACAGCAAAATGGGGAAAAAAAAGACACTCATTGATTTGATTTGTCAATACATTTTTTTACCACAAAAATACTTCATTGACAATTGCATGTTGATATTTTACGAATAGATTGTGTTTCGTTTTGTTTATGTTTAATCTTGCAAACGTTTTATTAAAATACTGAACTAAATGCTGAATGTAAGCTGAGACCACACAAGTCAGGAAAGAAAGATACTTGAAGCAGTTTTAACATCAGTGCTAGAAATTAAATATTGGATACGTATCACCCCTACCAGGAAACAACTTTCGCACAACAAGCCATAATAATTAAATATAAGAGAAAGTGATGGAAAATGGAACTCTCGAAAGTTGAATGGAGAAAAATAATTTAAAGCTACTCACAAATTGCTCTATATGAAGTACATTTCTTACAGACTGCCCTAGAAGAAGGATATTTCTTATAAATTACTTCATATGAATCAAATTACAGAAACATATTGAAGGACTCCATTTTTCCTGGATGCGGTAAAATGCAAGAATACAAAGAATAGCACATGAAAATGAATGTAGCCAATTATGAATGGATACTTGTCGGGGCTACATAATTCGTGCCCAGTGCTGATATCTTCCTGAATAATCGGGCAGAAATCGAAATGATAGTGGACAATGCATAGATGCAGTGATGGAATCTCACGTGCAATTATGAGACATTTATCTGATTTCTGAACACTGCCGCCTTGTGGGATAGTAATTTGTAACCAGAAATGGTAGAGGCGGGGTGATAGGAACTTCAAAGTGACAAGGAACTAAAATATAATTAATTTTACACGCAATTTTAACACCGTAAAAAAAATAATATTTATTTTGAAAAATATAGGTATCCAACAATCGTTATTTAACACGGAAGATCAGATAGCAATTTATTTTCAGACTTCTCACAGACTAAATTGATTTAAAACTCAAATAAATGGAACATATGCCTGGTAATTATAAAATTACTGTCGAACATTTCCAAAATAAATGCTTAGGATAGACTTGTTAGAGAAGGCACATATAGTTATCACCAATTATGTTTCATGCTAAAACTATACTTAAATTTCAGTAGTCTTGGCATAAACTGCCTGTTTAACGTGCTAGATTATAATATACATGGTATACATGTTTATATAGAAACAGAAGTTGAATAAACAAGTGAACTGACACAGATGACAAGTGAACTGACACAGATGACAAGTGAACTGACACAGATGACAAGTGAACTGACACAGATGACAAGTGAACTGACACAGATGACAAGTGAACTGACACAGATGACAAGTGAACTGACACAGATGAATATACTGGCGTGGAGACAACACGTTCAACCAACCGAACTGACACAGATGAACATAGACGTGGAGACAACTACATTCAATCAACTGAACTGATACAGGTGAACATAGACGTGGAGACAACTACATTCAACCAACTGAACTGACACAGATGAACATAGACGTGGAGACAACTACATTCAATCAACTGAACTGACACAGATGAACATAGACGTGGAGACAACTACATTCAACCAACTGAACTGACACAGATGAACATAGACGTGGAGACAACTACATTCAACCAACTGAACTGACACAGATGAACACAGACATGGAGACAACTGATACAGGTGAACATAGACGTGGAGACAACTACATTCAACCAACTGAACTGATACAGGTGAACATAGACGTGGAGACAACTACATTCAACCAACTGAACTGACACAGATGAACATAGACGTGGAGACAACTACATTCAACCAACTGAACTGACACAGATGAACATAGACGTGGAGACAACTACATTCAACCAACTGAACTGACACAGATGAACATAGACGTGGAGACAACTACATTCAATCAACTGAACTGACACAGATGAACACAGACATGGAGACAACTGATACAGGTGAACATAGACGTGGAGACAACTACATTCAATCAACTGAACTGACACAGATGAACATAGACGTGGAGACAACTACATTCAATCAACTGAACTGACACAGATGAACACAGACATGGAGACAACTGCATTCAATCAACTGAACTGATACAGGTGAACATAGACGTGGAGACAACTACATTCAATCAACTGAACTGATACAGATGAACACAGACATTGAGACAACTACATTCAATCAACTGAACTGATACAGATGAACATAGACATGGAGACAACCACATTCAATCAACTGAACTGTGAACAGTTAATCGGGGCCTGCGGCTCGTATGTCGATGATTCCCACGTTAAAAAGAGTCTGCCGACTATAACAAACCCAAGCATTTAGATATCTTAATGTGTTTCTGTGCTGGGCATGGTTCATTTCTTGGTGATTTTTCGTGAAGTCATGGCTCATATCTTGTCGTGTGTGTGTGTGTGTGTGTGTGTGTGTGTGTGTGTGTGTGTGTGTGTGTGTGTGTGTGTGTGTGCGCGCGCGCGCGCTGGCCATGGCTCATATCTTGGTGTGTGTCATGTTAGTCATATATCCTATCTTGGTGTGTCCGTGTTAATCATGTCTCATATCTTTATGTGTTTCTGTGTTTAGTCATATCTCATATCTTAGTGTGTGTCTGTGTTAGTCATGTGTCATATCTTTGTGTGTGCATGTCTGGGTTAGTGATATCTCATATCTTTGTGTGCATGTTTATGTTAGTCATATCTCATATCTTTGTGTGTGCATGTCTGTGCATGGCTATGTTAGTCACATCTCATATCTTTGTGTGTGCATGTCTATGTTAGTCATATCTCATATCTTTGTGTGCATGTCTATGTTAGGCATGTGTCATATCTTTGTGTGTGCATGTCTATGTCAGTCATATCTGATATCTTTATGTGCATGTTTATGTTAGTCATGTGTCATATATCTTGATGTGTGTCAGTGTTAGTCATGCCTCATTTCGCTGTGTGCATGTCTGTGTTAGTCACATCTCATATCTGTGTGTGTGCGTGTGCATGTCTGTGTTAGTCACCTCTAGTGACTCGGGTAGATGGTGCTCGTAAACCTGGGAGGGCCGACCATCTAAGGGCAGAATCCCCCTACAGAAAAGACAATCTGCTGCCTTGCAGGAAGAGTGGGGACAATCAAAGGCTAAGGAAAGCAAACCTGAATAAAATGCTGGCTGAAATCGGATGCCACTGGCGCAGAACACAGTGCAACGTATTAACGGGTGTTCGGTCAGAGTGGATCTGACAGACTCTAATTGTGATGTTCTGTCTGTGGGGGCGATCAACACACTTAACCTGACAGCTGACTTCATGTGAGGGTCTGGAATCCTACTCTGAATGAGTCCTGATCGCAGAGAGAGAGAGAGAGAGAGAGAGAGAGAGAGAGAGAGAGAGAGAGAGAGAGAGAGAGAATCAACTGAACTGATACAGATGAACATAGACGTGGAGACAACTACATTCAACCAACTGAACTGACACAGATGAACATAGACGTACCGAATGATTGCTCTTGGTTTGAACCCAGCCACAGTAACGCCACTGCACATCATATGGTCGACATCCACAATCGGAGTTACACTTTGTTCAACCTCGGGCTTCTCTTCCACTATCTGACTCCGTTGTCGTAGAAGATTTAAAGACGAACAAGAGAGGGCCATCTTCTTTCTCCTGTCGTCTAATGTCTCTAAATGATGTTGCAGACTTTCCACCGTTTCTGAGTGTTTACGTTTGCTCCTGCAAGCACTAAATACCTTGGTCGATAACTCTGCAACTCTGTCATCAACATCGTAGTTGTTTCCACCTGCATCACTGTAAGAAAGGCAGCTTGGACTCGATACACATTGTTCATTTACTTGTTCACATGCCGACCTTTCAGTGTAAAAACTTTCCATGTTCTGCACGTTTTGATCGACGCAGCGCCTCTTTTTTGGAAACACCACTTCAGATTCGGATGCATGTTTAAGACGGATGGGCTGAAATTGAAATGTGCTGCCAAAACATTTATCAGAATTATATTTCTCTTCTTCAATAACTTCTGACGTGTGTGTCGTGTTTCTTTTATTCTCATTACCAAAAGGAAACTGCAAATGTATCTCTCGGCAAGAGTCTGTGAAGTTGCAACTATTAGTAGACAATGAATCACAGACATTTCCATCAACTTCCGGCGTGGGAGACAAAGAATTGAATGAGGTATTCATTGAATATGATAATAAAGGTTTAGATTGGATTGATGGGGAAGAGCTATAACAGGCTGTGTTTTTCTGAGGTGACATTTCTAAACGTGTGTGCAATGTGCTAATTTTCGAATATGTAGTTACTGGATCTCGTTCGTCATTTTGGTAATTCGGTGTTTTGATGTAAGATTTTGAAGGCGAATGTAATTGATCTTGGGCACTAATGTTGTTAGTAGAATAGTCAGCAGTACTTTCACTGTACTCATCAGCTCTCTTTTCATCAACAACAATAAATGATGCGTTGTTATCTTCCTGATATGCTGGACTTGTTTTTGACAACAGGGTATACCGACATGCTGGTTCTGTGGTCTGGTTAAGGTGAAGGTTTGAAGGATGGAAGGTGCCGCTAACGGATACACCGAATCTACAAGTGGTGGACATTTCATTGCCAATGTTTCGTGGAGGACAACAAAGGTCAAACCCATCACCACCAACCAAATTTTGTTCACGATTAAAAATGGCTCCCGCAGGATAAATCTCACCTTCTGAATTATTATAGATAAAATCACCATCTGCATGTGGTCTCATGATTACGGTCGCATCTGCTTCGTCCTCTGTGAGAAATGAGCTTCTTGTGTGGACAGCACTAGAGTTGGCGTTCAACCCGTCTGTAGACGTGAATTCAGTTGCTGCAGACTCGAAGAAGTGATTGTTATAGTTCAATCCTACAGGTGGGCAGTCCAGGTAGCTGCTCTCGCTGAATCGATCAGCAACGCTTGGTAACATGGCAACATCACCGGCTAACATGGAAGTCGGAATAGAGCTATGGAAGCCAGGCGGAAAAACTGTTTGACTGTCTTGTCCAATAGGAAAAGCCGCTGAAAGACAATCCGAGTTATCTCTCAGTCCTTCCAACACGACACACGATGATGATATGACTGCTGATATGCTGATGTTGTTGTGACTGTCGCGGAAGGCAGATCTGCTAGGGTAGTCTGGAAGGTCGTAGTGGAAATCGCCGAGATTCATTGTGTGCGCCACAAGTTCGTCTGAGAACATTGGAAATTATTTGTTAAACAAAACACTAGAAACAAATCAGACATGAAATAACATTACTTGATTTCATTGCTATCAACAAACAAAAATAATAATCGTCTGTAATTCAAAACCCAACAATATTTTTTTAGGCAATGATTGGGGAATAGCTGGGGGTGGACTCTGTTGATTGATGGACAAGCTCCAGCTTCTCAAGCAGAACCTGAGAAATAAAGAAATCCACTGCAACCTGCCACATCCCCAGCCACACCTCTCCCACGTCCCCTGCCTAGCTCTATGAGTTATCTGCTCTTGCTGATCTCGACATTGCACCAACCAACCTTCTTCGCTCGTGCCTCAAAGTTACGTATGCTTCGTTGTGGTGCGATGTACAATAAAAAAAACGCGATATTTTGTGCCTCACATTGTTGCCACAATTATCATATTTCATCACATCTTATTTCTGAACCCAACTTTTCATCTCGCTCTTCAACTATAACACATAGTCACTTTGAATAGCCGTTTTCCTGGATTGCAACATAGGTTCTACCCATCGAGGCCACCTCTTGTATTCTGGCTTTGACTTTTACAAACAGTAATGCGTTGTAGAATCGATGAGATAAAGCTTTGTGTCTAGATTCTTATCATAATAATAAGTGTGGTGCGAGGTTGACTATAAACAACTGTCAGATAAACGACCCCACAAAGAAGATAGTGCGTGTCAAGGACGAGAGGTTACTGATAAAAGCATATTGAAATGGGAGAAGAGGTTCCGACTGTTGTCCTCCAGTACCACACCCAATTCTACTTATTTACCATGTATGTTCACTTGGTTTTACAGCTCCTCCCTTCACAAATCGTCACTAGTGGTGTCCTTATACAACAAATGTTTAAACTGAAGCAAAATCGTCAAATGTAAACTTCGCCAATTTTCTCGTTTCTTCTTCTTAGCGTTCACCCGTTAAGTATGCGTGGATGTGTTTGTGTCTCTAGTTTATGGCAAAACTGTGTTTTTCTGTCTGACACATCCGCCTTCGTCACGAGTGTATTTGCTTAACTATTTTTTTCTTAGCCCGGACAACGACTTTAAACTGCCAAGGGTTCTTTAACGTGCGCTACTGCACACGGGACCTCCTGCTTTCTGAGAGTGCTAGACATCGGATCTCACTACCCAGAGAGGACTAGACATCGGATCTCACTACCCAGAGAGTGCTAAACATCGGATCTCACTACCGAGAGAGGACTAGACATCGGATCTCACTACCCAGAGAGTGCTAAACATCGGATCTCACTACCCAAAGAGGGCTAGACATCGGATCTCACTACCCAGAGAGTGCTAAACATCGGATCTCACTACCTAGAGAGTGCTAGACATCGGATCTCACTACCCAGAGAGTGCTAGACATCGGATCTCACTACCCAGAGAGTGCTAGACATCGGATCTCACTACCCAGAGAGTGCTAGACATGGGATCTCACTACCCAGAGAGTGCTAGACATCGGATCTCACTACCCAGAGAGTGCTAGACATCGGATCTCACTACCCAGAGAGTGCTAGACATCGGATCTCACTACCCAGAGACCAGAAAGGTTAAAGTCACGAGGAAACCACAGATTCGATATGTGAAAAACTCCCACCGTCTTATGGTAGGAATCGAACCTGGGACCTTTCTGTCCAGAGACCGACGTCTTACCTGTAGATCACCCAGCCCCTTTCTCCCGTTTAAAACAGCAGAGTTAGCTGAATACTAATATTATTTGTCTGTTGGTTAATCCTTAGAAGAATCGACCTCTGCACACAGGTAAGCTCCAAGAGTGGTCATCTATTTTTTATCAAATAGTCTTGGGTACTTATACTGACTCAATCCATCCTTTATTACTTATTTTAGTCTACTATAGAGATAGGGCCTCGGTAGCCGAGTTGGGAAAACCACCTGACTGGACTACCAACGTTCAGAAAACCCGTGTTCGATTCCCGCTGGGAGCAGTGTGAATTGTACTCGTGGTTGGAAAAAAAAATACCACCACGGTCGACCCAGCCGTTGGCAGAAATGGGTACCAGGATATTACCCTGGGAAGGTGAGGAATGTCGCCTCGAATCGTGAGCTTCGATGCTTGAAGCGACACTATCCATAAATCTATGAACATTTCTAAATAGGCAGCAGAGCACATATGGGTGGAAACTCGCGTGCTAAGGCGCCGGTTCAAGTCTCGTACTTTACCTTTACTTTTACCTTACCTTTATTCTAGTCGTGTCATTCTTGATTTCATTTTTAGCAGGCGCAGCAGTATTAGCTCAGCACATGTTATTGCTGTTACTAAGTATCTTCAATATATTTTGAGACTCTTTTCAAGAATGTATTTATTGTATCAGTTAAGGAAACAGAGAAGGAAATCGAAACTCTAAAAGTGTTGAGAAAAGAAGATTGGGGAGAACTTTGCGAACATAGTATGAAAAAAATAATGAAGTTTTGAAATCTAACATGAAGAAAAACCTCTTTAACACAATTATAACAAGACAAATGAAAATTTTGGACACGTAAAGAGACACAATAAACTACTTGAGTTAATTACAAATATCAAATACACAAAATATTAAATACTGTGCCGGACCGCAAGTAGGCTGCAGAGAACATATAAAATAAACATAAACACAGTATGGATCAGCTAAACTAATAGAAAGAAACGTCGTTATTTGTCTAGTCTTTAGTTTAACTGCTCCACACCGTTTTATGTTTACTTTACAATAGCCTAATGAAAGTGCTCTTAGAAAGGAAAATAAGAGGTAACCGAATTCTATCCATCTATTGACCTTTAGAGCCGTAGCCGGCCCATAGGACATAGGCTCAGATACTCTTTCTCGTATCTAAATTTTTATTTCTAGCAGTTTTCAATCCTTCTAAAGATATTTTATCAAATCTCGCCATTTGTCTCTGTTCTGTTCAAGCAACTCAATCTCATTGAGGGAGCCGATTTCTGCTGCCCTTGCCTCTCTGATTAATGTTCTTCTCAGTGTCTCGCAGGGTCGGCCTCTTTTCCTCTTACCTGTTGTTACATGAGGGCTTGTTTTGCTATTCGGTTATTATCTCTCCTCATTACATGTCCAACATATGACCATCGTCTTTTCTTTATTACTGAAGATATTAGTGGTTGATTGGAGATTTCTCTAATTTCTTCGTTTGTTTTGAATTTGGAAAACGAATTAAAATCAAACAAAAAGACACGTGTACTAGCAACACCAAGAGACGAACAGGAAACCTATGACAACGTGCTTCATCAGGAGAAGAGACAGGAAACCTATGACAACGTGCTTCGTCAGGGGAAGAGACAGGAAACCTATGACAACGTGCTTAATCAGGGGAAGAGATAGGAAACCTATGACAACGTGCTTCATCAGGAGAAGAGACAGGAAACCTATGACAACGTGCTTCATCAGGAGAAGAGACAGGAAACCTATGACAACGTGCTTCATCAGGAGAAGAGACAGGAAACCTATGACAACGTGCTTCATCAGGAGAAGAGACAGGAAACCTATGACAACGTGCTTCATCAGGTGAAGAGACAGGAAACAACGTCTCCTAATAGCTAGCCTTCAATGGGATGACGGAATAAGATCGTGACATTTTATGGGGATCCACAACAGGTTGGTTTATCGCTGGTAGATTGGGACATTTGGAAGTCTTGGGATATTAAAGAAATTGTGTGGGATTTTCTGTCGTGGTTACACAGAGTACAGCAATGAAAGAGCTGACAAGTTTGCCAGCATTTAGTGGGCATGGGGTCAAGGCAAAGAAATGCATAAAAATGCGAAGCTGCTTTTGACCGTCCAAACTGGCCAACTAACAGGATATCCGGTGCGGACTTAGCCCTCGTTCATTTGCCTTCTGGCCTTTGCGCTGTACGCCGCGAAGTTATTTTTATTATTTTTTAAAATTATTTTTTTTCTTAATTTCTCATTCTGGTTAGAAGTTCCCCTGGTAAAGATGGAATCTCCAACGAAATGCTCCTAAATCTGGGACAGAAAGCCAAGAGCCAGCTTCTAAGGATAATAAATGCTAGCTGGAAGAGAGGTCATGTGCCGGCAATTTGGAAAAAAGCTATTATGGTGCCCATCCTCAAGCGTGGAAAAGACCCACTAGATCCAAGTAGCTGTAGACCAATTAGTCTACTGAGCTGCCTGAGTAAACTCATGGAAAGGCTGGTTAACAGAAGACTTATGTGGCATTTGGAGACAAAACAACAAATCATACCACAACAAAGTGGCTTCCATCAGCAAAGATCAACTGAAGACCTGGCCACCTACATTGCACGGGAAATAGAGGATGCTCTACAAGAAAAGAAACACACACTGGCAGTGTGGGTCGACATGGAGAAGGCTTTTGATAGGGTTTGGCGAGAGGGTTTAAAGAACAAGCTTTTTAGACTTTTCATCCAGGGTCGTTTATTCATTTGGGTCTCTCAATACCTTTAAGATAGAACGGCCAGATTACAAGTTCAAGGTCAACAAAGTAAGAAGGTCTCTATCGAAAAAGGTGTCCCACAAGGCGGAGTCTTGTCCCCAACACTCTTTTTAATTTTCATAAATGACACCATAATGGACATTCCACCCAGAATACACCCAGCAATATACGCAGATGATCTGGCGTTATGGGCTCGCGAGGAAAGTATGTCGGTAGCTGGACCCAGGATGCAAGATGCCCTAGGTGAACTTGAAAAGTGGACGAATACCTGGTTCTTTCCAATCAACGAAAGAAAAACTACATATACAATTTTCAGCCTATCAAGAAACACACTCTCTGCAAACTTGAAGATAAAAGACCATACACTCCCTATTGACCACAACCCATCATATCTTGGCGTCACCATAAATCGCAGAATGACTTGGAAAAATCAGATAGACAGAGCAAGGATAAAAGCAAGAAAACGAACAGATATTATGAAGAAATTGGCAGGAACGGACTTGGGGGGGGGGGGGGCAGACATCAATATTTTGAAAAGACTATACGTAGGAAGAGTCAGAGCAGTTCTAGAGTATGGAGTCACAGCCTGGGCTATGGCTTCCAAATCACACCTTAGTAAACCTTAGGTCGTGTGGCTTCTGTTGGATTGGAAATGATAACTTACCACCACTGTGTGTCTCTTCTTCTACCTTTTAGCTCCCAGTGGAGCATAGGTCTTCAACAAACACTTTCCAAGTCGTTCTGTTTTTTGCAATTCTTTTAAGATCATTCCATGTCTTCCCCATCATCTTCATCTCTGCTTCAATCTGTCTTCTCCAAGAATTCCTTGGTCTTCCTCTTTGTCTTTTCCCCTGGGGATTCCAAAAAAGGGCCTGTTGTGTAATACTCTCAGTTGGTTTCCGTAGTGTGTGTCCTATCCATCGCCATCGTCTTCGCTGTATTTCATGTTTGTGAAGTTTTTTTCGGCTTATTTTTTTACAGTATGGGATAGCCAGTCCCATGCCTAACCCTCCTTTCTCGCCTCTTACGAACATGCCTGGTAGGGTACAGCGCCGCTATTCTTTACTTCCCTTTCGGGCCCCGGCAGCGCACGGTGTAGACTGTGTGTCTATATGTTCGGAATTGGAGTCATCAATGATGGCCTAACATCATCAAGTGCTATGACGATCATCATTTTCGGGAGGACGTGAACTCCCATGGTATATGGTGGATAGGCGGCAGGAACCATTGAAGGCTATGTCTGAAAAGTGTTCCTTCTTGCAATTTCCTCATATTCCGAGACCGGCTTGTTGCAGGAGCTACTGAGTTAAGTGCTCTGTGCACACCGTGAGCTGTGTGTCTCATTCGTTTTGATCCTGCTTCGATATCCCGCTTGTTTACGATGAATTATGATATCGTATGACAGGGAACAGTTGGCTGTGTTCACTTTCTGCGCGGTTTCGCCTTATGTCTTGTGGCGTGTGCTGAGACTGCTACGATGGGGACTACAGTTACCTTTCTTTGTTTGGGAGATGAGTTAGTAATTCGGATGATTCCACTGGCACGGGCGGTTGAGCAATTATGGATTTTAATTCGTTTGCTGTGATACCGAGGCCTTCCATAACCAATAACCAATAACCTTAGCAAAATTAACAGAACACAGAACCAAGCTGCCCGTATCATCACTGGTGCTATGAAATCTACACCTATCAAGACTCTAGAAACAGTAACAGGTTTACAACCCTTAGATGACAGACACCAAATTCAAAATAGGTACAACCAGCCTATGACACTGTACACTGGACAATATGACTACAAAACATGTTCTACAGGATTGCACCCCGTATACAGACCTGAGAAGAGCAATGTGGTCCACGCCCACCTCCCTGGAAGAAAAACTATATGGGGCAATCGATTCGCTTAAACAGACAGCTGACTTCCATAGAGAGTCTGGAATCCTACTCTGATTGAGTCTTGATCGCAGAGAGAGAGAGAGAGAGAGAGAGAGAGAGAGAGAGAGAGAGAGAGATATTCTAGTTAGAAATTATTTAGTTTTTATATACTTCACTATTAGTTTATAAAAACAAAATAATTTCTAACTAAAATGAGAAAAATAAATAATTACTTTATTATTAGTAAGTAATGTATGGCTAAATTTATCTACTTATATATCTGAATGTGTTGGTTGTTCCTGCTGAAGGCTTATTGAGCCAAAAGGTCGTTCAATAGTGTTGTCCATTTTAATTACGTAAAGCTTTAAACATACCATTTTTTTGTATTTTTTCTTCCATTTCTCATTGAGTGGACATCGTTAGTAAAAGCTTCAGAGTATAGCATGCATGTTGAAGTCTTTTTATGATTACATATTGGAGTGATTAACGATTGCACAAGTGAGACTTACTTTGTGGATACGAAGCAAGCTAGCGACAAATAGGATGAGAAATTTACTGGACGGATTAGAAACGTATATATGTAGCAGTGAGTTGAGAATATATAACAATAGGTGTGCGAGAGAGTGAAGTCACGGGAAATTCGATGTTTTTTTGTGTCTGAGTTAAACTTCCACCTCCTTCCCGTGACATCACTCTCTCGCTCACCTATTGTTATATCTTCTCAACTCACTGTCAGTAGGGATTGGCATAATGTTTACAGGGCTACATCAAAGTTTTACAAGCTATTAGTAAAAAAAAAAAAATGTAAAGTACCCCCGTCACGCCAAGTGGCGTATAGGGAATATGGTGTTAGTGACCATACATTTTACAGACCTTCGGCACATGATTTTTAGGGTAATGTGGTCGGTATTACGCCCGTGCCGCTTCACTTTCCAGAAAAAAAATCCGGTACCCATTAAAGGTTGGGTGAACCCGGAAGCCGTCAGTTTCAGTTGGGATCGAACCCTACCCCCCTGTCCTTTGTAGTCCAGTTCACTAACCACTGAGCTATCGCGGCTCCCAAGCTATTAGTAGGCTACAGTAAAACTTTAAGTTCTAGGAGCGAGGCATGGCTACAGTAGCGTTTTAAAGTTATTGGCAGCTGCTGTAAAGTTTTAAAGTTTTGAGGAACTGCAGTAAAGTTTTACAATTATAATTAATAAGTAAGTAAAGAACCCCGTTACGTCAAGTGGCGTATAGGGAATATGGCGTTAGCGACCATACATTTTACAGACCTTCAGCACATGATTTTTTGGGGTAATGTGGTCGGTATTACGCCACTGCCGCTTTACTTTCCCAGAAAAAAACCAGTACCCATTTAAGGCTGGGTGAGCCCAGAAGCCGACGGTTGGGATCGAACCCTACCTCTTGTCCTTTGTAATCCAGTTCACTAACCATTGAGCTATAGCGGCTCCAAAATTATAATTAGCTACAGTAAAGTTTCATAGTTATAAGGAGGTGTAGTAAAAGTTTTAAAGTTATAATTAACTGTGGTAACGTTTTAAAATTGTGAGGAGCTGCAGTAATATTGTAAAGTTATGGGGAGCTGCAGTAATATTGTAAAGTTATGGGGAGCTGCAGTAATATTGTAAAGTTATGGGGTGCTGCAGTAATATTGTAAAGTTATGGGGAGCTGCAGTAATATTGTAAAGTTATGGGGAGCTGCAGTAATATTGTAAAGTTATGGAGAGGTGCAGTAATATTGTAAAGTTATGGGGAGCTGCAGTAATACTGTAAAGTTATGGGGAGCTGCAGTAAAGTTGTATAGTTGTAAGGAGCTGCTGTAAAGTTGTAAAGTTATGAGCTACAGTAAAGCTGTAAAGTTATGATGAGCTACAGTAAAGTTGTAAAGTTATGATGAGCTACGGTAAAGTTGTAAAGTTATGATGAGCTACAGTAAAGTTGTAAAGTTATGATGAGCTACAGTAAAGTTGTAAAGTTATGATGAGCTACAGTAAAGTTGTAAAGTTATGATGAGCTACAGTAAAGTTGTAAAGTTATGATGAGCTACGGTAAAGTTGTAAAGTTATGATGAGCTACAGTAAAGTTGTAAAGTTATGATGAGCTACAGTAAAGTTGTAAAGTTATGATGAGCTACAGTAAAGTTGTAAAGTTATGATGAGCTACGGTAAAGTTGTAAAGTTATGAGCTACAGTAAAGTTGTAAAGTTATGATGAGCTACGGTAAAGTTGTAAAGTTATGAGCTACAGTAAAGTTGTAAAGTTATGAGCTACAGTAAAGTTGTAAAGTTATGATGAGCTACAGTAAAGTTGTAAAGTTATGATGAGCTACAGTAAAGTTGTAAAGTTATGATGAGCTACAGTAAAGTTGTAAAGTTATGATGAGCTACAGTAAAGTTATAAAGTTATGAGCTACGGTAAAGTTGTAAAGTTATGAGCTACAGTAAAGTTGTAAAGTTATGAGCTACGGTAAAGTTGTAAAGTTATGAGCTACAGTAACGTTGTAAAGTTATGAGCTACAGTAAAGTTGTAAAGTTATGAGCTACAGTAAAGTTGTAAAGTTATGATGAGCTACAGTAAAGTTGTGAGAGGTACCAAAATATTGATCCTAGCAACGAATTGCTTTCAGTTTTGCCTTTAATATGAATTTTCCAAAGCCATTACATTATTTTAAATGTATTATATTATTAATTATTATTACCATTTTTAATCTTAAAATTATTTTTTCTGTTGCTTGCATTTCCCACAGAGCACATTGACCTAACCTCGGATACTATGATATGTTGTCTTTGAATATATCAAAACTGTAACATATATTTTAATTTATTCTTTTCTCTTATGTTTAATCACCAGGCTACATGACCTGTTTCCAATGGTAAAGGTTAATCACATATGGGTTTACCTTAACTGCAGTAGGGTCGATAATTTTAATGAGTAAATCGATATTTATTGCAGCTTTGGCTAACATTACAATAATATTTTTAAAAAATACACAACATATGGCAGGGAACGAATAAGACAACAACACCGAGAAGAGAACAAACGTGTCCGTTTTGTAACGACAATAGTAAGATTCAAGAGAGAATTGGCTGCGAACAAATATAAAAACAGGAAAATTTAAGAAATGTTGGTCATATAACAATTCTTTAACTTAATATATAATGGGAGGGGAGCTGGTTGGTCTCAATGCAAGACGCCGGCCTCGAGACAGAGAGTTTGTGGGTTCAAATCCCGGCTACACTGGTTGGGAATTTTATTTATGATTTTTCTCTGCGGCAATCACCCCTGGTTTCAATAGCGAGGCCCGGCTTGAAGCGTCAATTATTCATCGACGGATAAAATATGAGGACCTCCGAGATCGGAGTTATCTGCCTGTGCAGCGAGGGACCCATGTGCACACGGCTGCCAGGTAAAAATGGATTAACACGCAAAATTCAGTTCCTAGTCTCTAGGGACTTCGTCAGAGGTCAAAGCTGGCGAACGAATTTATATATATATATATATATATATATATATATATATATATATATATATATATATAATGATAAGATGACAGAAACGATAACCCAGAAGAAGGCGGATGCGAGGTATCACATAGGCGCTAGGTACGACTGCAGCTTACATTGAGCATCTCGTCATGGACAGAGAACACTTCAGGACAAGATTCATGATGGTAGGTGTGAGACTATAGTCACTCTCCTGTATAATACACCTTTATGCACGCCAGCGCCCCCCCCCCCCCCCACACACACACACACACCAAGTACTACTGAACTGAGGAACCGATATAAATACACAAATGCTAGCATTAAAAAGTTGGAGCTATGCCCCTTTTTCAGGAGAAATTAAGAAATCATCATAACAATTGTCTTGAAATAGACTCAGAGGAGAAAACGAAAGCGTCAGGCTCAAAACGACGCGATAGAGTAGCGATGGACCAGATTTCGGACAAAGAATTACAACGGACCTGGAGATATTCTTTTTCACGGACCTGGAGATATTCTTTTTCACGGACCTGGAGATATTCTTTTTCACGGACCTGGAGATATTCTTTTTCACGGACCTGGAGATATTCTTTTTCTTCTTCTGCGATCGTGGCTCATTCATACTAGGACTCCGGACTCTCTTATGAAGGCAGCTGTCTGTTTAAGTGATTCAGTTGCGCCGTATAGTTTCTCTTCCAAGGAGGTGGATGTGGACCACATTGTCCTTCTCAGGTCTGAGTACTAGGAACATGCTCTGTTGTCATGTTATCCAGGGTACAGTGGCCTAGGCTGGTAGTTCCTATTTTGAGTTTAGTGAACATGTGGTTTCTCATTCTGTTGTGGCCATTGCGTAGGCGAAGTAAGATCACTTGATCCCTCCTTGATAGTTGCAGGTATCCGATGTGAAGATATTATGTTATTGCTCTACAGAACGTCGCTAGACGATATGTGAAGATATTATGTTATTGCTCTACAGAACGTCGCTAGACGATATGTGAAGATATTATGTTATTGCTCTACAGAACGTCGCTAGACGTCTTGTCTATTGGCAATCCGCCATCAAGAACAAGCAGAAGACGTCACTCACTTACACACACACACACACACACACACACACACACACACACACACGCACACACGCACACACGCGCGCGACAGGCATCCATTTAGAAAATGAACGCTGTCACAGGAAACCGCGTCAATTCTGCGGGTAACCACGTGCATTGTCGCTGTTAGAATTGTATTGGATAGAATTGCCTTTGTTGAACTCACAGGCATCAGTAGCAATAATGTATGGTTTGTGCGCTGAAATAAATAAAGGAATGTGCGACTGTTTGTATGTGTGTGTGTATATATATAAGTAGTAAAGTACCCCTGTCACGCAAAATGGCGTATAGGGAATATGGTGTTAGTGACCATAAATTTTACAGACCTTCGGCACATGATTTTTGGGGTAATGTGGTCGGTATTACGCCCGTGCCGCTTTACTTTCCCAGATAAAAATCCGGTACCCATTTAAGGCTGGGTGAACCCGGAAGCCGTCGGTTGGGATCGAACCCTACCTTTTGTCCTTTGTAGTCCAGTTCACTAACCACTGAGCTATCGCGGCTCATATATATATATATATATATATATATATCATCATCATCATCATCATTGAGTGCCGTGTCTCCGTATCGAAGGTTGTCTACCATGGAGCGCCATTCAGCTCTGTCTCTTGCTTCGATAGTGCAGGTTATCATAGGCTGACTTGCCCATCTATTGATGTTATTCGTCCATCTTAGTCTTGGTCTGCCTCTGCCTGTTTTACCTGGTATTTTCCCTTCCATGTTTACTTTTACAAGGCTGCTGTGTCTTTTAACAAGCCCCAAAAATCTCTTTTGTCATGTTTGAATTGTGTTTAGTAGTTCTCTTTTCATTTTTAGCTGTTTTAAGACTTTATCGTTTGTTTACTTTTCTTTCCATCCAGTTTTTCATATTCTACTATAAATCCACATTTCAAAGGCTTCACATTTCTGTTCTGCTTTCTTGTCTGATGTCCATGTTTCTGCGCCATACAGGAATACTAAGAAGTTACATTTTGCTATTCTTAGTTTTAGTGTCCCCGTCACGCCAAGTGGCGTATAAGGAATATGGTGTTAGTGACCATAAATTTTACAGACCTTCGGCACATGCTTTTTGGGGTAATGTGGTCGGTATTGCGCCCATGCCGCTTTACTTTCCCAGAAAAAAATCCGGTACCCATTAAAGGCTGGTGAACCCGGAAGTCGTCGGTCGGAATCGAACCCAACCTCTTGTCATTCATAGTTTTAACCCTGGTGTTATTTGTTTTTATGTTAGTATATTTTTTATGTTAGTATATTTTTTATGTTAGTATATTTTTTATGTTAGTATATTTTTTATGTTAGTATATTTTTTATGTTAGTATATTTTTTATGTTAGTATATTTTTTATGTTAGTATATTTTTTATGTTAGTATATTTTTTATGTTAGTATATTTTTTATGTTAGTATATTTTTTATGTTAGTATATTTTTTATGTTAGTATATTTTTTATGTTAGTATATTTTTCATGACATTAATGTTACCTTTTTCCATTCCTATTCTTTTGTTTATTTCAGTTTTACATTTTCCATCACTGGTTATAGGGTGGGTTTATACATATATTAAGTTACATTGCGTTCGGCACAATTCCTCCAACACTTGTAAAGTGCATGTATACCTACCTATACGATAAAAATAAACTAAATCACTCGCGGAACCACTTTCATCACTTATTTGAGCGGACCAGGAAAGTCATGTTGAGGTGATGTGAAGTCAAGGCAAATGTGATGAATGTTGAAAAAAAACACTTTAAGTACACATTTATGGTTGCTGTACGAGCAGTAAGGAACTAGGCTTTGTTATGCTGCTGAATCACATATGCACCCAGAAACATATCGATTGAAATTGATTGCAGGTCGAAGATGATTTGTTAGAAAATCCGAACAGGAATCATTGGTGCCAGTGTCTTCGAGGGGTGTCTATATAGTGCTGCAACATTGTGCTTAGTTCATACCAAAATGGAGTCAGCATATTCTTACCTGCAGACGGCTTCTGTTGGTGGAATTTCTGTAGTCTTGTTCAGGAGGATGGCATTATTATGTTCTCGCTATTTTGGTTCCTTTCATTAATGAATGCTTACTCAGAATAAAAGGATGAAAATGGCAGAACAAAATCACTAATAGAATTATGGAAATGTACCAGTCAAATACCAGTGGATAAAGAGATACAACGTAGACGGTGGCGCTGGATAGGACACACACTGCGGAAGCCAACTGAGAATATTAAACATCAGACCCCTTTTTTTGAGTCCCCAGGGAAAAAGATAAAGAGAAAGACCAAGGAATTCTTGCAGAAGACAGATGGAAGCAGAGATGAAGATGACGGGGAAGACATGGGATGATCTTAAAAGAATTGCAAGAAACAGAACGGCTTGGAAAGTGTTTGTTGAAGACCTATGCACCACAGGGTGCTGAAAGGTTGAAGAAGAAGATTTTGGTTCCTGGTGCAAAGGTCACGCTCTTTACAGACATCATCACGTCGCCGTTTCAAGAAGGGAAAAATGTCGAGACACCGCAGACGCTTTACGAGGTTGTAGCTAATCACCAGTGATCTGGTGTATTGAACCATAATTCACCTTCAGAATTGTGTCAGTTTCATCTACAAACACTATATCTTCAGCTGTTGCCATGGGCTTTGGCGGCTTAACTCAGCGTACCTCACGCAGACGAGAAATGAATGTAATAAAAACTGTTTTGAATTTATTAATCTATTCGAACATTTGTTGTACGAGACATTGACTACCTTAATGCACATCACATTCAATCGTCGATGAAATCGACAGGCTTAAAACAATCTAGTGGGTTGTACAGCTGGACCAGGATTGGGACAAAGGATGACATGATAGGAACCTATCTCTCTCTCTCTCTCTCTCTCTCTCTCTATATATATATATATATATATATATATATATATATATATCATCATCATCATCATCATCATCATCATCATCGTCATTAAGTACCAGGCCTGCTGGCGTTGGTGGTCATGTCTCTCCACAACTTTCGATTTCGACAGTTCTTTTTCATTTCTGTTGTTGACTTTCTGCCAAGCCATTCTTTTAAGCTGGCTGGTATCTTTTCTCTTTGCTTCTCTCTATCTCTTCGTCCCTCAATTGTCCCAGTTGTTACAATATAATCCAGCTGTTCGCTTCTCATTACGTGGCCAAAAAATTATGATTGTTTCTTCCTAATATTGGAAATTAGCTCTCTTTTTGCTCTGGCCTTTTCAGAACACTTTCATTACTCTTCTTAGCTGTCCATGGTATTCTCAACATTCTTCTTTAAAACCACATTTCCACGGACTCCAGTGATTTCCTTTTCTGTTGTCCTATTGTCCATGATTCACATCCATATGTTAAGACTGGCTCTACATAACATTTAAGAACTCTTTTTCTTGTTTTTATTGTAAAAAATGGATTTCATAATATCTTCCTCATTTTTTGGAAAGCTGCTTTTGCCTGGGCCATTCTGCATCTCGCCTCTGTTGTATATATTCCGTCTGAGGTTAATAAAGTTCCTAAATATTTACATTCATTTACCTGTTTTAATATTGTTCCACTGGTCTTTTTTATGCAATGAGGTGATGTCTTTTTCTTTGTTGTTACCATTATCTCTTTCTTTTTGCTATTAAGGCTGATTCATATATTTTTGCGTTCTTTCACTATAATGTCTAACATTTCTTGTAACTCATTTTCACTCTTAGCGATTAAGACTGTATCATCAGCATACTTTAGATTATTTATATTTTGACCCCGATTGTTATTCTAGGCATGCCCCTTATGGATCTTAAAATAATCTCACTATACATATTAAACAAATCTGGTGACATCACACAACCTTGCCTAACACCCTGTTATATATATATATATATATATATATATATATATATATATATACATACATTGTATATATATATATATATATATATATGCTTCACTCCTTCACTGTTTACATAATGAATAATTGAGCACTGTTTCTCTTTGGTGCATTTCTCAATCATTGACAGTTAGAACAAAACGGCGTGCTGCTTGTTGACACCGTGCTGCCACCAACTGAGCTGTCATTAGCAACAGTAATGCAAACTTGCACGACGATGGCTATATTTCGAAATTTTATCGGCATTATACCTCAAGATCTCCAACAGCACATGGACTAAGTGTGGTCGGTACCCATAGCTGACTGCTTCAGTCAGAATTATCTTCTTCTTTCCTTCCTCATTTTCCTTTCAGCGTGTATTTCCTACTCCAAAAATCATGTGCCGAAGGTCTGTAAAATTTATAGTCTTCTTCTTTTCTTCCTGATCTGCCTTTCAGCGTCGATCGGATATATAATTTGCCGTCTTTTGCTCTTCTGCTCGTCTCTACTGCTGTAGTGTTATGTTTCCTAGTGCTTCTAATATTCCCTCCCTAATAATCCATCTTCTTCGTGATCGACCCTTGGGTATAGTGTTCTCGCAACGGTTATTGAAGGCTTGTGTTGTTTTGATCATTCTGCGTTGTCACGAGGCCAAACCATTTTATATGTTGTTTCTTTATATATTCTATGGCGGAAGTTATTCCTAGCTATTTTCTCAGGGCATCATTTCTTATCTTGTCTCTCAGGCTGTTTCCTGTCATTTGTCTAACACACTTAATCTCAGTAGAGGTTATTTTTCTGGTTGTTCTTGCATCTAGTGACGAGGTCTGGCATAGGTAGCACACCGTTGGGATGAAGATTGTATTGTAGAGTGCCCACTTTGCCTCTAGAGTTATTTCCTTGTTGGACAATAGTGGTGACAGCTGTCCAATGACTTGGCAAGCTTTGTTGCAACTTGAATCTATCTCTGCTGTATTCTCTGCCAGAATTATCGAACCATAAATTATGAAAATCAAATACCAATTTTTTGCCTGTCTGGCCACGCGAAAAGGTATCCAAAAAGGACTCAGTACTGATGTCAAATGTGTTGGCACGAAAGGTGCAAAAATAACAGCTCTGCAATAACCACAATACAGCGCATTTACGCTCAAGTATCGTTCATTTAAGTCGAACGATGACGAGTAACTGTATATGATATGAAAGCAAAAGAGGGTAGTCGCTTTCCACCCCTCAACCCATGTGTGTTGTGCAGCTTCTGAACTTGTTAACTACACTTATATTTTTGTATTCAACAATCATCTGTTAGAATAAAGATAAATACCAAGTTAATAAAATACTTTGTGTCCACCCAGAGCATAGAGATGTCCGCCCACAATGTTTCACCAGGGTTGCATACAGTTACAGAAGAGTGAAAATTATCTACTCTTTCAGGAACTCTTTTTCAAAATGAAAATATTTAGTTGAACACAAAAATGGCGTCCCCTGTTGAGGAACAAAGCATAGTTGCAGAAACATCAACACTAACACAAGAGGTAGATTTACAAACGCATTTCATCTTGTATAGTTTATAGTAAAATCATAAATGTGTTTTAGAATGCCATTTTCCTATTCAAATTCATGTCGTTTGATGCTGTTTTATGTGCAATTAAATTTTTTGACCAATTTCACTGGTGTACCCGGCTGTACCGGCGGTAGTAACCGTAGTACTTTTTTTTACTTACACTTACACTTTACAACTTTACACTCTACTCTACTCACTACACTACACAACACTGGTCATCTGTGTACGAGTGTACGTGTACCACAGTACGTCGTCGACTGTACAAGACCGGTACGTACTTTAGTTATTACTACACTCTGAGACTGGTGTACTCACTGAGGTACTCAGTACTCACTGTACTGACTCGGGTATTCAGGTCAGGGTCAGGTACAGGTATTAGGTATGTACCCGGCCGTACACTAAGTAACAGTGTAAGTCACTGTGTAACTTAGTGTAGTAAGTGCACGGTACTGGTACTCACTGTGTGTGCAATGTACATACACTACACGAGTACACGGTAACTCCCAGTAATTGTAATGGTGCCATAACAAACACTACTACTCAACTTAGTAATTGACTTAACTTACACAGTGTGTGACTAGACTAGTAGTACAACAACACTGTAGTGTGACTGACTATATGCCTGAGTATATGACTAGTGAGTAGTAATGAGTACACTCGGCCGACTGTACTCAACTCAAAACTTGAAACTTTTTTGTAAGTATAGTAAGAAGGTGTAGTATTGCCCACCACGTCACTCACAGAGTAGTCACACAACTATCACTATCCGTGACTACTGCTATAGTATAAGTTACACTGACTAGTTACTTACTGTTCCTCAGATTACTGTGTTCTTAATGTTTTGAGTAGTCAGTAGCAGCAGTGAAGTAAGCTGAGTTGGAAGTGATGTTTTTTTACATTATTACTAATTATTAGTAACGTGGAATATTAGAAGCACTAGGAAACATAACAGCAGCAGAGGCGAACAGAAGAGCAAAAGTAAAAGACCACAAATTATATCTCCCTTGATGCTGAAAGGCAGATAAGGAAGGAAAGAAGAAGAAGAAGATTAGTAAGGTTAAGTAATTAGTAAGTATTAATGGTAAAGTCCTAGTTTAGAGACATAATTTAAAGTATCTCCATATCTCCAGTTGGCGTTACACACTGTTTGTTTTGTTAAAATAACTTAAAACTAACTACACTGGTTAACTACAGTACGGTGGTTCTCAAACAGTAAATCATCATGTGTCATACCAGTTGGCATAGGCGATCATGCCGTCCACAATCTTCTATCTACGGTGCATTGTGTCAGTTTTGTTGTTGACTGTTTTCCATGCCATGACACCAAGCTATCTAGTATTTTCTCTTTGTCGTTCGCGATCTCTCTTTCCTTGTATTTTGCCTGTATACTAACTATTCCAAATTTCCTCATGATGTGCCTGAAAAGTGTTGATTGTTTCTTTCTGTTTTTTAGGAGCTGCCTTTTTGTGTTGGCCTCTTTGAGAATTTCCTCATTAGTCTTTTTAGCTGTCCATGGAACTTTCAACATTCTTCTGAGAAATCCCATCTCTGTGGCCTCTAACTGTCTTTTCATTTGTTTGTTTACTGTCCATGATTCACTTCCATTGTTCAGAATTGGTTCTATATAGCACAGATGAACTCTCTTTCTCAATTCTATTGACATAGATTTGTTGCATGAGATATTTTTCATTTTCTGAAATGCTATATTTTGGCCTGAGCTATTCTGCTTTTTATTTCTGTGGTGCATCGTCCCAAATAGTAAACAGGCTACTAAAAATTATCATGTTCATCACTGACTCATTTTATTTTGTTTGCGATCCCAACTAAAGGGAGATGACTTTAATTTACGTTCCTAAACTAGGACTTTACCATAATAATAATATTAATCAATTCAATCTTAATTAGGCGATCATGTCCTTCCACAATCTTCTATCTACAGTGCAGCGTATCAATTCTGTTGTTGACCGTTTTCCGTGCCATGACACCAAGCTATCCAGTATTTTCTCTCTTTGTCGTCCACGATCTCTCCTTCCTTTTATTTTGTCACTTAGTATCAGTAACACTTTAAAATGTTAAAGAAAAAAAAAAAAGAAGAGGTAGACATGGTATTTTCTGAGATGTTATAATTACTATTACTGACAGTATTATTTATTTTTAATTGTGTGTCATCACTGACTTTAATATGGGACTATGGAAACAACCATATATTTTATGTTTCAGGGTGACAAATAATGTACAAATTCCTTCATTATAATTTAACACACTCAAACACAACTAATGAAATGCTAGTAAGTGAAAAAGTAAAGCACCCCTGTTACGCCAAGTGGCGTATAGGGAAATATGGTGTTAGTGACCCTATATTTTACAGACCTTCAGCGCATGATTTTTAGGGTAATGTGGTTGGTATTACGCCCGTGCTGTTACTTACTTTCCCAGAAAAAAATCCGATACCCATTTAAGGCTGGGTGAACCCGGAAGCCGTCAGTTGGGATCGAACCTTACCCCTTGTCCTTTGTAGTCCAGTTCACTAACCACTGAGCTATCGCGGCTCCCAATGAAATGCTAGTAATAGTAATAATAAAAAAGACAAAGAGGAAGACCACAATATTCTTGGAGAAGACAGATGGAAGCAGAGATGAAGATGATGGGGAGGACATGGAGTGATTTTTAATGAATGGCAAGAAACAACAGCTTGGAAAGTGTTTGTTGAAGACCTATGCTCCACAGGGAGCTGAAAGGTAGTAGAAGAAGAATAGTAATAACATTTCAGTTTTGCATCTGGAATCAGGCTAGATTAGCAATTTTCATACAAAAGCTTATAACTTTGTACTTATAATCTTTTGCAACATATGCAATTTTGTACATAATTAAAGTATGATGTAATGTCTAATTTTATGCCCATTATCCATTCAGTCAAAGCTCTTTAGAGCCCCTATTAAAGCTTCGATCACGGACAAGGTCTCTCCATTCTTTTTCCTTGGCGTTTTTTCTACTTCTTTCCAATGTTGTGGGTTTCCACGACTTCTCTTCTTCATGTGTTTCTGGGCCTTTTAAGTTTTCTCTTTCCCTGTGGGTTCCATAACATTGCCCGATTGTTATGCCGGCATTATGTTTTCTTAGTGTGTATGTCCTTTATTGCATTGTACAAAAATTGAGGGTACTTACTACATTTTGTTAACTAAACTTATAGAGAATATGATGTTTATGCACAAATATTTTTATGACAATCCATCCCATACAATGAATCTATAATACCTGGGAATGATGAATTTAGCTTCAAATGATAAATGTATAGCAGAGTTGAAGCTTAGAATAGTTCTGGCAAATGCTGCATTCTAAGAATATAAAAGGACATTGCAAAACTAATTTTTGACAATAGAAGTAAAAAAAGGAGTCATTCATTTTTACATAAAGCCAAATTTTACTTATGGAAGGGAATCCTGGGAAATTGGACAACAGAGAAGGAAATATTTGGAGGGCACAGAAATATGGTTTTATAGAGAAGGAAATATTTGGAGGCCACAGAAATATAGTTTTACAGAGAAGGAAATATTTGGAGGCCACAGAAATATAGTTTTACAGAAAAGGAAATATTTGGAGGCCACAGAAATATAGTTTTACAGAGAAGGAAATATTTGGAGGCCACAGAAATATAGTTTTACAGAGAAGGAAATATTTGGAGGCCACAGAAATATAGTTTTACAGAGAAGGAAATATTTGGAGGCCACAGAAATATAGTTTTACAGAGAAGGAAATATTTGGAGGCCACAGAAATATAGTTTGACAGAGAAGGAAATATTTGGAGGCCACAGAAATATAGTTTTACAGAGAAGGAAATATTTGGAGGCCACAGAAATATAGTTTTACAGAGAAGGAAATATTTGGAGGCCACAGAAATATAGTTTTACAGAGAAGGAAATATTTGGAGGCCACAGAAATATAGTTTGACAGAGAAGGAAATATTTGGAGACCACAGAAATATAGTTTTACAGAGAAGGAAATATTTGGAGGCCACAGAAATATAGTTTTACAGAGAAGGAAATATTTGGAGGCCACAGAAATATAGTTTGACAGAGAAGGAAATATTTGGAGGCCACAGAAATATAGTTTGACAGAGAAGGAAATATTTGGAGACCACAGAAATATAGTTTTACAGAGAAGGAAATATTTGGAGGCCACAGAAATATAGTTTTACAGAGAAGGAAATATTTGGAGACCACAGAAATATAGTTTTACAGAGAAGGAAATATTTGGAGGCCACAGAAATATAGTTTTACAGAGAAGGAAATATTTGGAGGCTACAGAAATATAGTTTTACAGAGAAGGAAATATTTGGAGGCCACAGAAATATAGTTTTACAGAAGAGTGTATACTAAAAATGGATGTTTTGGGATGAAAGATGCAAATATTGCAGTTTGCTGTAAACCAGCGGCACAGAGCAATCACACAGCCATTTATTGGGTGAAAACTAAAAAAGATGACAGAGGAATGGTGAAAATATCATGGGCAGCTAAAAATTGTAATGTTGGCATTCAAAAAAGGTCAGAGCAAAGAGAAAACTTATTGCCAACATCAGGATGAAACATTCATTTCTTTACCATAAAGCGAGAAGGTAATAGTTGAAAAAATATTGTGACAGTTGAAAAAATTGAAGGAAGAAGTGAAGAAGTAGAAACAAAAATACCCAAGAAAAAAAAGATTGGCATGGTAGGAAGTCAACAATGGAATTAATAAACATTTGTAGAGACAGGAAGTTGAGAGAAAACAGGTAAATAATAGTAGAGATAGGCAAAGTTGTGGATAGACATGATCATTTATATTAGTCAGAACAATACATGATAATATGTCAAAATAGTTCATTTAGAATTGTTTCTTTTTTTTTTAATAGATTAAAAATCTCATAATTTTTCAGGCTGATCAAGATCAAGAAAACATGTCAGCACAAGAAATGGCAGTGACAAATACAGATCAAGATAAAGATATGAATTTAGAGCTTGAATTTGAGAGTTCTCAACCATTAACTTCTGCATTTAATCATCATGCTGTTGAAGAAGGTAGTCCTTCAGCTGGTTCAGCCTTTCATGTAGTCAGTCAGACAGATGGTCAAAAGAACAGACTAACAGCTGAGCAACCACACAGCAAATCAGAAAAAAATGAACTTTTGGAAATAGTGTCATTGAATAATGAAGGCAGTGGGTCAACAGAAGGGCAGTGTAGAGAGGATTCTGCTAAAGAAGAAAAACAAACTTCAGTTCATATTGTAGAGCAACAGACACTTCATCCTGATGATATAAGTTTAGACATGTTGAATGAATCTCAAAACATACAAGAGCTATCTATTAGTGTCAGAGAAGAAAATGTGTTATTGGGAATGTCAGAAACAAAGACTGTTGTAGAAGAAATGATAATTGATGATGCTGCCATTTTAGATAAAGCCTTACCAGCTTCAGACGATGGTGACAGTTTCAGTAAAGAACAACCTAAAAACTTAGACGAGGACATAAAAATCTCAGAGGTAACAGACATAAATTCATCTTCAGATTTTCAGTTTCTAAAGCCAACATCAATAGAAAATAGTATCAAAGACTCATCTACTGTGAGCAATAATGTTGATAATGATGTTGAAAATGAGTTAGCAAAGCAACATACATCACCATTTCACAAACCAGAGGAGGTTTTAAACATTGATGAAGAAACAAGAATGGGTTTGGATCAGACCCCAGTAGACTCTGGCATGATTGAGGCTTCATTCATTTATCCGACATTGCCCCCTAAAAAGTTGTTTCAACTGGATGACACTAAAGATTCTGAGGCTTCAGATACAGACACAAAAATATCTGCAATGTGCGACACAGAAGATATTATTCTCAGAAACACCTTAAGTGTTGATGATGCCACCAAGGATTCTGCTGCATCTGATTCCAACGCCGAAACTCCTACACCATCTCGCAAACAACGCAGAGCAAGCAGAGAAGGTCTTGGTATCAGTATGATAGAAGGACTTGAGGCTGGAGAGTATGTATTCATCCCTTTGTTTGTTTCATTCTTTTGTACATTTTTCTCCCCTGTAAATTAACTTCTCTAGCATTTCTGTCTTTCTATTTGAAATGTTTTAGATTTTATTTTTATTGAAAAAAAAAAAAAAAAAAAAAAATCCAGCATATACTTAGATTAATTTTATCAAATATTTTTATATTAACAGGAATTGGTTTTATATACTTATGCTAATAGCATTTTTAAAATGATTATGTAGCTAATAAATAGAACAATTGCTAATAACAGAGATATCAATCAATTACAGATTAACAAAAAATATTATTATTATTAGAATAATCAGATATATAGTAATCTGTCAGAGGTTCTATAATTAATAGTAATTTCCTAGATTACGTTTGGACAAAGTTACCATATATATATATATATATATATATATATATATATATATATATATATATATATATATATATATATGGCTTGAAAACATGGACACAGAAGAAAAATGGAAAATGGAGGACTATCTTAAATGGATACATCCACAGATAGCAGATATTTTGACAACACCACAGCTTAAGGACTTGCGGAAGAACAAAACAAAGTTCAGTAAGCAGGAGGAGAGTTGGAGTGAAGTTGATGATCCATGATGGTTCTTCTATTTATAAATACCAAAAGGGAGTGTGTTCTGGAGTCAACATGGAAACAGAAGGACCGGAATACAGAGAGGCACATGGAGAAGGGTAATTAATTGTTCTAAAAGGGGCAAGGAAGCTATGAACATAGCTAGTGAGACTAGTATAAAGTATGAAACAGATTTAACGTATTTGTAGATGGTCAATGCTCAAAGAGAAGTCAAAATATTGATGGTAGCCAATGTCAGTTTAATTATTTGTTTATTTGTGCATTATGGAGCACAATTTTAAAATAGGCTAATAAATTGTTACCTTGAAAAATGGAGAGTCTTCACAGCTGACAATCTTTTTTTGGTTAGTCAAAGAAAGAAAACAAATTGAATAAGGGAGATCTGTGCTCCATGAAAAGCAGAAATATTGATGATATAGATGATATGTTAGTTGAAATTTGTATTTATCAGTGCATTATAGACACATATATTAAAAGAGATAAAGAAATTGTTTATCTTTTGTAAAGGCGAGTCTTCACAGCTGACAATCTTTTTGAGTACCAGTGGCCACAGGATGGAGGAGAGTGGCATTTACTCCAGGAACAGGTCAGCGAGTACCTGAAGGTCAAATCATTTAAGAGGAAATATCCTGGTCTGTCTGGGTGAATGTTGTATCATGTTTGTCTTTTGATGTATTTGTGAAGCCATATCTTTAGTTAATTTTGTTATTGGTCGTGCAATACATGAAATATGGACAGGAATGGAACATGCTGTAGTAATTGTACAAGTGATCTTTAGAAGAAAACAGAAAAGTTGATGAAGCTATTATCCAAAGGCTTCATAAATTTAGATCAGGCACAAGAGGGTATTTTCTCCAATATGTTTTTAATCTTCAACTTTTCTCTTTTTTTTCTTTCTTTTCTTAAGGCACTCTTCTTTTTTATTTTGAAATTAATTAAAATTAAAGTTGTTGATGCTATTGTCAGTAATATCAGGTATTTTTGCCTTTGTATTCAAACTGGATTTTTTCAGTGTTGCGTGCCAGTGTTAAATTCAATTTATTAATTTCTTTGTTATATATTTGTTATGTATTTTTATAAATAGTTTTTTTTCGTTATTGAAAATTTTGGGGGGAAATTTCTCTGGGGTTTCATCTTTCATTGTTAAGCTTCTTTGTTTTATTTATATATTTTGAGTCTATTATCCCTGTAATATACTGTATCTGTAATGAACTATAGTGTTTGTTAACCTCTATAAATTATTATGTACCAACTCACATTTGCATTTCCAAAAAAATAAATCCGTATTTATTACCACATCTTTGCTTACATTAATTTTATATTAATGTGTTTTTCCTCACCATAGATTTATACAGGAGAACATGTGACAAGGAAGAGAAGGATTTCCTGAGAGAGAAAGGTGTTGTTACAGAGACTCAGTCAGATCTAGGTGAGTTGCTTATTTTATTTGCTATACTAAGTTGGTTATTTGGTTATGGAAGGCCCCGGTATCACTGCAAACGAATTAAAATCCATAATTGCTCAACCGCCTGTGCCAGCGTAATCATCCGAATTAATATCTCATCTCCCGAACAAAGAAAGGTAACTGTAGTCCCCATCGTAGCAGTCTCAGCACACGCCAAAAGACATAAGGCAAAACTGCGCAGAAAGTGAACACAGCCAACGTGCTATACTAAGTATTAAAAATGAACTAATTATTAATTTTAAATTAAAATGCACATTGCAAATCTTTTTTTAATTTTAAAATTAAAATAGATTTGCAATGTGAAAGCAGCAGAATATACAGCGTGATTCAAGTTCAAAACAGGAGTAAAGCAGGAATTTGTAATATTATCCCTATTATTCTTCACATACATGGATTATATGTGCAAGATATCAAACCAAATTGACACAGAATACCATTGATAATTATGACTATCAGAAATCCAGTAATATTTGCTGAATATAGAAAATCATTTAATAATTACATATTGTTATTTACATCTTGTTTTCTATTATAACTAATGCATACATTTGTGATAATTTATATTTCTTAGCAATAATAAACACACAAAAAAACACTCACCTATAATCCGCACCAAAACTTACTCCAATTTGTCAAAAACCAAGAAGACTGGAACTATTTATACTACATTGAACTGTCAGTCTAAAGACTTCACCAGCGGAGATCTGACTCGTGGTTAGTTAATTGCGAATCCCAGTACCGACTGCCAGGATAAAGACAATTTGAGTGGTGGTGAAATATAACAAAAACACAGTGTGGCATCACCAGCTTTCATTTCAAGACAGTGTGAAACACAGTGGTTGTCACAGCAGTTGGCTCTTTGTCTGATTTATTTTCTTTTCTGGTACCAGCCAAGTGGCAAATGACCGAAAGATGAGATGCCAAGTTGGACAAATCAGTTTGAAATAATTTTAGTTTTGTATTTGGACAACTGAATTGATTAACTTTGTGGCTTAAAAGAAAAAGAAAAGAGGATATTAATGAAGAAATGTTCTAGAAATGGCAGGTGTTGTTCTAAATTTCTGGACATGAATTTAATTGTAAAGAATTAGAATGTCTTTCTGGTATATTTTAGACTGAATTAGTAAACAAATTAGGTTTTAAAAAAAAAAAAAAAAAGAAGCACATTCTTTATTTGAAAGCCACACACCTTATTTTCATGGTTATTTCTGAGTTTAATAAATTTTGACACATTGATCTTCAATACAACCATTTTGATCTTTTCTTTGCACAATTAATACTGTTTTCACATATCTCTACCTCCATTCCATACTTGTTTCCATCAGTGGGTTCTTCTTCTTAATGAGTGTTGGATTTTCCCTGACAGCACATTACAAATAACATTTAAATACAAAGTCTCAAATGATATCTGACACTGCACACCATCACTGCCATCACTTCATAACTACACCAAAGCCACACCCCATGAGGGAATTCCCTTTGGGGACACCATTGCTTCATAGAAGCCATGGGGAGATAATTAGCCACCAGTTATCCCCCTTGAAGTTCCCAAGTGAGACAAAGTTTGTCATCATAATTACACTCTCCGCAGGCAGCAGGGAACAGAAAGAAAGGAAACTTGTCACTCCATGACATTTTACCTGGCTAATTTAACCCCCGGAAAGCAAGTACCACTACCGGGAAACAACAAATTTGAGATCTTAATAATTTACGTTTGAAACGAAATGTTTCAACTCCTAAAAACTGGCCTTTTCCTTCTCTGTGTAAACTTACTGTTTTTGTCATATTGTCTCAGGTGATTTACTGTATAATTTCATTGTAGGTCTTACAGCTCTGCGGAGTGAGGAGGTGTATGATCTGATGATGAAAGACTACAACAGCAAGTATAAGGTTAGAGTTATGATTATATCTAAACGGTAGAGTCAAGTCAGGGTTACATTTCATAGGAGCTTTAGATGGAAGGGTGCCTCATTTATATATTCTAGTGCTCTTTTATGTGACAGTTGAACTAACTTACTCATCAGTCAACTTATTCACCTGTATACTATTACATCTTGATATTTGTATGTGCTATTTTGTTCCTAAGGTGTTTTATTTTTAATGTTGCCTGTTAAAATTATTAATATAATTCTATTTTAAGGATAGAAGTTTCTTTTAACTAATTCATTACTACATTGAAAAGCAGAAGCATGTACAAATTGATTTGTGATTTGGTGGAATTTGTGTTAAATTATGACAAAATCTTGCTATTATGAAAATAAATTAATGAACATTTACAACCGTCATCATCATCTTGTGCTGTCTCTGCATTGAGATTGGCTGAATGAAGCTCCATTTCACCAAGTCTCTTACCTTGATGGTCTACACTGACATAGGTTCATGGGATTTTCCATCCCTTGGTGTCATCAGTCCTCTTATTTTAGTCTTTGTCTACCTGCTTCGTTTACATTGTATTTCCCACTTCAAGATGACAAGTTATTGTGTCTTTTAATTGTCTTAAAAAGTATCATGTGTCTTAATCAAATTGTGTTAAAAATATGAATAATTTTAAATAGTTATAACAGCGTAGATACATTTTTTTTTCTTTCACCTCTGGCAGAGTCTCTGGAGTCTACGCACTGAATTTTTTATGTTAATTGGTTTTCCCTGGAAGCTGCATGCACAGGGGTACCTTGCCGCTCAGGCAGATAACTCTGTCTTTGGAGGTACTCATATCTTTTCCTTCGATGAGTAATTGATGTTTCAAGCCATGCCTCACTGCTGAGACCAGGAGTGGTAGCCACACAGAGAAATTACAAATAAAAATCCCAACTGGGTGCTGCTGGAATTTTAACTGACAACCTTTCTGTCTCGAGACCGGTGAGACATATATATATATATAAGTAAAGTACCCCATGTCATGCCAAGTGGCGTATAGGGAATATGGTGTTAGTGACCATAAATTTTACAGACCTTTGACACATGCTTTTTGGGGTAATGTGGTTGGTATTACGCCCGTGCCGCTTTACTTTCCCAGAAAAAAATCCGGTACCCATTAGAGGCTGGGTGAAACGGAAGCCGTCGGTTGGGGTCGAACCCTACCTCTTGTCCTTTGTAGTTAAGTTCACTAACCACTGAGCTATTGCGGCTCCCATATATATATATATGTATACTCCTATTTTATCAATTTATTTTAGCAAGCAACAAAAGAATCATATTGTTGACTTTCAAGATACTGTGATTATACATAAGCTTTCTCTCTTGAATATTCTTTCTTGTGCATCTTTTAATTATATCCCACTTTTATGTCATTATTTTCTCATTCAAAGTTACTACCAGCTTTAGGATTACTGTCATTTCCTATATTTTGAAAATTCAGATTACTCATTAGCACCTTATTACTATACATTACACTTTATAAATATTCAACTTGATGTATTTGTTTTTAGTTTTTAGGATACTACATTTTAACACCCTATTTTATTATAATTCTTCTCTTTACATAAGACGATTTAAAAAAAATCTATTTTCCCTCTCAGTCACATGCTCAGATAATAGCAAGCCTAATCTCTCTGACACATTGAGATTATTAGGTGGCATACCAGCTGTTGTCATTAGCTAAACTTAATCTTCATCTAAAACATGAAAGAGAGATCGTAACATGTGAAATGAGATGCCTGAGAAATGCCATTAGTGTCACCAGAATTACAGAATGAGAATTGAAGGCACAATACAAGTTGTTGGAACTACACCCTGTGTCATACACATAAAAAGACATGAGAGGATGACAGAGCAGCTGAAGATCTAGCACTAGAGTTTGAGGAAGAACTAGCATCAGATGGATATAGTTGATAGGCACACATGCACGCACACTTGCATACACACACACACACACACATATATATATATATATAATATCATAATTTATTAAAATAGTCCTGCAGTGATACAGGCTAATAGTGCCAGGGTAACACTTGGCCAGAGTAGATAACTGCAGCTCCCTCAACACTTCTTTGTATATTTGATTCAGATAAGATTGAGAGCATTTGTAAATTTTTTTTTCTTTTCCTCATACACCATAAATGTGATTTATATGCACCTTTTCCCCCCTTCTTCATTGCATTTGGAAGATGACATGCTAGCTTATTAAAAAAAAATTTCTTTCAGGATTACATTTCACATCTGCAGGAGAAGCAGAAAAAAGTAATAAGAGAAAAGCACAAGGAATATAGTTCTGTAAGTTCCTTTTAAATTTGTCATAAGTTCAGTCTGAATACAAAGATGTATATTATGTGTGCTTCTTATTGTCTACTGCATCTAATAGCATTTGTCATTTCCAGCAGATTATGAAATTAGTTGTGAGGTGTCTCACTTTAGTATTGAGGGTAGTGTGTTAACCATAGGTTGAAAAGTACCAAGTTCGAATCCAATGTGGAGCAGTAAATCCTTTTGTTTATTTCTAGCAGATCACTGTTCTCATTGTAGGTTACTGGTCATGGGGATGATGGATGGTGAAAGGTAAGTTCAAACTAGCCGCAATAAATTTTAAAAAATTGATTTTTAATCAATTAAAGGAAGAGGCTGTATGCCACTTCCAGGAAAAAATAGTGGAAAGTAAAATTCCTATCAATGCCTATAATTGAAATTATATTTATTAGGTACCTATACATCCAACACCACCAGAATTGAAAATGATCAATGACCAAAGCTGACTGCTTGCATTAAAATCAGTAGCAAAAACTGATTAAGATTCTACTCCGCCTACCTACAGTGCCTCTACAAGCAAACAGATTGGCCAAGTGAATATGGTTTGAAGAGAGAAGGCAACCCTACACCCAAGAATGCTTTGTTGAAGTCAGATGTTTTGGGTTAAAAGGTGCAGAACATTACAGCTTGCTGTAAACAACAAAACATCTACATTCATTTATGTTCTTTAACCCTTTCCGGACTATTATCCGACACCTTGGTTCTATAAAACTGATCATTTCCAACCACTCACCTACATGTCGGTTATTTCAGGTGTAGCTGAATATTTGATTCGTGTTCAATGATTTTCGTTTTTAATTCAACCAATACTTGATTTTCAGGAGTAGGAGAGTTCTCGCTTTCACTTTCTGCTGATAACCCGCGTGGTCTGAGTTTCGAACTTTGGAAAATGTAAAATTTATATTCATTGTTTATTTCTCAAATTTTTGTCACATAATGGCCACGCCCACTGTTGATACTTCTTGCAGTCGACCAAAACGATATAGTGCAGAACAAGCTAGATCTATGTTCGAAACCTTGTTATTGAGTGACTCAGAAATAGAGTATTCGTAGTATTTAGACTTGGACAATAATTTTGTTGTGATAATGGGTCGGAATATTGGTAAAAGTTATGATAAAAAGGTAAGACGATCTGGCTTAGGTTTAGCTAGTGGATGCCTTCTATTCCTGTACTATCATTGTCTCAGAGGAGTCGAGTGGTAGTGATTCTGATAATGAAACTGGTACTTTAGGAACATATCACACAAAATAAGTCCAGTTGTGTAAATAAAAATAATAAACTTGACTTGTAAATAATATTGTTCTGACATCACATAAATTTGTAATATTTTTCATTCTGGGATCATTTACAAAAATGTACATAATTTCGTTATTTGTGGACATAAATTAATCAAATAAACTGTATTTTGGAGGAATTTGGATTATGTTGTGTAATATTTCAAGACAAATGGATAGCAACACATATAAACATGGAAAAAGGTAAGTGAATTACAATATTTTAAATTAAAAATGATCTACCTTGAATATTTTACATTAAAAAAAATATTTTATTCCTTTAAATAATCACATATCATAAATATATTGCTATTTTAATTTTCTGTATCCATTTCCCTTTCCGGTGATATATAACACATGTCACATTTATCTAAATTATTGTGTGAAGTAGTAAGTGAAAAAGGTTTATGGTAAAATTTCTGGAAACAGGAAAAGTAACCTTGTCCAAATCTGAAAATTTATGTTTCCTGTTCTGGCCCTGAAAGAGTTAAACATGGACATTCAAGAGGAGTGGTCATTGGACAAAAACAGCAGAAGAATACATTAACAATTTTCTGAATTATCCCAAAACACTGAAACAGAGAGAAAAGTTACCAGACAGCTTAAGAGAATGCCATTTTAGAAAGTAATCAGAATTGATAAATAATTGTAGAGACAAAAAGTGGTGGAGAAACATGATCACTTATGCAACATAGTATTTCATAATGATGATGATGGTAGAAAGTGTTTCCACAGAGTTATAACTTTTATGTAGAAACAGAAAGATAGTGCTTCTATTCTGCATCATCAAATTATATACCACAATTTAATGCTATATAAAGCTGATTGCCTCTAGTTATCCAAAATGTGGCATTCATTAATTTGTTTTTCTTCAGCCAGCTGTCTACGACGCTATTCTTTCAATACAGAAATGTCTACCAAGTAGGCTTACTAGTGAACCATACTGGGGAGCTTTATTTTGCGAGTGTTATGAATTTCACACTTTGTATATGTAATATTGACTGATGATACAGTCTTAATCGCTAAGAGTGAAAATGAGTTACAAGAAATATTAGACATTATAGTGAAGGAAAGCAAAAATAAAAGACTCAGCCTTAATAGCAAAATGACAGTAGTAATGGTAACAACAAAGAAAAAGACATCACCTCAGTGCAAAATAAAGACAGGTGGAACAATATTAAAACAGGTAAATGAATTTAAATATTTTGGAACTTTGTTAACCTCAGACAGAAGATGTACAACAGAGGTGAGATGCAGAATGGCTCACGCAAAAGCAGCTTTCCAAAAAATGAGGAAGATACTATGCAATCCATTTTTGACAATAGAAACAAGAAAAAGAGTTCTTAAATGTTATGTAGAGCCTGTCTTAACATATGGATGTGAATCAAGGACAATAGGACAACAGACAAGAAAATCACTGGAGTCTGTGGAAATGTGGTTTTACAGAAGAATGTTTAGAATACCATGGACAGCTAAGAAGAGTAATGAAAATGTTCTGAAAGAGGCCAAAGCAAAAAGATAACTAATTTCCAATATTAGGAAGAAACATTCATCATTTTTTGGCCATGTAATGAGAAGAGAACAACTGGAATATATTGTAACAACTGGAAAAATTGAGGGACGAAGAGATAGAGGGAAGCAAAGAGAAAAAATACCAGACAGCTTAAGAGAATGGCTTGGCAGAAAGTCAACAACAGAAATGATAAATAACTGTCGAGATCGAAAAGTTGTGGAGAGACATGATCACCTACGCCAGCAGACCTTGTACTTGATGATGATGATATGTAATATTATATTATATTATTCCATTTACAAAAGCTGCTTGCTGCTTTCATCTGATGACTAAAAAACATTTAGATTTAATTGATGTCTTCAATATTTCTGGTTCATTAATCCCAACCAACGCAAGCTGTCCTTCCTCATCATCCACCCTTAAAAAGATGTTAAATGTGCATAAATGCACTGTGTTGTTGTTTGCAATAAAAACTGATATTTGCACTTTTTGATCCAACGTCTTCGAAGTGCCATTTTTGAGTATCAGATTGCCTTCCCTCTTGATTTTTCACAAACTTGGACAGACTCCTAGACTGGTTGTCTGTTGCTAGAGGCACCACAAAGAGGTGGAGTAGGATCTGGATAGTTCTGGTTCACCAACTCTGGTGCAACCCATCGGCTATGAGTCATTAGCAACTTCATCTTGGTTTTTGTCACGTGCCTTTGCCTCATTTATAAGAGAAATTTGTAAAAATCAACCTAGTTTATTTATTTATTCCATTTTATTTGTGATCAGCAAGCAAAACTGGACAAGTCCAAAATAGAGACATACTCCAAAAAGGCAGCCAGGTCAGCTGCTGAGTTTAATGCAAGTTTGATGAAAGACAGGAAAGAGGAGAGACGAGCATATTTTGATCTGCAGACATATGTAAGTCTACATGCTTATTTATTTTCTCTTTCACTCTTTTTTTTTTTTTTTACAATATCAGACACACACTTTTCTCACATGCACACACTCTCTATTCACTCACACACACATTACTACCTACTCATTTATCTGACTTCATCCACCCATCTATCTGTCATTCTCTCTGTTTGTCTGCTGTCTGTATTGTCTGTATATGTCTTTTTATCATAACTTAAAAATGAATTGAATGATTATCAAGATATAAGAGACTCTAGCATAGTCAACAACAATTTCAAGATCAACTTTGGAGCTCATAACATACAAACAAAATGTTCAACACTCCAGCATTCACATCAAAACCTTCAGGGTTTATTCATTCCTATAATTCATTCTTGAGTTAAGCAACCATCTGCACTCAAATCAATTTGCTTGTTGAATGTGGACCATATAGAAATTTGATGGATTAACAGAATACACATTTCAGTCCATGGGACACATTGTGTACAACAACAACAACTGAATTCTCTCTGTGATTTGAAATTGTTGTCTGCGTACAGCTCTTGATCCTGTCACGTCAAGTCTTTCTTGCTCTTCGTGATGCTACTAACTGATAAAAGCAAAAAGCTTTTACAGTGCATTGATAGTCATGTTCCTCTAAAAGGCTGATTTGTGTATTGTGACAATCAAAGGGAGTTTTCTAAGTCTTTTTGTTTTTTTTTGTTTTTCAGACCATCCATTTTCCCAAAAACAAGTTCCGGACCCTGCCTCCTGAGTACACCAAGGTTGGGGCCTACCCTGTTGCACTCATCCCTGGTCAGTTTCAGGAGAAGTACAGAAAGTGAGAAACCTTTGTTTTGTCAAATTAAATTCCTCTTTTGCTATTAGTGAACTGCTTTGCACTACTAAGAATGTTTTGTTTGTTTGTGAACATTGGCTTTGTATCACCAGTGAAGTCCAGAGGGACTGAATTTTACACAAATGTCACTTTTTCCCTATTTTACCACACCAGCAGCCATGTACTCTAGATTACTTGTTCCAATCTTGTCCTTGATATTTCCTGAGTTACTTGGTTCCAATGTATTCCTTGATGTTTCTTGAATTTAAACAAAAATTATCTCAGTGGAAGAGAAGTGAAGACTTCAGAAAAAATTTTCAAACCATACCCTACATAATCCACACAGAAAGACAGAAAATTATGTCTTGTTCATCTCATGAAAATGGAACCATACCACCTACCATTATGCATTTATAACAGCTGAAGATCTGTTTCTAGGCTTCAGGAAGACTAAAAGTCAAATAAACATTACATTAATCAGGTAGATACACCAAAAATCTGTTTGGTCATTACACGTGCCCCAAGCAAAGAATTCAAGCTCCTGTAATACTTAACAATATTTAACAACATCTATGGATAAGATAAGCTATGCGGAATTCCCCATCTATTTATCTTTTCTTTTTTATTATTTAGTATTTTTAAGAGGGAAGAGGTTATGTCTTTGGTTTCCTGCTTGTAGACCTGACTACCATTCTATAGGTCTGACCAAAACACCATTAAAATATAAATATAGCTTGTCAAAGAATATAGTTTCGCCCGTGCGCTGCCGGGGCCCGAAAGGGGAGTAAAGAATAGCGGCGCTGTACCCTACCAGGCATGTTCGTAAGAGGCGAGAAAGGAGGGTTAGGCATGGGACTTGCTATCCCATACGGTAAAAAAATAAGCCGAAAAAACTTCACAAACATGAACAAGTCAAAGAAAGATAAAGTTAATCCGTCAACCAGGAAAGAGAAGGGCTCTCTGTCTAAGAGACGTATGACGCAATCCGGAGAAAGCCATAAGGAGTCCGGGTTGCCGACTCACCCTTTGTCTACCAGGAAATCCTCCAGAATTGGCACCTGGAATGTTCGTACCCTTAACGAACAGGGAAAAGCGGCACAAGTGGTAGCAGAAATGACTAACTACAAGATAGATATTCTGGGAATGTGTGAAACAAGATGGCTGGGAGCGGAGAGAATAAAATTGAATACAGGGGAGATGATTTTATCATCAGGACACCAGGAACCAGGAGCACAACATAGCGAAGGGGTAGCTATAATGCTATCAAAGAATGCACAGAAGACACTAATAGAATGGGAGGCAGTGGGACCAAGACTGGTGAGAGCAACATCTAGAACAACCAAAAACAAAATAAAATTACACATTATACAATGCTATGCACAAACCAACGATAAGGATGACTCAGTTAAAGATGATTTTTATAAACAGCTACAATGCCAGATGGATGCAAGACGAGCCAAGGATATTATAATCTAGATGGGAGACCTAAATGCTAAGGTAGGATCAGACAACAGAGGCTTCGAAGAGATTATGGGAAACATGGACTTGGAGATATAAACGAAAATGGAGAGATATTTGTGAATTTTTGCGCCCTTAATCAAATGAGCCTAGGAGGAACAATATTCCAACATAAAAGAATACACAAAGCTACATGGGCGTCACCAGATCATAGAACGGAAAATCAAATTGATCACATATGTATTAATAATAAGTTTAAGTCATCCTTACAGGATATAAAAGTATATAGAGGGGCAGATGTAGCTTCTGACCATCATCTTCTATTAGCCAAACTTAAAATTAAACTAAAAAGGTATACTACAACGAATAATGGTAGAAAGTATTTCAATGTAGGGTTTCTTAAGGAACAAGGAATTAAAGATAAATTCGCAGTCACAATATCAAACAAATACCAAGTCCTCCAACAACTAGAAAATACAATAAATATAGAAGATCATTGGAAACAGGTAAAAAATATATGGAAAGAGACATGCGAAGAAACACTGGGGAAAAGAGAACGCCAGGATAAGGCATGGATGACAGCAGAGACCCTGGATACAATTAAAGAAAGAAAGAACAAGAAAGCAGACATAAATAAAAGCAAAACAAGAAGTAATAAAGCCAAGACACAGGAAGCTTACACAGAGGTGAACAAAGAAGTGAGAAGATGCATTAAAAGGGATAAGAGAAAATATATAGATGAACTAGCTAAAGAGGCAGAAGAAGCAGCAAATAAACGGAATATGAAAGAACTGTACAACAGCACAAAGAAATTAGGTGGAAAATACAAACAGATCAACGCCTTTATCAAAGATAAGAAAGGAAATCTGCTTAGTAATATAAGGGAACAAATGGAGAGATGGAAAGAGCACTTTGAAGAACTTTTGAACAGACCCGGCTCAAATAATCCTCCAGATATACTACCAGCAGAAGAAGAGTTACACGTTAACTGTGGAAAACCAAGCAAAGAAGAAATAATTAAATTCCTTCGGAAGCCATCAAAGCAGATATTAACACCTCTACCAAGATGTTACATGATCTATTGGATAAAATTTGGGAGAGGGAAGAAATACCTAAAGACTGGAGAGAAGGTTATATGATCAAACTACCAAAGAAAGGAAGTTTACAGGAGGGCACAAATTATAGGGGAATTATGCTACTATCAGTGCCAGGAAAAATATTAGGCAGAATCATTCTGGAGAGACTAAAAGAGGCTATAGAGAAACATTTGAGAGATGAACAAGCAGGTTTTAGGAAGAACAGATCATGTGCTGATCAAATAACTACTCTACGTATAATAGTTGAACAAAGATTAGAACTAAAATCCCCACTTTATATTGGATTCATAGATTACGAAAAGGCATTTGATAGTTTAGACAGAAGAATGCTTTGGAAGTTGCTGAATCATTACGGAATCCCCATAAAGTTGATTAAACTGATAAAAACAATGTATGAAGGAACAAAATGTAGTGTGGTGCATGAAGGACAGCTTACAGAAGCATTTGAAATAAGAACAGGAGTAAGGCAAGGATGCCTTCTGTCTCCATTTCTCTTTCTACTGGCCATAGATTGGATTATGAAAATAACTCAAAACAACAGAAATGGGATCCAGTGGTCACTGACCAAACAACTTGATGATTTAGACTTTGCTGATGACATAGCTATAATGCTATCAAAGAATGCACAGAAGACACTAATAGAATGGGAGGCAGTGGGACCAAGACTGGTGAGAGAAACATTTAGAACAACCAAAAACAAAATAAAATTACACATTATACAATGCTATGCACCAACCAACGATAGATGACATATCACACAACCATCAACAGATGCAGGATAAAATGAGTATGTTAGATGAGAGATCACAACAGCTAGGACTAAAGATTAATAGAGATAAGACCAACATTATGAGAATTAATGCAGTTGGCAATAACCAAATAAAACTAGGAGAAATACCTCTACTAGACGTACAATCTTACATATATCTGGGCAGTAATATAGATAAAGAGGGAGGAACAGAAAATGATACCAAAATAAGGATATCAAAAGCAAGAGGAGCTTTCATTGCACTGGGAAACATATGGAAATCCAAAGAAATTAGGCTAAATACAAAAATAAAAATTTTCAACTCAAATGTTAAGTCGGTCCTATTATATGGCTGTGAAACATGGAGAATAACAAAATTGACAATCACGAAGGTACAGACTTTCATTAATGGATGCTTGCGCAGAATAAAGGAATGGAAATGGCAGGACAAAGTCACTAACGTGAAATTATGGAAATGCACCGGTCAAATACCAGTGGATAAAGAAATACAGCGAAGACGATGGCGATGGATAGGACACACACTACGGAAGCCAACTGAGAGTATTACACAACAGGCCCTTTTTTGGAATCCCCAGGGGAAAAGACAAAGAGGAAGACCAAGGAATTCTTGGAGAAGACAGATTGAAGCAGAGATGAAGATGATGGGGAAGACATGGAATGATCTTAAAAGAATTGCAAAAAACAGAATGACTTGGAAAGTGTTTGTTGAAGACCTATGCTCCACTGGGAGCTGAAAGGTAGAAGAAAGAATATAGTTTATATTCAATAATGCTGACCTCATTATCACTGTATAATTAGTCAATTCTATTGTCTCTAGGTATTCGGCAGAAGAACTTAGGTATTACCCACTGAAGACCTCCCTGAGGGATCCACCAAAAGTAGTCAAGTACATTCAGCCTCCACCTCCAGGGGCTAAGCTGCCCATCATTGAGAAACAGGTAACAGGAATAGTAAAAGTGTACAACCGTGAAAGGGTTGAACTAACGCCAGCAGTTTAACAATTTAGTTATGTTAAGAAGGAGAAGTTCTCATCAAACAGAAGTTCTGTTAGATCTGGTTCTGTTGTGAATTAGAAATTCCATTAGATCTGGTTCTGTTATGAAGGAGTTCTATTAGATTTGGTTCTGTCATGAATTAGAAGTTCTATTAGATCTGGTTCTGTTATGAAGGAGTTCTATTAGATTTGGTTCTGTCATGAATTAGAAGTTCTATTAGATCTGGTTCTGTTATGAAGGCGTTCCATTAGATTTGGTTCTGTCATGAATTAGAAGTTCTATTAGATCTGGTTCTGTTATGAATTAAAAGTTCTATTAGATCTGGTTCTGTTATGAAGGAGTTCTATTAGATTTGGTTCTGTCATGAATTAGAAGTTCTATTAGATCTGGTTCTGTTATGAAGGCGTTCCATTAGATTTGGTTCTGTCATGAATTAGAAGTTCTATTAGATCTGACTCTAAAGGTAAAGGTTAAAGTACAAGACTTGAATCAGCATCTTAGCACATGAGTTTCCACCCATATGTGCTTGACCGCCTATCCAGAAGTGTTCAGAAACTTCTGGATATTGTCGCTTCAAGCATCGAAACTGACTATGCGAGGCGGCATTTCTCACCTTCCCAGAGTACTACCCTGGTACCCTTTTCTGCCAGTGGTTGGGTCGGCCGTGGGGGTATTTTTTTTCCAACCACGAGTACAATTTACACTGCTTCCAGTGGGAATAGAATACACATTGTCTGAATGTCGGTAGCCCAGTCGAGTGGTTTTCCCAACTCGATTACTGAGTCCCCAACCAAAGTTCTATTATATATGACTGTTATGAAGAAGTTATGTTAGATCTGGTTCTGTCATGATAAGAAACCCCACTTGACATGGAGTTAGATACAAAATATTATAATTTAAGGCTTAAAAGAGTAGATGTTTGTTAATAATATATAAACACAGCCTCTTACTCTTAATCTGTAGTAAATTAGCTGTGATATTCAGTGATTTTGTCTTACCATCTATTTTTGTCTTGGGTTTATTTCTATTTGTTAAATTTTAACATAAACTGTACTGAAGAAATGTATTAACTATCTTGAATAAAGACTGCAAATTGGAATAGAATCATCTTCTTCTGCGATCATGGCTCTTTCAGACTAGGAATGTCCAGACTCTCTTATGAAGGCAGCTGTCTATTTAAGTGATTCGGTTGCCCCGTATAGTTTCTCTTCCAGGGAGGTGGGTGTGGACCACGAAGAAAATCTATCTATCTATTGACCTTTCGAGCCATAGCTGGCCCATGGGGCATAGACCCAGACCCTCTTTTTCTTATCTAAATTTTTATTCTAGCAGTTTTCAATCCTTCTAAAGATAGTTAATCAAATCTCACCATTTGTCTCTGTTCTGTGCAAGCAACTCTATCTCGTTGAGGGAGCTGATTCCTGCTGCTCTTGCCTTTCTGATCAATGTTCTTCTTAGTGTCTCTCTGGGTCGGCCTCTTTTCCTCCTACCTGTTGTTTCCCACATGAGGGCTTGCTTTGTTATTCGGTTATTATCTCTCCTCATCACATGTATCACTATTATCTACTGCTAATTTACACATTCTGTATCAGGTCTACGTTTCATTAAAAAAAGCATTTTTACAATAGCGACTTGTTAAACCTCTGATCAATGGTTCTATACCAAGTGGGAGGAAAACAAATCCTCCATTTTGGATCCAACCGGAAACAATATAGAATAGAACCAGTAAATTTTGTTTATGAAAAATTGGAGTGGAGCCCCCACATACAGAAGAGAAATTGTTTTGTGAGAGTTTTACAATGTAAGAGGACTCATACAAATCTGACATTGCAGCCTAAAGCTTGATACTTTTTATATTCGAATAGATAGAAATAGGGGTAAAGAATGTTTGGAATTGCTGTCAACTTTACATTGAGAAATATTGTACAGGTGACACAGGCATTGAATTGGTACTTCGGACTCAATTAGAAGACCTTGATTTTGTGGACAATGTGGTTTTTATTAGTGGCAATATGAATACATTGCATGAAAAAAAATATGCCCTTTCTTTAGAGACTAGCACAATAAGACTTCTAATAAACCAAGAAAATACAAGTCTTCTTCTTCTTCAGCTTTCACCCATTAAGTGGGTTTGGATGCATTGTGTTACTAGTTGATGGCAAGCTGAGATATCTGCACCTTTTGACCTGACATGTCCAACTTCAGCTATGGGTAGATTTTAAATTGCTTAACAATTTTGCCTGGGCAGAAACAATTTTGGACTACTCTTTTTGACTTTTTCGGCACGGGCGTAATACCGGCCACATTACCCTGAAAATCATGTGCTGAAGGTCTGTAAAATTTATGGTCACTAACACCATATTCTCTATACGCCACTTGGCGTGATGGAGGTACTTTACTTTTTTTTTACTTTTTACTGCCAAAGGTAAATTAACATTTCCCCTACCAAAGGAAAACTAGGTCTGTACCAGAGAAGAATATCTGAAGAATAACAATTTTTTTTCCCCTCATACGGGTCATATCCCACATCATTTATAAGTAAATCTGTTCAGAAATATTGATTTTTGACATAAGCCATTTTCCCTCACAATTGTCATAAAAACATCTCCAATAAACTTATATTTTATATTTATATTTTTACACATGACATGGTTTATGAAATCATAGTATTTTCAAAATAATTTTGATCTCTGAAGATCCGCCATTTTGTAACACAGCAATACTTTACCATAATTAATATTATAAAAATTTCATACTATTATTAGTTACAAACATTAGAAACAATCTGAAATTGTTTGAAATAAATAGTCTGATATAAATTATCTTATGAAATAATGCGAACGAGGTGGGCGTACCTGATAAAGCACAAAAAAAAAAGAGAAACATATCCCAAAATCTGCAATTTTAAAACTAAGTAATTAAACTCGGTTGCCTAATGATGGATTTTGACAAATTAAACTTCTAGCGATAAAGATTTCCACTTGTAGTCATTAAAAAATATTCATTTCAATTTTATTTCTTTTCTATCATTTGTGTAAGGTGTCATCGTCCGAGATGTTGAATGTTCTGTTTTATTCCATGATTTTCCCAAAGCTTGTTTACTATTTCTTGCATTAGGTCATTTTCTTTTTTTCTTTCAACAACATGAACATTGTAAAAAAGAAACAACAAAACAGCAATATAAAAATAAAAAGCAGATAATTACAAAAAATGGAGGAATTTAAATACCTAGGAAGTCTAGTAACAGCAATAATTCACAAGTAACAGAAATAAACTCAAGATGTAAGAAAGGTTGTTAAATTATTGAACATATACCACCACAACTGTCAAACAAGGAAATAACTAAAGGCAAAATGAGCACTCTACATCATAATCTTATTACAGTGTTATGATACCAGTGCCAGATTTGGACATTAGACTCAAGAACAATAAGTAAAATCCCCACCATTGAAATGAACTGTGCTAGACACATGACAGGAAACAGCTTGAAAGATAAGCTAAGAAATTAACAAAGAAAAAGGCTGGGAATATTTCCTGCTGTTGAATATATTGTGAAACAACAGATAAAATGGTTTGGCTACATCAACTACATGATAAGACAGAAAGATAAAAATTTGTCACAACAAACATTTAGCAAATGATGCAAGAACACCAGAATCAGGGGCTGACCATAAAAAAGATGTATTGATGGACACCATAAGAAATATAACTGCAGGAGAAGCCAATAGAGGAGCAAGACAGCAAACTATATCACTTCTCGACACTGAAAAGCAAATGAGGAAAAAAAGAAGAAGAGGAAGATACTCTTGTATTGTACCAGACAAGTAAATCAGGTAGTCCTGTGTTTTCGTAATTTATTGTGAAGATTTTATCTGTTTATTTAATTATTATTTGATATTCTGCAATTTATTTTTATGTATTCACATGTAGTAGTTTGATACTAACATAGAAAGAGCCGGTATGTTTATATTTCTTGATGCTTTTTTTTTATGTCTGTGTGGGACTCTAAATATGACAACTTTTAATTTCAGTTCTTCAAGTTGTTTTTGTTGATTGTCAGAAGGTGTCGTATTGTTTTGTAAATGTAATTTACATGGAATCATTAGTAGTTTTACAGCACTTGAAAAATTCCATGAACGGCAACAAAAATCAGTATCACCCAGACCAGCATTTCATCTTTCCTAATGTTTTCTATGTTTACTGTTGTTTTGTGGGTTTTTCCAAGTGATGCTGAGATATAATTATTACTCCATAATCTATGTTTGTCACTTACCTCAAAGTTTGAAACAATAATAAATATTTGTTGATTTGTTGACCTGAGGAAGAAACTCGAAATTGAACCAGCCATCGAATACATAAAGAAACAACAGATAAATTGGTTCGGCCAAATAAGACAAAAAGAACTAACAATGACTTAAAGAGCCATAAACAAACGCTACGAAAAGGCCAGATTAAGAGGAAGACCGAGAAAGAGATGGATAAAGGGAAAACTAGAGTCACTAGGAAGGATAACGCCAGAAGAGCAAAGAATCGCAGATTGTATATCCCCTCGACGCCAAAGGCAATGGAGGAAGTATAGAAGAAGAAGTTGATTTGTTATTATTGTCTTTAAATAGTCTTGTATATCATTTAAATATTACATTTTGAATGTAACTAGCAGTTTATTTGATTTATAAATATGCTTTGTTTACAGAAAAAAATAAAAAATAAAATTGTATTAAGCAGCTAAACTAATAGGAAAACAGTACAAGATATAACATTTCAGCCCCATGCTTTCTTTGATGAAAACATGTGCCCAAAACATTTTATTTTGCTTTGTTTACCTATAAGTTTAGCTGATTAATTTAATTTTATGTTTATTTTTTCACGTTTTTCCAGCATTACTCATAGCTCTGCACAATATTAACATATTTATGCCTATCTCTGTTTACAGAAGACTAGTGCAAACTCAGATGGGGAAGATAGTGACAGTAGCGCCAAGGAGGATAATGATGGTGGCAGTGAAAATAATGATAATGCTGAGAATGAAGATAAGGAAAATGAAAGTGGCCAAGCAGAAGGATTGGAGATGCTTTCACCTGGCAAACTAGAGAAGAAAGTTAAAGGAGTAAACAAGAGAAAGTCATTAAAGATTGGCACTCCAGAGAGACAAAAAAAGATTGGAAAGAGAAGTAAAGATGCAGAGATGGATACTAGTCTTGATAAGACTTCACAAGAAGCAGAGGAGAAGGGATCAACTCCAGAATTCAAGAAGATGCCAGGAAAGGTACAGAACATTTCAATATTTTATGTAACTACATAGTTTATTTGTCCTGGGTCACACTGCTGTTTTTCCACTGATGTTTTATTTGCCATATCTGTTACTCATTTGATAATTAATAACTGCAGATGTCTTTTTTTCTTAATTGTATACCCAAGAAGCCTTGGTGGCTGGGTGGTTAGTATGTGTGCTTGCATTCTGATCTGAAGGGTCGGGTTCAGTCCAGCAGTTATTTTTTCAGACTGACAAGGCTCTGGGGTTCATCCAGCCTCTTTAAATGGGTACCAGTGATCTTTCTGTGAAGTAAAGGCAGGCTGGCATGATACCAACCACATCACCCAAAAATGTGCTGTCGTCAAAAAAAAATATGGTCACTAAAACCTTATTCCCCATACACCTAGCAAGATGTGGAGGGAACTTCTACTTTAAACAAATTTTTTGTTGTACCCAAGTTTAGTGGTATTTTTTTTTTTCGTTCGCCAGCTTTGACCTCTGACGAAGTCCCTAGAGACTAGGAACTAAATTTTGTGTGTTAATCCATTTTTCCCTGGCAGCCGTGTGCACAGGGGTCCCTCGCCGCACAGGCAGATAACTCAGACTTCGGAGGTACTCATATTTTGTCCGTCAATGAGTAATTGATGTTTCAAGCCAGGCCTCGCTGCTGAGACCAGGGGTGGTTGCCGCAGAGAGAAATCATAAATAAAAATCCCAACCGGTGTAACCAGGATTTTAACCCACAACCTCTCTGTCTCAATGCCGGCGTCTTGCCTCGAGACCAACCAGTTTAGTGGTATAAATTAATTCTTAAATATTGGAGGTAATTGTGGTTGATAAATTGTACTTGTCAGTATCAGAAGGTAACAAATTAGACCATTTTTAAAAATGTTTTTATATTACAAGATAATTAGTCATATTCACATTCTATTGTGATGTCACAAATAATTTAAAAAAAAGTAAATTAATCTAACATTTAAATTTGAAAAATGCAACTTCTTTAAAATGTGTTTTAAAAAAGAAACAGTCATGGCATATAACCTATTTTTATTACTATTTTCCAAATAAGGTGGGCAAGGGTTTGACCTATGATAAAAGAATTTTCTTTCAGGGATTAAATAAAACCGTCAAATTAATATATTGTTTTGAGTGTACTGTGAATGTTGTCTTAATTTTTCAACTCCAAAGAAACCTATCTGGCGGACCATAAAACTGAGCATGTGTCATAATGATAGTTATACAGATTCTTTTTCTTGGGACTACTTGTAGGTTTCCTAAGATGGTCAGGAGTAAAGACTTCCTGTTCAGTGCAGTGGCCAGACAGTGGGCAGGTCAAATTTTTCTTGTCATCCCTGATATAATAGAATACTTTTAGCCTATCTGGGATCAGAGTTGTGTCCACCCTAGAGGACACAACTGACATAAAACAGCCATCCATTTCCTCTATTTAGGACATATACAATTAATGTTTACAGCATTTCCTGTAATAGATCTAGAATGATACATTTTGGTTGAATTGGGTTATTATCTATCTATTGACCTTTCGAGCCGTAGCTGGCCTATCTAGGGCATAGACCCAGATACTCTTTCTCTTATCTAAATTTTTATTCTAGCAATTTTCAATCCATCTAAAGATATTTGATCAAATCTGGCCATTTGTCTCTGTTCTGTGCAAGCATCTCATTGAGGGAGCCAATTCCTGCCGCTCTTGCGTCTCTGATCAATGTTCTTCTCAGTGTCTCTCTGGGTCGGCCTCTTTTCCTCTTACCTGTTGTTTCCCACATAAGGGCCTCTTTTGTTATTTGGTTATTATCTCTCCTCATCATATGACCATCATCTTTTCTTTATTACTGAAGATATTAGTGGTTGATTGGCGATTTCTCTAATTTCTTCGTTTGTTTTGAATTCGTTCCACGCTAAACCAAGTATTTTCCTTAGACATTTATTTTCGAATGCGCTCAACTTTGTTTCTATGTCTCTTGTTGTTTTCCCGTTCTCACATGCATACGTAAGGGTAGATAGTACGTTTGATTTGAATAGTCTAAGTTTTGTGTTTGTGCTGATGAGTTTTGATTTCCACAACTTTTAAAGGCTTCTGAAAGACATTGCTGCTTTAGCTATTATAGGTTATAATAGTGGATTGTTATCTATCTATCTATTGACCTTTCGAGCCGTAACCGGCCCATAGGGCGTAGACCAAGATACACCTTCTCCTATATGAATTTTTGTTCTAGCAGTTTTCTTTTAAAGATACAGTCGAACCTGGTCTTAGGACCACCTGTTTAAAGCGTTTCCTGGTTATAGGACCGGGTCTACAATTTCCCCGAGTTTTTTACTATATGCTAACACTGATTACGGCGCTCACCATATGACGCGACCAGAGACCAGGCTAATTAACCGCCGCCAATGTTATTTATCCCGTTTACGACACGCGGGTAATAGACCGAGATAACGATACACTGACCAGCCAGTCCTCCTCCGTCTCGCTGGAGCCATAAATGATCGACACAGGTGTCTACAGGTGTCGAAGTTTTCCCGTATTTAGTGAGTCCCAGATTACAGTGGGACGTGTTACGTTTATCAGTCAATACTGGTGTGAGAAACATGGCAGACGCAGATCTATGATTCGTGAAGTGACATCACTTCGCGGTTCCGTCTAGACCAGAGTAGACCATTGCGTGGCCCGTATAAATTACAGGAATTAACTAAAGAATTAGTCATTGCCCGCTTAGAGTGTATTCACGTACATGTACAGTATCTCAGTGAATTATTTTGTGGATTTTAAAAGTGTTACACACAATATAGGAAATGGCCAGTGTCAAAAGTGTAAAACAAAAGCATTAACGCTGGAAGAACGAATATCAGTGATTCGACAAAATATTTTTGTGTGTTTAACTATCGTGTTTTATGAAAAGTGTCCAACCAGTGGATATTGTAGACCGACATGTGCACTATGTTCTACTCATGGATTACGCTGATTTGCAGGTTAGTTTTCATAGTGCTTAGGATAACATTTTTTTTGTCGCTCTATTTATTATGTGAAACCTGTGAGGCAGGACCACCTGTCCTATGGGACCAGTTTTGAAAGTCCCGTGAATGGTCGCCTTAGACAGGTTCGACTGTATTTTATCAAATCTCGCCATCTGTCTCTGTTCTGTGCAAGCAGTTCTATCTCATTGAGGGAGCCGATTCCTGCTGCTCTTGCCTCTCTCATCAATGTTCTTCTCAGTGTCTCCCTGGGTCTTCCTCTTTTTCTTTTACCTGTTGTTTCCCATATGAGGGCTTGCTTTGCTATTCGATTATTATCTCTTCTCATCACATGTCCAACGTATGACCATCGTCTTTTCTTTATTACTGAAGATATTAGTGGTTGATTGGCGATTTCTCTAATTTCCTCGTTTGTTTTGAATTCGTTCCATTCTATACCAAGTATTTTCCTTAGACATTTATTTTCGAATGCGTTCAACTTTGTTTCTATATCTCTTGTTGTTTTCCAGCTTTCACACGCATACGTAAGGGTTGATAGTACATTTGATTTGAATAGCCTAAGTTTTGTGTTTGTGCTAATGAGTTTTGATTTCCACAACTTTTCAAGGCTTCTGAAAGACATTGCTGCTTTAGCCAGTCTGATTCTAATTTCTTTGCTCGTATCCCCTTCTCGATCAATGTGACTTCCAAGATAGATGAAGTGATCGATCTCTTCTACTGGTTTGTTTTCCATGTATATTTTGTCACTTGTTGGAATTAAACTTTTCATGACTTTAGTCTTTTCATGATTGACCTCAAGCCCAATTTTGCTGGCTATTGATGATAGTTCATTTGTGTTTTCCTGCATCGTTTTTATCTGATTGCTGATGAGAACTATGTCATCAGCAAAGTCCAGGTCCTCCAAATGGTCTCCTTGTATCCATTCGATGCCTTTATTACCAGTGCAGCATTTCTTCATTATGAAGTCCATAACAATTCCAAATAACAAGGGCGATAAAATACATCCTTGTTTAACCCCAGTTTCTATTGGGAAACATTCGCTCAGTCCTTCCTCTGTTCGAACTGCACATGTGTAACCATCATACATGTCTTTGATAATATTTATGATTTTTGATGGTAAGCCATATTGCTTCAGAATTTTCCACAAAGAATCTCTATGAATACTATCAAATGCTTTTTTGAAGTCGATGAAGTTAAGTACAAAAGGTTTTTGCTTTTCAATGTGTTCCTCCAATATAAGTCGTAGAGTGAAAATGTGGTCAAGACAGCTTCTCCCTTTTCTAAACCCAGCCTGTTCTTCACGCATTACTGTATCTATTGAATCCTTTATTCTATTTAGGATGATTTTACAGAATAATTTTGAGGCAACTGACAAAAGTGTCACGCCTCTCCAATTGTTACAATCTCTAAGATTGCCCTTTTTTGGGATCTTAACAATGATTCCTTTTTTCCATTTATGAGGCGTCTTCTCTGTTTTCCAAATGATGTTGAACATTTTTTGGAGATGTATTAAATTATGGCTATCAATTGCCTTGAGGATCTCAGCTGTTAACTTATCCTCTCCAGCAGCCTTGTTATTGGTCATTAGCTTTAAGGTGGTTTCTATTTCACTCAAGGTGAAGTCATCTAAATTTACATCTAATTCTGCTGCTGGTGTTTCAGCTTCAAAATCTATTAAACTGTGAGGTAGTGGACGGTTAAGAATTTCTTTGAAGTGTTCCGCCCAACGGGCTTTTATGTCTGCGCTTGTTGTTAGCATTAATCCAGATTTGTCTAGAATTGGTGTTCCACTGGATGTATAGGTGTTTGTCAGCATCTTTTGTACAGTATAAAGAGTTCTGCTGTCTCCTGTAATTGCAGCTGTCTCTGCTTTCTCTGCCAAGTTGTCTATATAAGCTCTTGTATCTCTTCTTGCCGAACTTTTCACTTTGTTGTCTAATTCTTTGTATGTTGCTTTTGCCAGAACCTTTCCAAGATCTGTCTTTACATTAGTCATGGCTCTCTTCGCTTCTCTTCTTTCTTTGATGTATTTCCATGTGGTGTCTGAGATCCAAGCTCGTTTTTCCATTTTCTTCAGTCCAGCACTTGCTTCTGCTGCTGTCATTAGTATTTTGCTCTGTGAGTCCCACATTTCATTGATATCTAAGTCTATTTCACCAAGTGCTGAATAACAATTACTTAGCTCTATGTTAAACTTTTCCTTTATTGCTTCATCTTTCAGTTTATGACTATCAATTTTATGTGTAATTGACCTCTTCTGTTGGTTTCTAAATTTTAATCTTATTTTCCCAATGCACAGGTTGTGGTCACTATTAACATCAGCACCTCTGTATGCTCTTACATCTACTAATGATGATCTGAATTGTTGTTTAATACATAGGTGGTCAATTTGATTTGATGTTCTATCATCAGGAGATATCCATGTTGTTTTGTGGATATTTTTATGTGGAAATAATGTCCCACCAATAACTAAATTTTCTATTAAACATAATTCTATTAATCTTTCTCCATTCTGACTTGTTGTATTACAGCCTTCTCTCCCCATCACATGTTCCACTCCTGCGTTATCTTGTCCTACTTTGGCGTTGAAGTCTCCCATTACAATTAAAAGATCGTGTTTTGGTATTTTGTTTATAAGTTGTTGCAGTTGGTTATAAAAATCATCCTTAACTTCATCATCAGCTTCGTTAGTAGGCGCATAACATTGAATAATTGAAAGTCTTCCATGTTTTGTTTTGTATCGTGTTCGTATCAGACGGCTATTTACCGGTTCCCATTCTAATAAACTTCTTGCAGCTTTGTCTGTCATCATTATGCCTACTCCTTCACGGTGTTTTCCATCTTCCCTTCCAGAAAAAACTACTATTTTATTATCAATAGATCTCCTACCTGTTCCAGGCCAGCGCATTTCGCTTAATCCTAAAATATCTAGATCGTATCTGTCCATCTCGCTCGCGACCTGTGCATGTTTCGTCGGAGCGGCCATTGTTCGCACATTCCAGAATCCTATTTTTGTTGTTGTTTTAGGGCCGAAAAAACTATCACTACTATCTACTGCTAATTTACACATTCTGTATCAGGTCTACGTTTCATTAACAACATCGTTTTTACGATAGCGGCTTGTTAAACCTCTGATCAACGGTTCTATACCAAGCCGGAGAAAAATAATTCCTCCATTTTGGAAACAACCGGAAAACGAATTTTTAAACGGATTGTTATAGTCCCTTTAAAATTTATACTTATTTGCATAATTTAAAAAAAAAAAACCTAAGCAATAACAGTTTTACAACCAACAATATTCTGTATCTGTGTAGGCAGAAACACCCAAATGTCATATAATCTTCTTCTTCTACCTTTTTAGCTCCCTGTGGAGCATAGGTCTTCAACAAACACTTTCCAAGTCGTTCTGTTTTTTGCCATTCTTTTAAGATCATTCCATGTCTTCCCCATCATCTTCATCTCTGCTTCTATCTGTCTTCTCCAAGAATTCCTTGACTTCCTCTTTATCTTTTCCCCTGGGGATTCCAAAAAAGGGCCTGTTGTGTAATACTCTCAGTTGGCTTCATGTCTGTCCTATCCAGTGCCACCGTCTTCGCTGTATCTCTTTATCCACTGGTGTTTGACTGGTACATTTCCATAATTATATTTTTTTGATTTGTGATTTTGTCCTGCCATTTCCATCCTTTTATTCTGCGTAAGCACCCATTAATGAAAGTCTGCATCTTCATGATTGTCATTGACTTGTCCATGTTTGTGAAGTTTTGGTCAGTGAAGTTAATGTTATTATTTCTTCCATGTATTATTGTGTGAATTTTTGGTAAGCACCTGACTCTCTTTGCACTCTGGACAGACTCTTTGACATTATTTGCCTTAGTATGTGTGAAAGTTTTATATACCTTGCCAATACATCCATCTTATAATACAGGATGTCTCACTCGTTACCGAACATAGCGCTACCTCATTAATTTTAACACCAATGAAGATATTGCAGCAAAGTTTGAACAGGGGTGTGTTCATTGTGTGGGAAATAAAAAATAAATGTGCCTGTGGTGCGTGGGTGCATGCGCACGCGCACAATTGCGTAAAGGCCTAATGTCCTGCTGATTTCTGTCATTTGGTTATAGATGCCTACACTATACGATCGTTGTTCGTGAATGATAGTAGGATAGCTGGATAATATGTTGGTATGTTCAGGTGGAGAGAGTGTTTGGTGGTAAAACCATTAAAGAAATGTCAAGTTTGGTAGTGAGTGAGACAATCTGAAGTATTCACATAAATGTATGGACTTTTAGATCAAACTTTCATTAACTTGTGTTGTTGGATTCTTGAAAATGGCTCAGCTTGTTCACAGAATTGTTCATTTACAAATTATTTTCAAATGAATTTGTTGAACAGATCCATGGACTTGAAAAATGCAGGATTTGCAAAAAGCGATCAACAAAAGAAGAGAGAAAGGCAGACAGGCTAGTGAAGTGTGCTGAATGTGGTAAAATAGGTAAAAAGATTAAAATTGCTATTTGTAGCTACGTTTGTATGTATAATATGTTCTTGTAAACTTAATGTTACTTTTGATATTATAATAAAGTAGGACATTTTTCTGTCCTGTTTTCTTAATTTTAATGTTTTTAATTATATTTTTTAGTTTTAATTACTAAAATATTTTACTTCTGAATTTAATACTAAAATAATTGTCATTATTTTAAATTCCACAGTAAATGGAGTGAGACAACAAAATCAGTAATAATAGATTTTTAAACAAATCTTAGGAAGCGGAGAAATGTGGTTTTGCAGGAGAATATTGAGAATACAGTGGGCAGCTTAAAAGAGTAACACACATGTTCAAAAAGAGACCAAAACAAAAATAGTATGTCTATAACCTACATCAGAAGACGGTTATCAATTTTAGATCATGTAGTGAATAGGGATTGGAAGGGAAAATACAAGGTAAAAGAGGCAGACCAAGATTAACATGTTCGAGTAACATCAAAAGATGGACAAGTCAACCTATGACAATCTGCACCATCAAAGCAAGAGACAGAGTGGTATGGCGCTCCATGGTAGCCAATCTTCGATGCGGAGATGGCACTCAATGATGATGAGTGAATAGGGAGCAAGTAAACATACATTGTGACAACTTGAAAAATGGACAAAAGAGATAGAGGGAAACAGAAAGAGACCAGACAGTTTTTTAAATTTTTTTATAAACCAGCTTTTTTTCTCTAGCAAAGTTCATCAGGACTAAATTTTGTGTAAATATGAGTTTTTACCCCTTTTCACATAGACAGCTGTGTTCATGGGTGTTCATCGCCCTATTCTCAAATTACAGAGGTATTCTATTTTATCGTCAAAGATTTGATGTTTTGGCTACATTTTTCTTATCAATATGCTCAAGCATCAGCTATTTTGGCCTTCAGTTTTCTACTGCCAATGGTTCTTAAATGTAGAGTACATAAGAAGCCACCTATTTTTTTGGTCTTTATCTGAGACATCTTGATCTTACTACCCAGAGACTGGGGGAGGTTAAAATCATGAAGTAACCACAGATTTGAAAAGAAAAATTCCCACCAAGGTGGTAGGAAATTCAAACCTGGGACTGTTCTCGTCGGGGGCCTATGTCTGAACTCTAGACCACCCAGCCACCAGCAGACAGTTTAAGAGAATGACATAGTATGTAGTTAACATCAGAAATAATAAACAACTGTAGAGATGGGAAGTTGTGGAGAAACATTAGCTAGGCCAGTAGGTATAGTACTTAGTGATGATGACCACAAAAACAAGTATTTATGATACAGTAAAAATAAGTGTTTGAAATATCAATGATATTATACTAGTATTCGCTTCTTGCTAAATCTACCACAAGGAACACTAAATGTATATGTCATGATGAGCTGGTAAAGTTTCTGAAGGATATTTCTGGTAATCTTCTTCTTCTTCTTCTTTTCTCTTTTCACTGATACCTGAAAGGTGTCGTGGTTTATATCATTTGTCGTTTTTGTGCTGCTCGAACTGTCTGAATTAGTGATTTTCCTCTGTTGTTACATGTCACTGTCACAGCATCTATCCATCCTCTTCTGGGTCTTCCTCTTGGTATTTTTCCCTGCATTCTCGAGAAGAACGCCCTTGATGGTGATTGGTGAGGATTCATTCTGACCAGGTGGCCAAACCATTTAAGTTGTTGTTCTATATATTCTTGGCAGGGTTTTGTTCCTACCAATTTTCTTATGGTTTCATTTGGTATTCTATCTCTTCTTGTGTTGTTTGTTACTTTTCTCAAGCATCGCATCTCACATGTATTTATCTTTCTTAATTGTGATTTAGAAATTTCTGTTAATAAATATACATAAAGTTATTATATAGATGACTGATTTCTTTCTAGGTCACATGGGCTGTCTTGACTTGACTGAAGAGCTTGTGGCTGTTATTAAAACCTATCCATGGCAGTGTATGGAGTGTAAGACTTGTGTGGAATGCCTTGATCCTTATGATGAGGTAGTTATAGTTATGCATAACAGCACTGTACCTCAAAATGTAGCATTAAATATTTGTCTGAGTTCTTTACTTGTGAAGCTTATGGTTACCGTGAGAATCAGTTGTTACAAGACTGAAACCTGTTGAGTGGTCGATATGAAGACAAAAGTTTGAAAACCATTGTGGTGATTCTTATGTAAAGGTAAAGGTCAAGTACGAGACTTGAACCGGCATCATAGCACGCGAGTTTCCACCCATATGTGCTCGGCCGCCTATTCAGAAATGTTCGGAGATTTCTGTATAGTGTCGCCTCAAGCATCGAAACTCGGATGCAACATTCCTCACCTTCCCAGGGTAATACCCTGGTACTCATTTCTGCCAACGGCTGGATCGACCGTGGGGGTATTTTTTTTTTTATAAGCACGAGTACAATTCACACTGCTCCCAGCGGGAATCGAACGCGGGTTGTCCGAACTTCGGTAGTCCAGTCGGGTGGTTTTCCCAACTCGGCTACCGAGGCCCCAAATGTATGTTCTTAAGTATTTTAAAAATGTTCTCAAAGGTGAATAAAGTTACTGTTGACTTTATCATGGGAAAGATCTGATCCACTACCATTGGCTCACAATGAGTCATTAGCTTTTAGACACAGACTGGTGATATGATTGGCTGAGGTCACTTTCTTGTTTTTTTAGGGCTCTGAAGGGGAATAAATTAGACTTCCTTCCTTCCTCCACTTCTCTACCTTTCAACTCTCCGTGGAGCATCGATCACCCACAAACATTTTTCGAGCCATCCTAGTGGAAGTATTTTAAATATTAAGTTTTAAAATATTAGCTCTTGGGGACTACTGTGCCCCTCATATCGTTGGCCAGTCTGTTTTGATGCAGACTGTTTTCAAACAATCTGGAAGGGAGACTGGTTGGTCTCAAGGCAAGACGTCGGCCTCGAGACAGAACACGCAAAATTCAGTTCCTAGTCTCTAGGTACTTCATTAGAGGTCAAAGCTGACGAACGAAAAAAAAATACAACAAAACAATCTGGAATTGAGATCTTGATCAGCCTTATGTTGCTGACCTTGATGTGATCACCTGCCCTAAAAAAAATGGATGATAAAAACTACCACAGCAATTACGCAGGGAGCAGCGATAGCTCAGTGGTTAGTGAACTGGACTACCACGGACAAGGGGTAGGGTTCGATCCCAACCGACGGCTTCCGGGTTCACCCAGCCTTAAATGCGTACAGGATTTTTTTCTGGGAAAGTAAAGCAGCACGGGCATAATACTGACCACATTGCCCCAAAAATCATGTGCTGAAGGTCTGTAAAATGTAGGGTCACTAACACCATATTTCCCTATACGCCACTTGGCGTGACGGGGGTACTTTACTTACAGCAATTGCGCATTAACCTTTAATTATGATACCTACCTGCGACAGACTTCCTTACATTCTGTAGTACAAAATACTACCACTTAATTGTAACATTGGGAGCACTAAAAATAGAATTACCTTTGAACTTTTGACACACATAAGTGTGTTTACCATGTACACACATAGGAAACTCAGATTTTCTGTCTATGTTGATTTATGACCCAAAATTGACCGTTTGGACCAAATATGCTATTTGTCTATTTAGATGAAAGCCATAAATTCATCAGTATCTTTGTCCACCTCAAAGCATTATTCGCTGAATTTTCCGAGTCACAAAGAGTTGTTTGATGTCGCTGACAACTGAGAAAATTTCCCTGGTTCAAAAGGGGAAAAACAATTTTTAATGACCAATTTGTTGAAATTTCATGAATTTTTTTCATACTATAGGTCTGTATCTCACAAAATGGAAAAAAAAGAAAAATTCGACATCAATAGAAACAAATTAAACACTCAGGGGTCACTAGAAGTAGTAAATAGGAAGGTACATGTCTGGACCCAGCAAACTATCAAATTTTTAAAGAATTTGTGTTTTGATACAGTAATTTGTTCGAAGGTATAATTATCTAGGGTTAATAATAAAATAATTTAAAGTAATTAAAATAATAATAAAGAGATAAGATCAGAAATGAAGAACAGAGAAAAAAGCTAGGAATAGCCCCCGCCATAGAATATATAAGGAAACAACAGATAAAATGGTTTGCCCACGTGACAAGGCAGAAAGAACAAAACACAACACAACGAGCCTTCAACAAACGTTGTGAGAACACCAGACCCAAGGTTCGACCACGAAAAAGATGGGTCAATGGAATATTAGAAGCACTAGGAAACATAACAGCAGCAGAGGCGAACAGAAGAGCAAAAGATCGCAAATTATATCTCCCCCTCGACGCTGAAAGGCAGATGAGGAAGGAAAGAAGAAGAATAATAATAAAATAGGAAACTTTATGGAGCTTTGCAACAGGATGCAATCTGATCATCAAAAGAGATTCCTTCAGGAAGTGTTTCGACCCATTAGTTTTGAGGAGTTCAAGCACTTGTGGTCTGGGTTTGCAATAGCTGGATTGGCAGCCCATCAGCTGACCAAAACTCAACCTCAGTCTCCTAGTTCTTCTTGAAAACAACCTCCTTCAAAACAATCTGGCTGAAGGATGTCAGGATTGCTGTGTACCCTGCATTGGTGGTGTGTACTTATATAGTAGCTTTAGGCTCACTTCCCCCAGCAGAACCCAGGAATTCAAGAAAGCCATTGCAGCTTGCCACTTCACCATTTTCTTAGGTTTAAGAGATAACAATGTGATGTCATTAGTTTCCTGAGACTAAGGGAAGAGGGTGTGTTTTAAAGCTGATATTATTTAGGAGTGGCTCCAATTTGTTTTACCACATAAAAATGTTAAATTTCTATCAAAATTAATTTTCAGTGTTAACAAAATATCAGTGTTGATGATAATCATGTTTTTAAGGAGAAACATTTCAACATTTTAATGTCATGAAAAATATACTAAAAATATCAAAATGTTATATCTTCTCAACATTCCTATATGATGCGGAAACATGGACATTAGACAAGAAAAAAGAACAGAAAATTGAAGCCTTTGAAATGTGGATATATAGAAGAAGAATAGGTAGAATTGGATAGAAAGAAAAGAAAACAAACCATGAAGTCTTTAAAAAAATCTAAAAATAAAATGAGAACATCTAAATACAATTCAAAAACATGACAAATGTGATTTTTGGGCCATATTAAAAGACACAACAGCCTACTAAAAGTAATCTTGGAGGGGAAAATACAAGGTAAAAGAGGCAGAGGTAGACCAAGACTAACATTGACGAGTAACATCAAAAGATGGACATAAGCCTATGACAACCTGCACCACCAAAGCAAGAGACAGAGCAGAATGGCGCTCCATGGTAGCCAACCTTCGTTGCGGAGATAGCACTCGATGATGATTTCAACATTTGATTAATTTGCCACCAGACCTGTTTATATTATAGCTCTTTAACTATTTTTGTACCTTTTTGTATATTTCTTAGGATGAGATTGATGAAACGTTTTCAGAGTAGAGTTAGTGACATGTTTTATGACATGATTGTCATATGTTTGTACAACAAGATGATGTTCTGCGACTGGTGATATATTTTATGATATGATTGCCATATGTTTGTAGAACAAGATGATGTTCTGTGACTGGTGATATATTTTATGATATGATTGCCATATATTTATAGGATAAGATGATGTTCTGTGACCGGTGTGACAGAGGATACCATACTTTCTGCATTGGCTTGAATGCTTTACCTACGGGTCACTGGGAATGCAAGAGTTGTGAGGGAAACCCGAAACTACCAGAAAAGTTAAAGTAAGTTGAATCTCTCTTTCTCTCTCTCTCTCTCTCTCTCTTTGTGTGAGTGTGTGGGTGAGCTGGCTGGCTGGTTACTTTATATATGATGGTTGTTTGTATGTATTGTTACTTTATATATGATCGTTGTTTGTATGTGTTGTTACTTTATATATGATGGTTGTTTGTATGTATGGTTACTTTATATATGATGGTTGTTTGTATGTATGGTTACTTTATATATCTATCTATCTATTGACCTTTCGAGCCGTAACCGGCCCATAGGGCGTAGACCAAGATACACCTTCTCCTATATGAATTTTTGTTCTAGCAGTTTTCTTTTAAAGATATTTTATCAAATCTCGCCATCTGTCTCTGTTCTGTGCAAGCAGTTCTATCTCATTGAGGGAGCCGATTCCTGCTGCTCTTGCCTCTCTCATCAATGTTCTTCTCAGTGTCTCCCTGGGTCTTCCTCTTTTTCTTTTACCTGTTGTTTCCCATATGAGGGCTTGCTTTGCTATTCGATTATTATCTCTTCTCATCACATGTCCAACGTATGACCATCGTCTTTTCTTTATTACTGAAGATATTAGTGGTTGATTGGCGATTTCTCTAATTTCCTCGTTTGTTTTGAATTCGTTCCATTCTATACCAAGTATTTTCCTTAGACATTTATTTTCGAATGCGTTCAACTTTGTTTCTATATCTCTTGTTGTTTTCCAGCTTTCACACGCATACGTAAGGGTTGATAGTACATTTGATTTGAATAGCCTAAGTTTTGTGTTTGTGCTAATGAGTTTTGATTTCCACAACTTTTCAAGGCTTCTGAAAGACATTGCTGCTTTAGCCAGTCTGATTCTAATTTCTTTGCTCGTATCCCCTTCTCGATCAATGTGACTTCCAAGATAGATAAAGTGATCGATCTCTTCTACTGGTTTGTTTTCCATGTATATTTTGTCACTTGTTGGAATTAAACTTTTCATGACTTTAGTCTTTTCATGATTGACCTCAAGCCCAATTTTGCTGGCTATTGATAATAGTTCATTTGTGTTTTCCTGCATCGTTTTTATCTGACTGCTGATGAGAACTATGTCATCAGCAAAGTCGAGGTCCTCCAAATGGTCTCCTTGTATCCATTCGATGCCTTTATTACCAGTGCAGCATTTCTTCATTATGAAGTCCATAACAATTCCAAATAACAAGGGCGATAAAATACATCCTTGTTTAACCCCAGTTTCTATTGGGAAACATTCGCTCAGTCCTTCCTCTGTTCGAACTGCACATGTGTAACCATCATACATGTCTTTGATAATATTTATGATTTTTGATGGTAAACCATATTGCTTCAGAATTTTCCACAAAGAATCTCTATGAATACTATCAAATGCTTTTTTGAAGTCGATGAAGTTAAGTACAAAAGGTTTTTGCTTTTCAATGTGTTCCTCCAATATAAGTCGTAGAGTAAAAATGTGGTCAAGACAGCTTCTCCCTTTTCTAAACCCAGCCTGTTCTTCACGCATTACTGTATCTATTGAATCCTTTATTCTATTTAGGATGATTTTACAGAATAACTTTGAGGCAACTGACAAAAGTGTCACGCCTCTCCAGTTGTTACAATCTCTAAGATTGCCCTTTTTTGGGATCTTAACAATGATTCCTTTTTTCCATTTATGAGGCGTCTTCTCTGTTTTCCAAATGATGTTGAACATTTTTTGGAGATGTATTAAATTATGGCTATCAATTGCCTTGAGGATCTCAGCTGTTAACTTATCTTCTCCAGCAGCCTTGTTATTGGTCATTAGCTTTAAGGTGGTTTCTATTTCACTCAAGGTGAAGTCATCTAAATTTACATCTAATTCTGCTGCTGGTGTTTCAGCTTCAAAATCTATTAAACTGTGAGGTAGTGGACGGTTAAGAATTTCTTTGAAGTGTTCCGCCCAACGGGCTTTTATGTCTGCGCTTGTTGTTAGCATTAATCCAGATTTGTCTAGAATTGGTGTTCCACTGGATGTATAGGTGTTTGTCAGCATCTTTTGTACAGTATAGAGAGTTCTGCTGTCTCCTGTAATTGCAGCTGTCTCTGCTTTCTCTGCCAAGTTGTCTATATAAGCTCTTGTATCTCTTCTTGCCGAACTTTTCACTTTGTTGTCTAATTCTTTGTATGTTGCTTTTGCCAGAACCTTTCCAAGATCTGTCTTTACATTAGTCACGGCTCTCTTTGCTTCTCTTCTTTCTTTGATGTATTTCCATGTGGTGTCTGAGATCCAAGCTCGTTTTTCCATTTTCTTCAGTCCGGCACTTGCTTCTGCTGCTGTCATTAGTATTTTGCTCTGTGAGTCCCACATTTCATTGATATCTAAGTCTATTTCACCGAGTGCTGAATAACAATTACTTAGCTCTATGTTAAACTTTTCCTTTATGGCTTCATCTTTCAGTTTATGACTATCATGGTTGTTATTTTGTTGCCAATTTTATGTTTGCATTAATGTCACTAAAAAGACTGTTTGAAAAAAAGATAGCTGATAGTTTTAGCCAATGATTTAGTAGGAAGTCAGCAACAGAATTATTGAACAACTGTAAAAGTAAATAAGTTGGGGAAATACATGATCATCTACACCGAACGTCACATTACTTGATAATGATATAATTGTTTTCAACTCCTTTGTTTGCTGTATTATTACATTCTTTAGTTTTTTAATCAGAGTAGGTTGTGTATTATTTTGTTTTAAAGTACAGGAGAAGGAAATGTGAAAATAGAGGGGAGCAGTAAAGATATTTGGAGTGCCAGTACCATAATGGTTAGCTAACTGACATGATGATGAGGTGAACCCAGTCTTATACCGTTCAGTAGAAAAAATTGAGAATAAAAATGGATACTCATTTCACCGAGTTGTTAGAGGTAATAACAATGAGGAAAAACACTGGGATCCCTTCTGTCACATCCTAATGCTGAGGACTAGTACTGTGAAATGTAATATTCACTCTTCTACAATAATACACGTTCTTGGACATCCATTGCCTTTGATTTATTAAAATATCAATATAAGCTAATTATTTTATTGAAAGATAAATGATGCAGCAGTAGTCTACATCAATCATAATTGACTATGGAATTTGCAGTGCCCCTAGAAATGTTAACTCTCCAGGGCATGGACAGAAATAGAAAGAGACAAGTTGTTGCCCATGCAGCAGGTTTCTTCTTTCTACACAGCCGAGCTGTGGAAATGTCTAGCAGGGCAAGAACAGTTTGGTGCTAATTGTGTTGCAGGAGTTGCCAGAGCATGTTGAAATCAACACTCAACTGCCTGTTTCCTCAGGGTTTACTCCCGAAGTCTATTCCGTGAAAGAGTACCCATTAGACAGCGGGTGTTTATAATCGCAGTTGACTTTCTCCTAGATACATTGCCATTTAGGCTAACTGACTGCATCTACCTGGATGGGGAGGAGGTTATAGTGCCTCCAACTCGACGACGAAAATGTCATAGGGCATGCGGGGCATTTTACAGAATTAGCTACCCCACACATCTAATTCACCCCACCCTCTGTAATCACCACTTGACTTCGTTTTGCTGTACTTGACTGCTATATTTTTCATCACACCTCTATATCTAGAGGCTGACACTGTTCCACTAGTGGACACAGATAAAAGTAGGTCAAGCCACCTACTCCTAAGTACGGGGCGGAGGAATGATGTAGTACCATGCTGCTAAAGAAAAATAGAGGATACAAAACAGTAGCAGAAAGTTGCAATGAGACCATTCATCTTATGCTAGATGTTTGACACTTGTAGATATTTTATTAAAACATTTTTTTTTGAGTTGGAAAAGTTACCTTTGCAGTATTTTATAAAGTCATGACAAAAATTGTCTAATGTACTCTCTTTTTATTGTTTATTTTCTTCATTTGTAGGCCTGCTCCAGTTGAAAGAGGCCATCCAGGCAGGCCAAGGAAAATACCCTTAGTTATAGCTGCAGTACCAGTTCCTTCAGTTAAAGATGAACCAGAGAAAAGTGTGAAAAATGAAGCTGATTTGAAGGATGTAGAAGTTCAGGTTTCCACTGAAACTGTAGGGATGCAACAGCTGGCCAACACAGTGAAGAGTGAGAAGGAAGCATCTAGCAGTGAGAAGGATGGAACATGTGGCAGCGAAACTGGGACGCCGATAAAAGTTGGCTATAAAAGGCGAAAGTTAAGTACCGCTCAAGCTGTTCCTAAATCTAAAGATAAACTTACTCCTAAACAAGTATCTTCTAAACAAGACAGGCTGCAAGGAGCAAGGCAGAGCAGGCGATTAAAAATAAAAGTGGAGGGAGGGAATGGGAAAAGAAAGACAGATGATGAAGATAAGAGTGCAAAGAAAAGAAGAAAAAAGAGAAACAACAAAGTGGCTGAAGTTGAAATTATTGAGGGAAATGAAGATAAAGGTTTCAAAATTGAAAGAGGAATAGTTAGAGATGGAACTCCTTCAGATGATCTCAGGGAAATAGTTATGGAAGGAGCTGATGATAGTTTTGTGACTATGTTTGATAGAAATGACAGTGAGGATAATGACATGGAGGCAACAGATTCTGTTACTAATGAAGGTAGCATTGAGGCACAGGCAAGGAGTGCTACAGATGTAGATCAGAAAAGTCAAATGAGCATTTCCATACAGAGTATTGAGGAAATGTCAACCCAAGAGGTCATTAATATGTCATCTGATAAGATGGAAGAGATGTATTTAGGGACAGAAAACATTCAAGGGTTTGAGTTAAGATCTGCAACAGATGAGAGCAAGAATGATCCAGTATTTGGTTTGACACTGCCAGATACAGCAGACGCTTTACAAAGAGTAGCCATGAGTCAAGAAACAGAAGTGAACTCACTAACACCTGCAGTTTACAATGCCCTTCAAGAAACAGAGTACACTCAACTTCCTGCTTCACAAAATACAGTTCATTACCAGGCCCTCTCAGGCTCTGCCTACACTGTCCCTAGTGAAGATTGGCAGTCACAGACTGAACTTCAAGCATTATCACAACCTGCTCCTCCATCACTGTCCTTGGGAGATATAGTCCAGAAACATTTATCACTTCCAGAAACATTGCCAAATCAAGAATCCCATGCAGAATCAGCCTCTAACACTCAGGAGACACTGTCAGTCCTAGTTCTACCATCGCAAGACCTGTATCCAGAGGAAAGTCAAGCTCAGACAGTGTTATCACCTCTTGACCAATCTCAACTTTTTCCACTCCCGGTTGCAGTGAGTGAAGACCTAGATCCTTCTGTCCCAACCACGGATACTCTACAGCTACAAGATAGTCAATCATTACTAGAGCCTTGCCGGAGTAACTTTGAGAGTGTGGATATGTGTGTTGAAGAATTGAGCTTGCCACAGCCAATGGCCGATGACTGTCCTCCTGCACAATTGGATGGTGAGACTCTCATGAATGTGCATAATGAGCAGTCAGGTGGAGAAGAGAAAACTAGTGCTGAATCTAATGGCGATCATTTGCTTGGAGATAATGATGTAGCACAGCAGTAAAGAATGTCATTTATAGCAATTGTCATTGAGAAAATAAAGTTAGCCAGTTCTGCAAATTTGAGTGAGATACTCATTTAGGCTGCTGCCATTAGTATGGTGAAATAGATTATCATGAAGGCAAAAGCTTCCATTCTGAAAAAAATGATCAACCCTAGATTACGATTCATATTTGTGACTCACGTTTTTACAATAGAGTAGTAAAAATTACTACCACTTAATTGTAACATTAGGAGCTCTAAAAATAGTATTTTCTTTGAACTTTTGATACTCGTTGTATGGTGTGTGTTTACACAACTGTATGTTTACACTTCTGTCACCGGATTTGTTTTCACTTTACAGCGAATATATTATGCGATCAATAGTAGACAAAAAAGGAATTGAAGTCAACGGTCACAACATAAGTAATTTGCGATATGCGGATGACACAGTCTTAATAGCAGAGACAGAGAATGAACTACAAGAAATTATAGACGAAACAATCACCACCATCATGCAGCATAAAAATAAACGAGACAAATCTGAAACAAGTGCAACATTTCAAATACTTGAGCACAATAATAACATCAGATGGGAGATGCACCACAGAAATAAAAAGCAGAATAGCTCAGGCCAAAATAGCATTTCAGAAAATGAAAAATATCTTATGCAACAAATATATGTCAATAAAAATGAGAAAGAGAGTTCATCTGTGCTATATAGAACCAATTCTGACTTATGGAAGCGAATCATGGACAGTAGACTTACAAATGAAAAGACGATTAGAGGCCACAGAGATGGGATTTCTCAGAAGAATGTTGAAAGTTCCCTGGACAGCTAAAAAGATCAATGAGGAAGTTCTCAAAGAGGCCAACACAAAAAGGGAGCTCTTAAAAAACACCAGAAAGAAGCAATCAACATTTTTTGGGCACATCATGAGAAGAGGAAAGTTGGAATACTTGGTTACAACTGGCAAAATAAAAGGAAAGAGAGTTCCCGGGCGACAAAGAGAGAAAATACTGGATAGCTTGGTGTCATGGCATGGAAAACAGTCAACAACAGAACTGATACGATGCACTGTAGATAGAAGATTGTGGAGGGACATGATCACCTATGCCAACTGGTATGGCACATGATGATGATGTTTACACTAGGAGAGATACAGGTGCTCAGTTTTCCTGTCTCAGGTTGATTTATTGGCATGAAATTTTACTGCATGGACCGGACGTGTTTACATTACCTATTGATACGGGTGCCATCAGTATATGTTCAGCTACCTCATAGCAGTATTTGCTGCATTTTCTGAGTAACAAAGGGTTGTTTGATGTCAGCAGGTGACCGAGGAAATTTCCCTGGTCACAGCAAGAAAAAAAAAAGGAAGGAAAAATGGCCAATTTCTTGAAAATTGACTAATCATTTTTTTTTGCATTACACGAGATCATATATCATGCAATCAGGGTAGGGGGAAAATTCAACACTGAAGGAAACAAATTCAACATTCAGGGGTAATTGGAAGTAGTAATTAGGAAGGTAAACAGAGAGGAGAAATGTTTGTCTATGGCAACTTGTCAAATTTTGAAAAATTTGTATTTTGATGCGGTAACTTTTATGATGGTATCATAATCTAGGGTTAAGTAGAATTGCAACTCACACATTCTATCTACATTACACTGCCTGGGGCACATATACTTTAGGTTCCTGGAGTCATTGTTTATCTTGAATCAAAGACTGTCATTTTGTTGCAAACAATTATGGACATTTTCTACACTGCCAGAATTTTGTCACTTTCTTACTGAAAGTCAAAATTAAAAGAAAATATAATAATTTGAATTTTATTGCAAGAGTTTAAATGTATGATGCAATTGCACAGTGGCAGAAAATGGGTGATCAAAGTTGTGCTTGTGTTTTTGAGAATATTGTTGTTATATTGGATACTGAGGACAACAGTCAGATTTCAGTTAAATCAAGCTCATCGGTCAGTGCATTTGTCAAAACACATTTTTTTTTACTTATTGTGTATTTTTTTCAGCTGGTTTTTTGTTTGTGATATATTGATATATGTTATTTTTTGTAGTAAATAACAAAATAACCAACATTCATATATGTGGACATTACATACACAACATTGAAGTAAAATACCTGCTTTGAAGGTCTTTACTTTCCTGTCTCCAAGCCTAGCTATGTTGTATTTTTCTTTTTAATAGAAGAACGCTGAGAAACCTATGAATATTTGAAATGATTAATGCATAAGGATAGAAGGGGAGGACGAATTATCACACAAATGAGTACAAAGGTAGCCCTTGATTTTTTAGCACAGTTTAAGTTGATTGTTTGAGAACATTGTGTGGGTACAATGTGTGGAATAAGAGCCAGATGGTGATGAGAGAAAATGTAGGACAGTTTAACACATAATAGCACAAAAAGAAATCAGCAACATAATTCTTCTGTGTTCATTCAACGATTAACTCCTTTTTGTTATCTATCATGAAAAGAGTGTTTTATAGGTATAGTTGCGTTGTGGTTTACACTATGCTGAAATATCTGTGCCTTTCAACCAATCTTATCTGGTTCAGCATGGCATATTTTGGCGTTTCCCTTCATACTCAACAGTATCAACCACATATTTTGGGGCACCAAAGCTTTATCCTGGATGACTTATTTACACACTTATGGGAAGTAACATTTATAAATTGTGAATGGAGCCAGTTAAAACTGGACAGATACTTCATCATCATTATTGGGTGCCGTCTCCGCAGTGAAGGTTGGCTACCATGGATCGCCATTCCACTCTGTTTCTTGCTTTGATGGTGTAGGTTGTCATAGATTGGCTTGTCCATCTTTTGATGTTACTTGTCCATGTTAGTCTTGATCTGCCTCTTTTACCTTGTATTTTCCCTTCCAATATTACTTTTAGTAGGCTGTTATGTCTTTTAACATGCCCCACAAATTTCATTTATCTTGTTCTAATTATGTTTGGTAGTTCTCTTTTAATTTTTAGTTGTTTTAAAACTTCATAATTTGTTTTCTTTTCTTTCCATCCAATTCTACCTATTCTTCTATAAATCCACATTTCAAAGGCTTCAATTTTCTGTTCTGTTTTCTTGTCTAATGTCCTTGTTTCTACATCATTTACGAATATTTGAGAAGATGTAACATTTTGCTATTCTTAGTTTCAGCCCTGCTGTTATTTGTTTTGTTGTTAGTATATTGTTCATGGCTTTAAATTACTTGTTGCCATACTTATTCTTTTAATTATTACAACATGACAGATACTTACAATATGTAAACGAGCAAAGACAAAATATTTAAAGCAAAGTCATTGAAATAATGAAAGTAGGTAAAAAACTGATTACTTTGGTGCCTGTTTTGTAAAGTTTAACTTAATTGGCAGTATAATTTTTCAATCACTATTGAGTATTATAGCCACTATATTCAGTTAATGAATGGAGTAGAGTATCCACAAATGATAGATCAAAGTGTGTTTATTGTTATTTTAAAATATGCCATATAATCAAATGATGAATTTATCCATATTAAAGCAGGTAAATGAGTTAAAATACCTGAGAATGATGTCAACTTCTGGTGAAAAGGTATACAACAAAGGTGAGGTGCAACCAGCTCAAACAAAGATTACATTCCAAAGAATGAAAAAAAATATGCAAGCCATTTTTATCAGCAGCAGTAAGGGAAAGTTCTTCAGTCTAATGTGGACACATGGTGGTGAATACTGAACAATCAGACATAAGACTGGAACATTTTTGGAGGACACATAAGTGTTTGTTTTACAGAAGAATTTTGAAAATTCCATGAAAGCTAAAGGGAGTAACAGGGACATTGTAAAAGAAGCAGAAAGAAATCTTGTTTCCAACATCAAGGGGAAATAATCGTAATTTTTTTGTGGGGGTCAAGTTATGAGAAGGGAACAAGTGGAATATATTGTGACAACTGGAAATATTGAAGAAGATATAGAGGGAAACAGAGAAAAGATGCAAGAAAATGTTAGCAAATAGTTTGGTAGAAAGTCAACAACAGATTTGATAACCAACTGTAGAGATAGAAGATTGTGGTGAGATGATGGACGCCAACGTGAAGGCCTTGACAACCAGATCAAGTTCTCTTCCCAGTTTCTACTTCCAGACAAAGACCAAACATAGCAGACATTTCATCATTATCAGGAGCCATTGACTTGTGTTATTATGTCCTTCTGTGTGTCCATGGTGTCTACCATTTCTATAGTTGATCACTTTCCAAGTCAGACTGTTAAATAATTTAGTAAATTCTGTTATTACTTCTTTCCCTCTCTCTCTCTCTCTCTCCCTTCCTCTCTCTTTTTCCCTTCCTCTCTCTCTCCCCACTCCTTTTGTCTTGCCCATTTTTGTAATATTTACAAGTTTTCCTCTTTTCATCACATTACCAAAGAAAATATACTTTTTTTCCCTCCTGCAATTTCAACATGTGACTAAATATTTGTTTTCTGAGTTGTTGTGGTTACATTTTTTTGTTGCTAGCAACTTTTATCCCCCAAAATATTAAGGATAGTGTCTGTAGCTTATATAAGTTCATTATGAATATATTTGAACAGATTTAAACTTTGTTTTGTTTGACTTCCACCTGAACTAAAACAAAACAATATGAGCATCTCTTTACATCATTTCATTTTAGTTGTTCAGCAGGACTGTTGCTTTTTTTTTCTTCTCTATTTATATCTAATGTGCTCTTGTGCCCTGTTATCCAGTCCTCTATCCATTGTATGTTTATTTTAGCCATTGTTGTAATTGGTCTTCTTTTAAATAATAAATATATGATATGTTGAAGTGTGATTGTTTAATTGTAAACATTGAGGTGTCCAGCACTGACAATGTTTTTAACATTCATTGTTATTGTCATAAGTATACATGCACTTCATTGTCATGATTACAACTTCACTCCATTATCATGATTACATTTTCCCTTCATTGTCATGATTACAACTTCACTCGATTATCATGATTACATTTTTCCTTCATTGTCATGATTACATTTTCGCTTCATTGCCATGATTACAACTTCACTCGATTATCATGATTACATTTTCCCTTCATTGTCATGATTACATTTTTCCCATCATTGTCATGATTACACCTTCACTCCATTGTCATGATTACATTTTCCCTTCATTGTCATGATTACACTTTCACTCCATTATCATGATTACATTTTCCCTCCATTGTCATGATTACATTTTTCCCTTCATTGTCATGCTTACATTTTCCCTTCATTGTCATGATTACATTTTCCCTCCATTGTCATGATTACATTTTCCCTCCATTGTCATGATTACATTTTCCCTTCATTGTCATGATTACATTTTCCCTTCATTGTCATGATTACATTTTCCCTTCATTGTCATGATTACATTTTCCCTCTATTGTCATGATTACATTTTCCCTCCATTGTCATGATTACACTTTCACTCCATTATCATGATTACATTTTCCCTCCATTGTCATGATTACAACTTCACTCTATTATCATGATTGCATCTCCTCACCAGATGGCATACATGTGCACACACACACACATCTGTTAGTCATCAAAGTTAAAATATATACTACAACTTTACAAAATACAGCAACAGTGATGAGTACAGTCACAAGATGACAGTGCAATTAGAACATTTCTCAGGAATCCTTGCTGGTACTATGGGATTTGTGCGCAGTGTCCAGATCTACTTGTGTGATCAGGAAAGAGATTGGAGTTCTATGATGATGGATTTTTTAATATTTTTTTTTTTTAACTAACAGCGCTTCCCTTTCCTTATATGACAGTAATTAGTCCACATTATAGAGAGAGCACATTATGCTGATAGCTCGGTGGTTAGTGAACTAGACTACAAAGGTCAGGAGGTCGGGTTTGATCCTGACCGATGGCTTCCAGGTTCACCCAAATTTTAATGGGTACATAATTTTTTCTGGGAAAGTAAAACGGCACAGGCGTAATACTGACCATATTTCCCCCAAAATCATGGTAATTAACACCATATTCCCTATACGCCACTTGGTGTGACTGGGCTCTTTACTTTACTTTACATTATGCTGTAGTTAATAAGAAATGAGGAAGATACTATGCAATCCATTTTTGACAATAGAAACAAGAAAAAGAGTTCTTAAATGTTATGTAGAGCCAGTCCTAACATATGGTTGTGAATCATGGACTATAGGACAACGGACAAGAAAATCACTGGAGTCTGTAGAAATGTGGTTTTACGGAGGAATGTTGAGAATACCATGGACAGCTAAGAAGAGTAATGAAAATGTTCTGAAAGAGGCCAAAACAAAAAGAGAGCTAATTTCCAATATTAGGAAGAGACAATCATCATTTTTTGGCCATGTAATGAGAAGAGAACAGCTGGAATATATTGTAACAACTGGGAAAATTAAGGGACAAAGAGGTAGAGGGAAGCAAAGAGAAAAGATACCAGACAACTTAAGAGAATGGCTTGGCAGAAGGTCAACAACAGAAATGATAAATAACTGTTGTGATCGAAAATTGTCGAGAGACATGATCACCAACGCCAGCAGCCCCGGTACTTGATTATGATTATGATGATGAGTTAATAAGAATATTGGAAATACTATAACAGCGGCCAGAATGAATGAAAAGAAGAGCAGAGAAAAACCAAGGGAAAAAATATTGAAAAACAGCGTATCCAAACCAACAGAAATTGTGATCTGGAGGTGAAGGCGCGCCTCACAGCACCAGAGTTGGAAGTTGACAGCGACCCACAGCTGATGGCTTGTGGCAGGATCGGTGAACCAAAACCATCCAGACCCTGCTCCACCTCTCCGTGGTGCCTCCAGTAACAGACTAACCTGTCTAGTCTGGCCAAGCGAGCAGGGATCGAAGATGGGTGACAACCCGGTACTCAAAAATGTCGTGCTGAAGTCGGATGTGTTAGGCCGAAAGGCGCAAATATAACAGTTATACTGCAAACCACAACACAGCGCAGACACGTCCACTTAACGTCCTTTTAAGGGCGGATGACGAAGAGGAATTATACAGTCTACGAATACTCTAGAATACTTTAATCATCGGGCGAACGTAAGCAAGCAAGCATATGTCTGAACCAAAAAATGATCGTCCTACGCCGACATAACACCAGTTTATGGTGATGAATAAAGGACAACGCTTCTCTCATTTGTCTCTTGCCTTAAGTGGCATCAGTTAGTGCACATAGAGCATTTTATGTTGTAAGAATCATATGAGTGGTTGGGTTAACAACAATGTCGGTCAGGAGGAGGAAACTGAGTCACATCTGGGAATTGAACTAGGATCGATGTGATCAGTAGATGAATGTATTGGCCACTCTGCCACGCGACTTATTTAAAAAGTTGAAATGTATAATATCATAGACGGACTAGGTGGTCTAGAGGTAAGACTTCGGCCTCTGGACCAGACGGCTCAGAGTTCGATTTTCGTCACAGGCGGTGGACATTTTTCAACGCATAACGGGGAAAAGTAGGCGGTCGTGTGAATTCTGTGTGTGGTAAAAAAAAAATCCTTGGTAGTTTAAAAGTAAAAAGAGTAGGCCAAAAGTGGTCGCTGATCAGGCAAAAATTGCTATAAAAAAATAATAAATTCTACCCGTGCAGAAAACGGATGTGTCGGACCTAAAGGCGCAGATTGCCGTAAAAATAGCTACTCAACACATCCATATTCACTCAACGGGTGAGCGTTAAGAAGATATACAGCAATTCATCTCTGCTTTACGCAAACAATGGCGAAATCTGTTGGTATCCTTGAAAGGGGTAATTAAAACAAATGTGGATGGTCTCAGTGAATTGTGTCTTTGTGAAAGTGTTACGTTGTGTCTGAGTTAAGATACATGGCTTCGTGACTTTAAATGGAAGTGCTTGTCTTCAAACAACGAGACCTTTGTTCAGGTACAGCAAACGAAATGAATCCTCAATGTATCACGTCTACGTCATTCTTGTTGTGACAAGTCTCGCCTACAAAGCACACAACCTGTTAGCGTGACTTGAACGTCATCCTACCGCATTATGTTAATGAGCATAGTTTCCTTGACAATAACGGATCGAGAGTGGACACCTTGACAGACACAGAGTTGTATAGACACGTCTTTGGCAGACTTTGGTGTACGGTTTATAGACACAAGGCAATTATATAGATAGAAGTTAGTAGTTATATTTATTAAGATAGTTTTAATTTTATCAACAGGTCTTATATAGTTTAAAGGCAGAAGTTATTAATAGAAGATGTTAAATATCTACTTACTCTTTCCTTCCTCATTTGCATTTCGATGGGAGATATAATTTGCAGTATTTTGCTCTTCTGTTTGCCTCTGCTGCTGTTATGTGTCCTAGTGTTTTTAATATTCCATCTTTTTCGTCAATCCATCTTTTTCGTTGACCCTTGGGTCTGGTGTTCTCGCAATGTTTATTGAAGGCTCGTTGTGTTGTGTTTTGATCTTTCTGCTTTATCACGTGACCAAACCATTTTATCTGTTGTTTCTTTATATATCCTATGGCGGGGGTTATTCCTAGCTTTTTCTAAGTTCTTCATGTCTAATCTTATCTCTCAGGCTGTTTCCTGTCATTCGTCTGACACACATTTCATCTCAGTAGAGGTTATTTTTCTTATTGTTCTTGCATCTAAGGACCGGGTCTGGCGTTGGTAGCACAACGTTGGGATGAAGATTAATATATTTATAGAGTTTTTAAGTAAAAGTTCCCTCCAAGCTTTTGCTGGGGGTATTGGGAATATAATGTTAGGGATCATATGTGACATCGAGACATGTTTGGGTGAAGTGGTTCATATCGCTCCAAGCCATAAGCTACTTCTCATGAACATATCTGGTACCAATTTTTAAAGGATGGGTGAACTCCTAAGCCTTGTCAGTCCTAAAATAATATCCTAATTCTAGGAATCGCGATCAGGAAACGAGTACATTAACCACTCAACCACCGAGGCTCGATGTTGGCAGGCGATATTTTTTTCTTCTTCCTTTCAGCCCCCTGTGGAGCCTAGGTCCATTTGATTCTCTGGTGGCTAATTCTACCAATGTTTGACAAACACACACGGCAACAGAATGAACAAGTCAGGCCCACTGATCCACAGGGTTTTCCATCCTTTTCCATGAATCTTTTCTCTTCTAAGTGTTGCCTTAGCACACTCAAAAGATGTTATACCATTCCATATACATGCTCTCCATGATGTGTGATCGCTTGCCAGATGTTCCCAGTCATTTTCACATAAGGAGAAGTCATTCAGAGATGATTTACATATATTTCTATATCGCAGCTTATGTCTGCCGATTTGTCTTTTTCTGTGTATTAGTTCGTCATATAGTATTTGCTTGGGGATGCGTTTTTCTTCCATTTGCTGGACATGCCCCAGCCATCTTAGTCTTCGACATCTGAGCATCGACATGATTGTTGGGGTATTAGCACGTTGCAGGACAGTTAAGTTGGTTATTTTGTCCATGCCATTTGATGTGCATTATTCTGCGGACAAATCGCATGTGGTAGACATTTAGTCTTTTTTCGTGATTTGAGTATGTTGTCCAGGTTTCAGATCCATATAATAGTGTGCTAAGCACACAGGTTTGAAATATTAAGAGTTTGGTCTTTAGTGTTAGTTTCGTGTTGTTCCAGGCCCTTTCCGTGAGTTTGCCGAAAGTCGTAGCTGCCTTACCAATTCAGCTGTTTATTTACATATATACACATATATTCTTTATCTACTGGTATTTGTCAAGTACTTTTCCCATAGTTCAAATTTCGTCATTTTTATAGACAGACAGAAATTGCCAGGGATCTATGTAAAGTTTATAGGATTGCTGACAGATTTAGTGATATACTATTTTTTTTTTCCAACAGGACTTATAGAAGCGGATTTGCATTGTATGGGCTAGACTTCGTGCGCTATGCGGAAGATAAGGCACATGATTTTCTTGTTGTCACAAAGTTTGTCATTCAGGAAGATCGGGGAAGTCCCTTCGAAACGTGAAATCCGGGATCATAAATTCACAATGGGAGTGATCTTTCTATACAGTAAAGTAAAAAAGTAAAGAGCCCCGTTACGCCAAGGGGCGTGTAGGGAATATGGTATTAGTGACCATACATTTTACAGACATTTAGCACATGATTTCTACATCGACTTTCCGAAATTGTGTGTGTGTATATATATATATACCCTGTTTTTTTTCAAAACGATATTTTCTCTCTTCTTCTGCTTCTAACTCTTTCTTTACATACACACACGCACACACATATCCACAATAACATTAACATACTTGAGCACATAAATACATACATTTTACCTGAGAAAAAAATGAGGTGCATGTGTACTTTTGTTTCCTTAAATCTGTTCCCGACACATTTTTTTGGTTTCTTAACAAATATGTTCTCAACAAGTGTGTATGTGTGCGTGCGTGCGTGTGTATGAATGTGTGTGTGTGTGTGTGTGTGTGTGTGTGTGAAAACCAACATGAGCCGTGCTTAAAATTTAAAACTAAGTAGCGACAAAGAGCTCCGACTGGGATATCGTCAAGTCACGTATGACGCCTCTCGCTCAGACATAAACTGCGTGAAAAAGAGACAAGAAGTAACTCACCTTCAAGTGAAAACAAGGAGAGTTTACAGCATCATCATTCACCTATGTCAAGACAATACAATTAACTATTAGTCTATCTGAAATTATAGGACGACAATCTGCATTTGTGTGGCGAGATACAATGCGCTGCTTTGGCAAAGTCTGACGCTTGATAACAAAGTTCGTCGAACATAGTCTACAATTCCTGGAAAAATAAAAAAAATTATAAAAAATGGTATGTTAGAAGCTTTACGTGATAAGTAGACGACACAGATTAAACGACGTTTCGGCCCAATAGGCCTTCAGCAGGAACAAAAAAAAAAAACACCACACACACACGGATATGTAAGTAAAACTAACTGGGAACTTTGTTAACCTCAGACGGAAGATGTAAAACAGAGGTGAGATGCATGGCTCAGGCAAAAGAAGCTTTCCAAAAAAATGAGGAAGCTACTATGCAATCCATTTTTAAAAATAGAAACAAGAAAAAGAGTTCTTAAATGTTATGTAGAGCCAGTCTTAACATATGGATGTGAATCATGGACAATAGGACAACAGACAAGAAAATTACAGGAGTTTGTAGAAATGTGATTTTACAGAATAATATTGAGAATACCATAGACAGCTAAGAAGAGTAATGAAAACGTTATGAAAGAGACCAAAGCAAAAAGAGAGCTAATTTTCAATATTAGGAAGAAACAATCATCCATTTTCGGGTATGTAATGAGAAGAGAACAACTGGAATATATTGTAACAACTGGGAAAATTGAGGGACGAAGAGATAGAGGGAAGCAAAGAGAAAAGATATTAGACGGCTTAAGAGAATGGCATGGCAGAAGGTCAACAACAGAAATGATAAATAACTGTCGAGATCGAAAGTTGTTGAGAGACATGATCACCTATGCCAGCAGGCCCGGTACTTGATGATGATTATGATAGAGAGAGAGAGAGAGAGAGAGAGAGAGAGAGAGAGAGGAAATAAATAGGTAAACATTTGGACGGATGGAAGTCGTGGTGCAGCAGAGGTGACTGGATTGATCTATGAGGGCCGAGGGTTGGGTTCGGTCACGGTAAACATCCTATGTTCAACCAGCGTAAAATGGCTGCCGACAATTGTTTCTGAGAAAGATGGTAGGGGCGTAATGCTGACCACATTACACAGAATGTACCGATGATCGAACAAATGTGAGCACTGGTAATCTTGTTGCTTGTAGGTCATACATGGGGACCTTTCTTTCTTTCTTTCTTTCTTTCTTTCTTTCTTTCTTTCTTTCTTTCTTTCTTTCTTTCTTTCTTTCTTTCTTTCTTTCTTTCTTTCTTTCTTTCTTTCTTTCTTTCTTTCTATCTATCTATCTATTCTATCTATCTATCTATCTATCTATCTATCTATCTATCTATCTATCTATCTATCTATCTATCTATCTATCTATCTATCTATCTATCTATCTATCTATCTATCTATCTATCTATCTATCTATCTATCTATCTATCTATCTATCTATCTATCTATCTATCTATCTATCTATCTATCTATCTATCTATCTATCTATCTATCTATCTATCTATCTATCTATCTATCTATCTATCTATCTATCTATCTATCTATCTATCTATCTATCTATCTATCTATCTATCTATCTATCTATCTATCTATCTATCTATCTATCTATCTATCTATCTATCTATCTATCTATCTATCTATCTATCTATCTATCTATCTATCTATCTATCTATCTATCTATCTATCTATCTATCTATCTATCCATCCATCCATCCATCTATCTATCTATCTATCTATCTATCTATCTATCTATCTATCTATCTATCTATATCTCTATCTATCTATCTATCTATCTATCTATCTATCTATCTATCTATCTATCTATCTATCTATCTATCTATCTATCTATCTATCTATCTATCTATCTATCTATCTATCTATCTATCTATCTATCTATCTATCTATCTATCTATCTATCTATCTATCTATCTATCTATCTATCTATCTATCTATCTATCTATCTATCTATCTATCTATCTATCTTTCTATCTATCTATCTATCTTTCTATCTATCTATCTATCTATCTATTTATCTATCTATCTTTCTTTCGTTCTTTCTTGAAACCCTACATAATTGATAGGCAAACGGGAATGCCAATGGAGACAATGTAAACATATTTTTTTTTACAGTTTGGCAGAAATAATGTAAATGAGGCTTAGAAGACACATTGTGTATATGTCAACACAAACAGGAAATTTGTCGCAACAATTATACAAAAAGTGTCATTCTTCGTTGCGTGAGTTTTACGGCTGACAGAGAAGGCATTAGAATGCGCAATGACTTGTAATACAATAAATGTACAAAGAATAAGAGGCCGATAAAGTTAGAAAACGTCGAGCAGTATAAGGCCATGGTGGAGAATGAAAAACAAAATGCTAAAAAACTTTGAGGACAGGAAATTGTATGAATCTATGGTCGTTTAAACCAGTGTTTCTAAACTGGTCGGTTGAGTTCGAATCCTACCCCTTATAGTCCAGTTCATTAACCACTGAGCGATCGCGGCTCCCACTGTCCTTTCATGAAATATAATAATAATTATTATTCAAAATAAATTAGGCTAAATACAAAAATAACAATTTTCCACTCAAATGTTAAGTCGGTCCTATTATATGGCTGTGAAACATGGAGAATAACAAAATTGACAATCACGAAGGTACAGACTTTCATTAATGGATGCTTGCGCAGGATAAAGGGATGGAAATGGCAGGACAAAGTCACTAACGTTGAATTATGGAAATGTACCGGTCAAATACCAGTGGATAAAGAGATACAGCGAAGACGATGGCGATGGATAGGACACACACTACGGAAGCCAACTGAGAGTATTACACAACAGGCCCTTTTTTGGAATCCCCAGGGGAAAAGACAAAGAGGAAGACCAAGGAATTCTTGGAGAAGACAGATCAAAGCAGAGATGAAGATGATGGGGAAGACATGGAATGATCTTAAAAGAATTGCAAAAAACAGAACGACTTGGAAAGTGTTTGTTGAAGACCTATGCTCCACTGGGAGCTAAAAGGAAGAAGAAGAAGAAGATTATTCAAAATATTCCCATATTGTGCGTGGTTTTTCATCTTTGCTGGTTAATTTTGGATATTTCGTAAGAAATGACTAAACCTTTGCTATTTAAATTTGATTATTCCTGAACAAATATTTTGTTCACCGTAGGTCTAGCGCCGATAATGAAACAATTCACTGAGTGGAAAAAGTAATATCCGAGCGTTGTATTCTACAAACATCTGTATGGCCACCTTGTATCAACCATGCCACCATTCCTAATTCACATTATTACCTGTGACCTCCAGGGGTCCATATCGCCATGGGTTGAGAGCCCCCTAGTATAGACCATCATCATCATCATTGGGTGCCGTTTCCGTATCGAAGGTTGACTACTGTCGAGCGCCATTCCGCTCTGTCTCTTACATTGATGGTGCAGATTGTCATAGGTTGACTTGTCCATCTTTTGATGTTACTCGTCCATGTTAGTCTTAGTCTGCCTCTGCCACTTTTACCTTGTATTTTCCCTTCTAATATTACTTTTATTGGACTGTTGTGTCTTTTAACAGGCCCCAAAAATGTAATAAAAAGCAGAATAGCTCAGGCCAAAATAGTCTTTCATAAAATTAAAAATATCTTATGCAACAAACCTATGTCAATAGAAATGAGAAAGAGAGTTCGTCAGTGCTATAAAGAATCAATTCTGACATATGAAAGCGAATCATGGACAGTAGACAAACAAATGAAATGACGATTAGAGGCCACAGAGGTGGGATTTCTCAGAAGAATGTTGAAAGTTCCCTGGACAGCTAAAAAGACCAATGAGGAAGTTCTCAAAGAGGCCAACACAAAAAGGCAGCTCATAAAAAACATCAGAAAGAAGCAATCAACATTTTTCGGGCACATCATGAGAAGAAAAAAGTTGGAATACTTTGTTACAACTGGCAAAATAAAAGGAAAGAGAGATCGCGGACTATAGAGAAAGAAAATACAGGATAGCTTGGTGTCATGGCATGGAAAACAGTCAACAACAGAACTGATACGATGCACTGCAGATAGAAGATTGTGGAAGGACATGATCGCCCACGCCAACCGGTATGGCACATGGTGATGATGATGAACAATGTCATTTGTCTTGTTCTAATTGTGTTTAGTAGTTCTCTTTTCATTTTTAGTTGTTTTAAAACTTCATCGTTTGTTTTCTTTTCTTTCCTTCCAATTCTACCTATTCTTCTATAAATCTACATTTCAAGGGCTTCACATTTCTGTTCTGTTTTCTTGTCTAATGTCTATGTTTCTGCACGTTACAGGAATATTGAGAAGATATAACATTTTGCTATTCTTAGTTTTAGCCCTGGTGTTATTTGTTTTGATGTTAGTATATTTTTCATGGCATTAAAATTACTTTTTTGCCATACCTATTCTTTTGTTTATTTCAATTGTACATTTTCCATCACTGGTTATAGTGTGTCCCATGTTTATTTTCATCATTCGCATAATTAGCCCCACTATGTTTCCTACTAATATATGTTTTATGTGTTGCACAATTACAGAATACAGAAAAGGGAGATAGAGTGTGACAAAGTAAGAAGATCATGTTAATAAATTAAAGATCCAACAGTAACGGTCGATTTTGTTATGGATATGGAGTCATGAATATTATAGACTACTTTTTTAAGGAAGTGACGAAAGATATTGTCTCGTGGAGATGAAAGCACAAACAGTAAAAGTAGCGTGTCCACTAGAAGATGACCTCCCGCGCTTTGAAATGGTTTTTTGAGAGCTTATACGTGCATTAGAAACAAGAAGAAGAGTTCTTAAATGTTATGTCGAGCCAGTCTTAACATATGGATGCGAATCATGGACAATAGGACAACAGACAAGAAAATCACTGGAGTCTGTAGAAATGTGGTTTTACAGAAGAATATTGAGAGTGCCATGGACAGCCAAGAAGAGTAATGAAGATGTTCTGAGAGAGGTCAAAGCAAAAAGAGAGCTAATTCCCAATATTAGGAAGAGACAATCATCATTTTTTGGCCATGTGATGAGAAGAGAACAACTGGAATATATTGTAACAACTGGAGAAATTGAGGGACGAAGAGATAGAGGGAAGCAAAGAGAAAAAAAAAATTACAGACAAAGAATGGTTTGGCATTATTCTTGGCTGCACTAGAGACACGTCATGCAGAGCGTTAAGATACCTACTTGACATTCCAACCATAGAAAGTAGAATCGAGTTGTGTAGAGCACGCGCTTTTCTGAACATTCTTGCTGATGAAAGACATCCTTTAAATTCTGTAGCGCTAGCACCAAAAGGTGATAGACTCGAGCGAGGCCAGTCGTGGATGGGCAGGGCAGAGAAATCCATTCAAAAGGTGTGCATGCTAAATGACTTGCAGCGTGGAGAAGAATGGCGGCAATGGCCAAATGACATTTCTACAATTACTATCAAAGTCTGCATAACACTGAATAAAGAATGTAGAACGATGAATCCCAAGGTCGTAGAGGATAAGATTCAGGCCTTAATCAAAGAAAACGTAACGTCCGGCAATATTATTATCTACACAGATGGTTCGGTTGTACGAAATAAACGATGTTCATGGGCATATACAGCGCAGGTGAAAGGGCAAATGGTGCATGAGGATAGTGGTGCTTTTTCGCAAACAACGAGCAGCATGACAGTGGAGGTTTTAGCAGTCACTAAGGCAATGACATGGCTCGAAACACAGTCTTTCGCAGGAGTATGTTTTCTCAGTGACTCCATGAGTATGCTTAAGAAGGTTGAGGCTGGGTGGAGGCGAAGAGAGTGGTTGAAGTCCCTGCAGCTGTCAACTTTAAAAGAAATCGTCTTCATCTACGTACCTGGCCACTCTGGAGTGCAAGGGAACGAACGAGCTGACAAGCTTGCTGAAAAGGCTAAAATTTCAGATGGCAACGCCATGGACAACGCGGACATTTTACACGCAATCCGCGAGGCGGGAAGAGTAGCAGACTCTCGAGACGACAAGGATTCAAACGCAATGGCGAGACTAACGCATAGTCGCGTAAGGCTTGGCACAGCTAAGAGCGAACATTTTTCAGGACGCCAGAGGTGTATGGTTAACCAACTGCGAACCGGCACGATCAGCCGTCACACACTTGTGAATTTACTCGAAAGGAAATCGGAGCACTTATGGGTATGCCCCTTGTGCAAGGAGGATGATCTTTCGACTAATGACTAATGACTAATGGTTTGGCAGAAGGTCAACAACAGAAATGATAAATAGCTGTCGAAATCAAAAGTTTTGGAGAGACATGATCACCTACGCCAGTAGGCCCGGTACTTGATGATGATGATAAGTGCATTATTTTCAATATAACAAATTGATGCTAATACTGAAAAAAACATTATCTGCCCTAATGAAGTACACTTTTAAAAAAATGCATTCAACGACCGATATGATACTGTACTACTTATTACACGGAGCCCTGCTTCAGGTTTTATTTTTATTTTTTGATTGTGAGGTTTCACTAAGAAAAAAAAAAAACGAATATGGTTCACCAGTTTGGAGGTAGCAACTTTGAACCTACAACCTTCTGTGTTTTCAAATATCGAAATAGTTGTACATGTTTTACAATTTCGCTACCACAAATAATTAATTAGTTGACTTCCAGTCAATATGGCGGATAGGCGGCAGGAACCATTGAGGCTCAGTCTGAAAAGTGTTCCTTGTTGCAGTTTCCTCATATTCCAAGTCCGGCTTGTTGCAGTTTCCTCATATTCCAAGTCCGGCTTGTTGCAGTTTCCTCATATTCCAAGTCTGGCTTGTTGCAGTTTCCTCATATTCCAAGTCCGGCTTGTTGCAGTTTCCTCATATTCCAAGTCCGGCTTGTTGCAGTTTCCTCATATTCCAAGTCCGGCTTGTTGCAGTTTCCTCATATTCCAAGTCCGGCTTGTTGCAGTTTCCTCATATTCCAAGTCCGGCTTGTTGCAGTTTCCTCATGTTCCAAGTCCGCTTGTTGCAGTTTCCTCATGTTCCAAGTCCGGCTTGTTGCAGTTTCCTCATGTTCCAAGTCCGGCTTGTTGCAGTTTCCTCATGTTCCAAGTCCGGCTTGTTGCAGTTTCCTCATGGTCCAAGTCCGGCTTGTTGCAGTTTCCTCATATTCCAAGTCCGGCTTGTTGCAGTTTCCTCAGTTCCAAGTCGGCTTGTTGCAGTTTCCTCATATTCCAAGTCCGCTTGTTGCAGTTTCCTCATATTCCAAGTCCGGCTTGTTGCAGTTTCCTCATATTCCAAGTCCGGCTTGTTGCAGTTTCCTCATGTTCCAAGTCCGGCTTGTTGCAGTTTCCTCATATTCCAAGTCCGGCTTGTTGCAGTTTCTCATATTCCAAGTCCGGCTTGTTGCAGTTTCCTCATGGTCCAAGTCCGGCTTGTTGCAGTTTCCTCATGTTCCAAGTCCGGCTTGTTGCAGTTTCCTCATGGTCCAAGTCCGGCTTGTTGCAGTTTCCTCATATTCCAAGTCCGGCTTGTTGCAGTTTCCTCATGTTCCAAGTCCGGCTTGTTGCAGTTTCCTCATATTCCAAGTCCGGCTTGTTGCAGTTTCCTCATATTCCAAGTCCGGCTTGTTGCAGTTTCCTCATATTCCAAGTCCGGCTTTATGCTGGAGCTACTGTGTTTAGTGCTCTGTGAACACCGTGAGCTTTGATTTTCATCCGGATCGTGTTTCGATATTCCGATTGTATACGATGAATGATGATATCTTATGACGAAGGACAGTTCAGCTGCGTTCACTTTCGGTGCCGCTTGGTCTTATGTCTTTTGGCGTATGCTGTAGCTGCTATGATGGGGACTGCAGCTGCTTTTCTTTGTTTGGATCCTTCAATGAGACGAATTTTAATTCGGATGATTCCACTGGCACGGGTGGATGAGTAATTATGGAAAAAATCACGTAGAAACGTGTCGAAAAATGAAATATCTGATTTAGTGTTAGAACTCTTTAAAGAGGGCTGCGACGATGACCGCCATCTTTCCTGGAAGGCGTTTTTGAGTACCGGGTTCTCTCCCGATACTCATTTGACCAAACTAAGGCACATCTCTCTCTCTCTCTCTGCGTTCAGGATTCAATCAGAGTAAGGATTCCAGACTCTCATATGAAGTCAGCTGTCAGGCTAAGTGTGTTGATTGCCCCCACAGACAGAACATCACAATTAGAGTCTGTCAGATCCACTCTGACTGAACACCCGTTAATACGTTGCACTGTGTTCTGCGCCAGTGGCCCAGTGCATCCGATTTCAGCCAGCATTTTTTCAGGTTTGCTTTCCTTAGCCTTTGATTGTCCCCAATCTTCCTGCAAGGCAGCAGTTGATCTTTTCTGTCGGGGGATTCTGCCCTTAGATGGTCGGCCTTCCCAGGTTTACGAGCACCATCTGCCCGAGTCACTAGAGGTGACTAACACAGACATGCGACTTGTAATATGAGGAAACTGCAACAAGGAACACATTTCATGCATAGCCTCCATTTGTTCCCGCCGCCTATCCCCATATACCGGTAAGTCACGTCCTCCCGAAAATGATGATCATCGTAGCACTTGATGATGTTAGGCCATCGTTGATGACTCCAATTCCGAACATATAGACACACAGTCAGTCGTCAATTTATTCTTGTTGCACATCAAACAGCAGACCGTAAGATTTGCGCACGGCCGGTTTAGGGAACCAATACGATGACGTAGGACACAATGTCGCCAAACTCATAATCTCGATACCTTTAGACTTATGTCTGATTACTCAAGTGTAAACAGTCTACGACGAACAATACACGAAGCAACTGCCCCAAAGAGACAAAACTGCGACTGACGAAGTAGTTTACATTAATGTGTAACGTGGAAATAACTTGCGTCAAAGAATCCCAATAACGGTCTTGAACAGCACTAATGTGACGTAAAGCACAGATGAAGTCTGGACGGTGGAATGTCTCACTCACAACACTTGAATCGTCAAAAACGGACTGTTGTCGACCTACGACCTCGTCTTAGCGACACAGATGTATCAAGCATATCATCATTTTGACTTTTACGCAGAAAAGTGCAATGAAGATCCGAAATTAATCAGACCTTGGGTGCATTTTCTGCAGCGATCGAGAGGACTTGGACTAGATCCGCCATCTTGGAAACGGAAGGCACATCTAAGAGATGGAGTTCGATCTTAGATGTTCTTACTCATTGATCAGCTATGAGTTTCTGACCGCTCTAATCACTGCTGCGGGTGTGCACCCGTTTCGGATTCGAGGGCTTGCTTCCCGGTTTTCTCTATAATTTCGCATCAAATGGCTTACATATGTCTACCTTCATTTCTTGATTATAGGTGATATCGTTGGTTGCATGACCTTTCTCTTGTTTCAGTCATCATCATTGAGTGCCGTCTCCGCAACGAAGGTTGGCTACCATGGAGCGCCATTCTGCTCTATCGCTTGCTTTGATGGTGCAGGTTGTCATCGGTTGATTTGTCCATCTTTTGATGTTACTCGTCCATGTTAATCTTGGTCTGCCTCTGCCTCTTTTACCTTGTATTTTCCCCTCCAGGATTACTTTCATTAGGCTGTTGTGTCTTTTAACATGGCCCAAGAATCGCATTTGTCTTGTTCTAATTGTGTTCAGAAGTTCTCTTTTCATTTTTAGTTGTTTTAAGACTTCATCGTTTGTTTTCTTTTCCTTCCATCCAATTCTACCTATTCTTCTATAAATCCACATTTCGAAGGCTTCAATTCTCTGTTCTGTTTTCTTGTCTAATGTCCATGTTTCAGCACCATATAGGAATGTTGAGAAGATGTAACATTTTGCTGTTCTTAGTTTTAGCTTTGGTGTTATTTGTTTTGATGTTAGTCTTGTTTCAGTACTAGTCTTGAATTCATTCAATGGTAGGCTATACAAAATATTTTTCCGAGGTTTTGCTTTGGAGTAAATCCACGTTATTTTCCATTTCCTTAGTTGTTTTCATTTTTAGTTGTTCGTTCCCACATGGACATGTAATGGTGGACAATACATTTAATTTGAAATACTAGAGCTTAACATATGTGCTTAGACATTTTAATTTTTTTACTTTCTCAAGACACGAATATGTGTCAAAAAGAACATTAAATCAACAACAACAACAACAACAACAACAACAAAGACACCGTATGTACCAATAAGACAAAACAGACTAGGTTAATTAATTTAATGACTTTATTCATCATCATCATCATCATCATGTGCCTTACCGGCTGGCGTAGGCGTTCATGTCCTTCCATAATCTTCTATCTACTGTGCATCGTATCAGTTCTGTTGTTGACTTTTTTCCATGCCATGACACCAAGCTATCCAGTATTTTCTCTCTTTGTCGTCCGCGATCTCTCTTTCCTTTCAGTTTGCCGGTTGTAACCAAGTATTCCAACGTTCCTCTTATCATGATGTGCCCGAAAAAATGTGACTTTATTAGGCAAGTAAAATGTCTACTTATTTTGTCTATTGCCAGACTTGGAGAGTTGATTTCTACTCTATCAACCGTTCTCGGCCCATGTGTAACTTAACTGTTAAAAGAAAAAAAAATGAAGTAGTAATCATACATTCTAGGAAAAAAATAGCAGACTAGGGACAATACTTGCCTTTCCCTGGGCGCTAGCATTCCAGGCTAGGGGACAATACTTGCCTTTCCCTGGGCGCTAGCATTCCAGGCTAGGGGACAATACTTGCCTTTCCCTGGGCGCTAGCATTCCAGGCTAGGGGACAATACTTGCCTTTCCCAGGGCGCTAGCATTCCAGGCTAGGGGACAATACTTGCCTTTCCCTGGGCGCTAGCATTCCAGGCTAGGGGACAATACTTGCCTTTCCCTGGGCGCTAGCATTCCAGGCTAGGGGACAATACTTGCCTTTCCCTGGGCGCTAGCATTCTAGGCTAGGGGACAATACTTGCCTTTCCCTGGACGCTAGAATTCCAGGCTAGGGGACAATACTTGCCTTTCCCTGGGCGCTAGCATTCCAGGCTAGGGGACAATACTTGCCTTTCCCAGGGCGCTAGCATTCCAGGCTAGGGGACAATACTTGCCTTTCCCAGGGCGCTAGCATTCCAGGCTAGGGGACAATACGTGCCTTGCCCTGGGCGCTAGCATTCCTCCCCTCTGGGACAATGCGTGTCTTACTCTGGGCGCTAGCATTCCAGGCTAGGAGACAATACTTGCCTTACCCTGGGCATTAGTATTCCAGTCTAGGAGACAATAACGTGTCTTGCCCTGGGCGCTAGCATTCCAGGCTAGGGGACAATACGTGTCTTGCCCTGGGCGCTAGCATTCCAGACTAGGAGACAATACGTGTCTTGCTCTGGGCGTTAGCATTCCAGGCTAGGGGACAATACGTGTCTTGCTCTGGGCGTTAGCATTCCAGACTAGGGGAAAATACGTGTCTTGCCTTGGGCGTTAGCATTCCAGGCTAGGGGACAATACGTGTCTTGCCCTGGGCGTTAGCATTCCAGACTAGGGGACAATACGTGTCTTGCCTTGGGCGTTAGCATTCCAGGCTAGGGGACAATACGTGTCTTGCCCTGAGCGCTAGCATTCCAGGCTAACTTCTCGACGATGGCTGCTGTACTTGACTACTTGGGCAAAATACGTGAGTTATCGTCAAGTTTGGAACAGCTTATCGCAAATTGAGTAAACACAACAAGTATAAACTTTGACTTTCGTCCCACCGCACACGTAAATAAAATATAAAACTACGGAAGATTTACTCTTACATACAGGATTTCATATTTCTGATAAACTAAGAATGATACATTGGACCAAAGACTCAACCTTCCATTTAAAGATGAATTGGGCCAAAGACTCAACCTTCCACCTAAAGATACATTTGACCAAAGACTCAACCTTCCACTTAAAGATACACTTGACCAAAGACTCAACCTTCCACCTAAAGATACATTTGACCAAAGACTCAACCTTCCACTTAAAGATACACTTGACCAAAGACTCAACCTTCCACCTAAAGATACATTTGACCAAAGACTCAACCTTCCACCTAAAGATACATTTGACCAAAGACTCAACCTTCCACCTAAAGATACATTTGACCGAAGACTCAACCTTCCACCTAAAGATACATTTGACCGAAGACTCAACCTTCCACCTAAAGATACATTTGACCAAAGACTCAACCTTCCACCTAAAGATACATTTGACCAAATACTCAACCTTCCACCTAAAGATACATTTGACCAAAGACTCAACCTTCCACCGAAAGATACATTGGACCAAAGACTCAACCTTCCATTTAAAGATGCATTGGGCCAAAGACTCAACCTTCCACCTAAAGATACATTTGACCAAATACTCAACCTTCCACCTAAAGATACACTTGACCAAAGACTCAACCTTCCACCTAAAGATACATTTGACCGAAGACTCAACCTTCCACCTAAAGATACATTTGACCAAAGACTCAACCTTCCACCTAAAGATACATTTGACCGAAGACTCAACCTTCCACCGAAAGATACATTTGACCAAAGACTCAACCTTCCACCTAAAGATACACTTGACCAAAGACTCAACCTTCCACCTAAAGATACACTTGACCAAAGACTCAACCTTCCACCTAAAGATACATTTGACCAAAGACTCAACCTTCCACCTAAAGATACATTGGGCCAAAGACTCAACCTTCCACCTAAAGATACATTGGGCCAAAGACTCAACATTCCACTTAAAAATGCACGGAGCTAAAGAGAACTTTCAAGCAACAGTAGAATCTATCGGAAGTACATGCCGGAGGTGACTCGGTGACTGGTTGGCTAGTGTGCTCGCTTCCTGATCAGATCGGTCCTGGTTCAATTCCCAGAAGTGACGAGATTTTTTTCTCACTGAAAAGTCTCCAGGGTTCACTCAGCCTCAAAAAGTGGAGATTTACCACATATTTTATATGAAGTAAAGGCGGTCTGGCGTGATGCTGACATCATCCAAAAATATGCCACGGTCATGGAAAAATAGGGCCACTAACATCATATTCCCCCATACGTCTAGTAAGGCGTTGAGGAAGCCTTTTATATGTCAGATGGCGTCAGCATGAGAATGTGAACAAAATAAGAAAAACTCTTTACACCGAGTAATTAATTGCCTTCATATGTAAATGGGTGTGGGTGTAAATGATAAAACGGAGCCTCAATAGTTTAAACCGACGTTTGGGTGGAGTTCTGTACCTTTGCCACATAATATATATATATATATATATATATATATATGAGTCACACACCATACAGCGCAACGTAAGGCTTGAAGCTGCACCCTAGTAATAAATGCTTCAAATAAGACACAATAACAAACCTGATGCAGAGTTATCAGTGGCGACCGTTTCATTCGTTGTTTTTAAAGTAATTAATTAAATTTACTACACAGGAGAAGATTAATGTGCAGTAGAGTATGGTGACGTAAGCAAGGACAATATAAGCAAAGTCACTTACTTTCGAAGTTTAAAGGTGGACTGGCGTGATGAAATAGCGTTGCTGTTTAAGGAATAGACGGACTCAGGTTTAACGTTAAGCAAGCAAGCATTTCTGGTAGCAGTCGTTAGGTGAGATTACAAGATGGCTGAGACGAAGCTTTTATTTGCTGCAACGGTTTTAAACATTTTATGTAAGTTACGTTGTTGGCTTTATATGTTTGAATTAATTTATCCAAATAATCATTGTTGTTATTGTGAGTATTTCTACTGTTACTATTACTGCTATTACTTCTACAATAACTGAAACATCTACTACGGTAGCAATGACCACTACCACTATGGTAACCATGACCACTATTACTAAGGTTAACATATATATATATATATATATATATATATATATATATATATATACACACACACAATATCAGTTTCAAGAATGAGATGAATGTACTAGGCTCAGGGTGTCTTCATCCATAATAAAAATGCTGCACAGTTTCCAAGGTTACAACTAAAATACAAATTCGAGTTAATAATGAACAGCTGTGAGATGGGCATCCCGTAACAATTTACACGATGCCGGCTGGTCTACGATGTGACGATCCCTGTGGTCCCACAGTGGTGAGGTCTGATGATATAGAAGACTTAGTCTTACAGCTTCTTAAGGATGAGCAGGCTTCCACTTCTCCATCAGTACCTTGGAAGCCAAGAAATTCACCGCTGACTGTAACACCCGTTCCTAGAACTAAGAACTAGAGACTTGTGCCGACACTGTGGCATTATATTCATCAAACAATTCCCAGGACCAGCAATGTACTGAGCTCGTATGCTGAATAGGACAAAAAATGGAGCATTTTCGTTCTTACAGATTGTTGGGAGCAGGCTGTTGTCGATCTTCAGCATTCACTACCATGAGTTGTTTTAACGAGTAGCTTCTCTCATGGCTGACTTTGTCAACATTTGAATGGAAGGTCAAGCAGTAGAATAGATAAATCGCATTATTGTGAAGTCTGACTTTTTTCTCTTGCGTCTTTTTACCTTCTTTCTTTGACTCCATTTTAAGTTATTCTTGTAGCCATATTTTTATTTACTCTTACCCTCTAGACAGTTCAATATGCTAATTCGTTCATGTATTTATTCCTGACAAACTTCCTCGCAGTTTATACTTGTATCTGACTGGTATAGTTTACCATTACCGGGTGGAAATAATAATAGTAGTAGTATAATGAGAAAAGTAGGAATAAAATGGCAGCAGTATTACAAGATAAGTAGGAATGAAATAGTATTTTATTCTATTATATTATTTTAGGTATAAAATAGATTTTTGGGGTAATGTGGTCGGTTTTACTCCCGTGCCGCTTTACTTTCCCAGAAAAAATCCGTACCCATTTAAGGCTGGGTGAACCCGGAAGACGATGGTCATACGTTGGACATGTGATGAGAAGAGATAATAATCGAATAGCAAAGCAAGCCCTCATATGGGAAACAACAGGTAAAAGAAAAAGAGGAAGACCCAGGGAGACACTGAGAAGAACATTGATGAGAGAGGCAAGAGCAGCAGGAATCGGCTCCCTCAATGAGATAGAACTGCTTGCACAGAACAGAGACAGATGGCGAGATTTGATAAAATATCTTTAAAAGAAAACTGCTAGAACAAAAATTCATATAGGAGAAGGTGTATCTTGGTCTACGCCCTATGGGCCGGTTACGGCTCGAAAGGTCAATAGATAGATAGATAGAACCCGGAAGCCGTCGATCAGGATCTCTTGTCCTTTGTAGTCCAGTTCACTAACCACAGCACTATCGTGGCTCCCCTGATATTGTATGAAAGTGGTCTAAATTGGTGATACCACACCAAAAAAAAAAGCAAAAAACGTACAATTTATGTTTAGCTCAAACAAATAGTTATTAACGAATGATATTTTAGTCATTAAGTTTTACTCGTCCACAAAGAAACATCACAGATTGACAAACATGAGGCAATCGGGGGAGGCAAAATTAATTTTTTTTAACCACAGGAGTTTTGAAATTGTAAGATACACCTTCTTTTAATCACTCTGAGTATGTAATAGAGAAGAAATATGCCTATCTTATTTTACTGGGGAAAAAAGAATGAACATATCAACTAAAGTATCAAATTACAAAACAACTTTGATCTGGGAGGTATAGTAAGGTATAGCTTAAATTTAGGACCACAGATTCTGCCCTGGTGACCGCAGATCGTCCAGCACATGCTCCCCATGTTAATAAAATAAGAGAATAGATGTGGGCATCCAGATAGATCGACCAACAAATAAAACTTCAGTACAATATCATATTTCTAAACAAATAAACCAATCCATGTTTCTGACGGCAGCAAATGCCTCGTGACTGATGCTGGTCTCATAAAGAGATCCCATAACTCAATCTAACTTGACATAAAGATAGCTGGTCTCATAAAGAGATCCCATAACTCAACCTAACTTGACATAAAGATAGCTGGTCTCATAAAGAGATCCCATAACTCAATCTAACTTGACATAAAGATAGCATGAACGCTCATTTAAGACGTGAACAAAGTCGGATGAAGGCCTTTGGATGAGAATGTTTAGCTATTTTGTTTTGTCCTTATTTAATAATGCTTCCTTGTACAATTTCATGTTTACATATGTGTATGTTTTAAAATAATGCACATTCTGTTTCTGTTTATTTATTTATTTATTTCGTTATTTATTTTAAAAGAAAATGACAGTTAGTAGTATTTGTTGACATACCTGTATATCAACATCAATCTGCAGGTCTAAATAGAGCTGGGGCTGCGACGTGCAATGATCAATTTTACACGAACCTTGTAGCCCACGACAACGAGTTAGACACTATTTCTAAGAAAATGCATGTAAGAAATGAAGAGAAACTGGCAGAGAAGTGCAACGCACTGGCTCTGTTGATGACTCGTGTAGTTCAGAGTGGATGTCAGATGTCGGCAGTTCAACTCGCTCATTTGGGACAGCGACAACGAAATCTCCTTGCATCTGGAATGACGTCTTGCTGGGCTGCAAGGCCATATCGTCCCACTGTTCCTGCTATGAACCCATATCTCGCAGCCTCTCCCACTGCTGCATCGACCAAACAGGGTGTTACCTCTGCCGCGGCGTCTCCGGATTCAACTCAAGCGGTTGGCAGCAGAAACATTTACGAAAACCTGAACCAGTGCGACATGAAGGTGAGGAATTGTTACCTTCAATTCCAGGTGAACTTGATGATGAGATCAGGTTTTCGGAGCCAAACTTGCTCCATCATAGAAGCATACACCAACTGTCTGCTGTCTCTTCCTGGATGCGGTTTCTCTGAGTTCTTCAGGCCACTGATAATAAGAGGAGCAGTTGCACAGACAGAATTCCGCTACTGGGAATCGAAAGAATGTCCCGTGAATACTCTCAGACATACTACATCCGGTTTAGTTACCGTTTCACCTATTCCTAAAGATATAACCACACAACCAGTGGTGACAGCAAGAACAGACAAACCTACTCCTATACCACCGGTAGTGTACGCGCCTAATGAATGTGGCAGAGCAAAGTTTCGATGCGGTAACGGAAACTGTGTGAGTCTGAGTCAGATTTGCAATGCTGTTGACAACTGCGGTGATGGTTCAGATGAAAGAGGTTGTCAAGGTGGAGAGCAGTCAATTGCATTACAGATTGAGCAGATCTTTGTTAAGAATGAATGCTACGGCGTCATATCCAACTGTACTTCCGTCCACGTGACGCCTCTGCTTCTCCAAGTTCAGGTGGGTCAACAACCAGACCCCGACAAGCTGTGCAAGGCTAGCAACAAAGTCTTCCAGTGTGCTCTTTTTGACAGTTGTTCTCTTTCATCTGAAGACAGGGCCAAAGTTTCCGCCCTTTTGATAAAGTCTTTTGAGCAAGTGGTGTCTAGAAGGACATGCCAGTTGATTACATATAACTCTAAGACGACAACACCTACCAGCACCACAAAGGTCTTCAACGTCACAAGTGTACCAAACATCGTCAACAAAATCAGCACCATTAGAAGCACAAACCCCAAAAGCACAGCGAACACCGTTAATTCCCTTAGTACTCCAAAACCCATTAACCAGGCTAATTCACAGAACAGTGTCTCTAACATCACCAACAGATGCATCAATTCTTGCCGAGGAATCCAGTCTGGGAACTATCATTCATGCGCAGGCTGCCATTCATTCGCAACTTGTGTGGAAGGAATCCTCTACGACAACAGACCGTGTCCAGCTAATCTTGTTTGGGATGACAACTCCAAACAATGTGACGCGCACTCCACTACTTGCCACGTCACTAATGACTGCGTTTCATCATGTAAGGGACTCGCATCAGGTGACTATCAATCTTGCAAAGGCTGTAACGTATATCTGACATGCTACAATGACGTCTTGCTTGACAACAGACCCTGTCCAGCAAAGCTCTTGTGGAATGACGTCACCAAAAGTTGTGAACAATATTCCCCTACATGTAAACACGTCGAAGAAAAGCTTAAAAGTCATAACTGTATTCAAAGTTGTAAGGGCTTGCCCTCTGGGCAGTACCAGTCTTGTACGGGATGTAGTGTCTATGCCGTGTGCGAAAATGGCGTTTTAACCAGCTACATGCCTTGTCCAAACTTTTTGGTGTGGGATGACAACCTAAAGAGATGTGAGGCTAGTTCCACCACATGCCGAAACATTTAACTCCAAAAATATCTATTTATTGGTCAACAGACAACAACAATCCTTGGAGATCACTCATCATCATGTGACAATACTGTTGGCGTAGCCGATCATATTCTTGCACTACTTCCTATCCACAGAGCATCGTATCAACTTTGCTGTTGACCGTTTTCCGTGCCACGACACCAAGTTATCTAGTATTTCTTTCCTTATCGTCAACGATCTTTCTTTCCTGTGTTTTGCAACAAAATATTCCAACTTTCAACTTTCCATAATGTGTCCGAAAAATGACAATTCTCTATTTCTGATGTTTTTGTAGGAGCTCCCATTTTGCGTTGGACTCATTGAGAATTGCCTTTTTGATATTTTTAGCTGTCCATAGAACTTTCAACCACCACCATGAAGTTTTACAGATGAATTTTGAGAATATAATTGACCGCTACAAATTGTAGAAGAAACCAAAACAAAAATAAAAATTGTTACCAAAATCGGGGGTGGGGGGAATTATAATTATATTGCTTGTAAGGAGAAGAACTTTATAAGAAGATGTTGAAAATTCATCAGTCATGTGCTCAAAATGGGTGACGAAAGACTTCCTCTATCAGACCTTAGCGTGGAAACCATCTAGTAAAAGAAAGCAAGGAAGAACAAGCGAAATACTATGCAAAGCAATAACCATAGAAGGCTCAACTATGAAACTACAAAGACCTAACAGATCTAAAAGCAAATCGTCAATTGTGGAGTGTCATTACTTTCATCCTATGTACCATTGTGATCTTTCTTTACACTTTTGTAATTTTGTTTATTTTTTAACTCATCAAAAATCAGTAAGACTAAATCAATGATGTGGCCTCTGTGTTTGTGCTTGTTTATGTTTTCTGTTACGTTAAACATATTGTTTATATTGGTCACATGTCGAACCTATATCTATGCCTGCGTTTAAATTTACATTTCTGGAACGAAATCAAATGTTCTAATCGTGCATGTATGTGCACATGCTTGTTTGTTTAACCAAGACGAGTATTTTCGTTTGTGGTTGCTTTGGTTCATTTTAAAATTAAACTCGTCTTTTGTGTTGATAATATAGAACATACGATACCAAGGACAATTACATTAAAAGAACATATCTAGAAGTGTAGGATTCATCCTAAAAGTTCCCTTTTAGATGTAGCTCTAAAAATGTGTTATATTTTTTGTGTTTTAAGATTATTCTGTTTTATTCTTTTTTCGTTCTTCTGTTGGGATATATATATATATATATATATATATATATATATATATATATATATATATATATATATCTGTGATCAGGACTCAATCAGAGTAGGATTCCAGACTCTCACATGAAGTCAGCTGTCAGGTTAAGTGTGTTGATCGCCCCCACAGACAGAACATCACAATTAGAGTCTGCCAGATCCACTCTGATTGAACACCCGTTAAAACGTTGCACTGTGTTCTGCACAAGTGGCCCAGTGCATCCGATTTCAGCCAGCATTTTTTTCAGGTTTGCATTCCTTAGCCTTTGATTGTCCCCAATCTTCCTGCAAGGCAGCAGATGATCTTTTCTGTAGGGGGATTCTGCCCTTATATGGTCGGCCCTCCCAGGTTTACGAGCACCATCTGCCCGAGTCACTAGAGGTGACTAACACAGACATGCACACACAAAGATAGAAGATGTGACCAATACAAACATGCACACAGTGATATGAGGCATGACTAACACTGACACACTTCAAGATATATGACACATGACTAACATGAACATGCACATAAAGATATGAGATATGACTGACATAGACATGCACACACAAAGATATGACACATGCCTAACATAGGCATGCACACAAAGATATGAGATATGACCAACATAGACATGCACACATAAATATATGAGATGTGGCTAACATAGACATGCACACACAAGGATATGAGATGTGACATACACAGACATGCACACACAGAGATATGATATATGACTAACATAAACATGCACACAAAGATATGAGATATCTAACCCAAACATGCTCACACAAAGATATGACACATGACTAACACAGGTACACACAAGATATGAGACATGATTAACACGGACACACCAAGATATGAGATATGACTAACATGACACACACCAAGATATGAGCCATGGCCAGCACACAAGCACTCACACACACACACACACACACACACACACACACACACACACACACACACACACACACACACACACACACACACACACACACACACACACACAGCTAAGATATGAGCCATGACTAGCACAGAAACACATCAAGATATGAGCCATGGCTATCACAGAAACACATCAAGTTATGAGCCATGGCTTCACGGAAAAACACCAAGAAATGAGCCATGTCCAGCACAGAAACACATTAAGGTATCCATATGCTTGGGTTTCTTGTAGTACTCTGCTTAACGTGGGAATCATCGACATACGAGACGCAGGCCCCGATTAACTGTTCACAGGTTTCGTTCAAACAGTTGTCCGGAGATTAGAGGTTGCAGTCTGACCCGTAGAACGTTCCCTTGCATGTACAGTTCCCGGTTGACTGTTCACAGGTGTCGTTGAAACAGTTGTCCGGACATTTGAGAGTGCAGTCTGATCCGTAGTACGTTTCCTTGCACGTACAGTCTGTACTTTCCGGGTCACATATGATGTCACAGCCATCAGAACACGTCTGTTTGCACTGTAGCCCAAAATTATCATCAGGACAAGTGTCACTACAGGTGTAGCCAGGACGTTTACATTGTAGGCATTTTCCGGATTTTTCCTCACATAAAGGACAGACACTAAGACAAGACCTGGAGCAGTCGTGTCCATAGATCCCATGTGAACAGTTGCCGTGACACGTACCAATGATGACGTTGTAGCCTTTGAAGCACCCACTACACACTGCACAAAATGACCAAGAATGTCCGTCCAGACAATAGGTGTCTGTATATGTTTGCACCTCACTCACCGTCAGTGCACTGTCGGCCTGTGAAATGGTCGGTGAGAACTCAATCTTAATGTGTGACATTGTCGCTTGTGTGGTGACTACAATCGTGTTCACAAAAATGTTTGAGTATGATATATCATTATACTGGAACACTACACCGCCACTGTCAGAGAAAGCCTGTAAAGTGGCATTCTTTACCCGAATCATAGTGCTAGCTCGATGATAAATTCGAATGGTGTGAGTCTTCTGGGCGTGGCATAGTTCAGATACCAGTAAACAGAATTGGTTCCACTTCTCAACTGTGTGTGTGTGTGTGTGTGTGTGTGTGTGTGTGTGTGTGTGTGTGTGTGCAGTCATTGCCATAGAGATTAGTATTTGTTTTGTCATTAACTGCGGCCTCTGGTCCACATCCGTCTCCTGTATAACAAGCATTAAATGTGTCGGTCTGGTTTGTGTTCTGTTTGAGAGCCACATTCCGACCCCCGCCAATGTAAATGGAGCAGATATTTGCAAATATCGCCCCTTCAATCCGTAACTTGTTGATCAGACCAGCCCCAGAGCAAAAGACATCAATCTCGCGCGAACTAACTACAAACCGTGATTAATTGTTACATGAGGCAGAACCATTTAGTTTTACCGGGAAACTGTCCGGGTCTGTTAAGTCATGCACATAAATCCTAAACCAGGAGAACGGCAAATATTTATTTAGAGTTGCCTCAACTGATGTAGAATCTGTGTCCGGATTACATGTGGTGTCGTTGTTATCAAACAGGAAAGTAGGTTCAGATTTTTGGGCGTATTTGTAAACGAGATCCAAGTACTGACACTGGGGTCCGAAATATTCGTGCTGACAACTGTCATTGTTTGGACATGTCCCTGTAGTTTTGACTGAGTCATTATAGCAGTGACATTGTAACGTACAATTCGCCCCAAACCAACCGGTTGCACAAATTAGGTCATTAATTTCCAAGGTCGCGAACGAAGCCAGCAGAATAAAGACTTGGTCTACAGCGGTGGTTAACGAACTGTGTACAAACATTTATTATCAAATCCGTGATTACATTTCTAAAAATCCGCCAACTCGCTGTGATAACAGATAGCGTGATGTTCAAAGTCAACATTGTTTAAACCATGGCTCGGACGCGAACAAGCTTCCATCTTGGTGCGTCCCATGACGTCATCCGGATTTTTATGTAAGTCGATTTAATTTTTTAAATGCTTCACTGCGGTTTACTGCTTCTTTCAGTAGCTAATCTTTGTTATCAAATGTCAGGCCTTGTATTTTATGTCGCCACACATCCCTGTTTTGAACATTGGCGACGGTGCTAAAGCCAGCTGTTGTTGCCTCTCTCATTGTTCTTTCCAGTGTTTCTCTAGGTCGGCCTCTTTTCTTTTATCATCTTTTTTTCCATTTGAGGACTGAAGAAATCTACGTGCGTTGTTTAACATCGAACTTAGTTTACTAAATTTGGATGTGCAGTTTTCTTTCCTCATTTTACTTTTTGGTGTGTCAGACTTCGAAATCAATGGACAACAAGCTGGCGTAGGTGATCATGTCTCTCCACAACTTTCGATCTCGACAGCTACTTATCATTTTCGTCTTGACCCTCTGCCAAGCCATTCTCTTGAGCTTCTCTGTTCTCTTTGCTTTACTCTATCTCTTCGTCCCTCGATTTTTGTGGCGATTCATGATTGTACAAAGAAATTACGACGATGTTTTACTGTTGCCTTCCATTGATTTGTTTACGGTTGGCACCACTAGACTTTTTTTTCCCGCCCACAAGACAGTGGGGTTGTTTTACTTCAAAGTACCCTTCCTTAACCTTTTACTCTCCCGTGCATACCTGCAATGCAGCAGGGCACCCGCAGGTTGTACTGTCTACTGCATAAAACAGAAGAGATATACATAATTTAAAGAGAGTTTCAGAAAATGACAGCACTTCTCAGACTTTGACAGTCAGCCAGTAATAAATATTTCAGAGGCCATAACGTTCGGAAGAAAACTAGGATAATGTGTTCAGTTCCAATTGCCTGCTGAAAGAGTCAAGAGTAGAGCCGTGACCTGAGTCCTAGATAACAAGGAACGTTATTACGGACCAAGAATGTTCACTCACTAGTTTGTGCAAGGAGAGAGACACTTGACCATTACACCTCTAGAAAACATGAGAACATTATCAATTGGCTCGGGAACCTTCTGGATCGAGCAGGTAGCCAATGAGCGTTCAGACTCTGTAGACAACACTTATGAAAGAGGATAGAAGCAAAAACACTGAAGACAGGGCGTTCTTTTTCAAAATTTTGGAGACTACAGACAGATCATATCTGATCAAGCAGACGATTAAAGACAGACCGATGGACGGCTAACAATAAGATAATGACGGAACTTTCCAGTTAAGGAAAATGGACGGCTAACAATAAGATAATGACGGAACTTGCCAGTTCAGGAAAATGGACGGCTAACAATAAGACAATGACGGAACTTGCCAGTTCAGGAAAATGAACGGCTAACAATAAGACAATGACGGAACTTGCCAGTTCTGGAAAATGGACGGCTAACAATAAGACAATGACGGAACTTGCCAGTTCAGGAAAATGAACGGCTAACAATAAGACAATGACGGAACTTGCCAGTTCTGGAAAATGGACTGCTAACAATAAGACAATGACGGAACTTCCCAGTTCAGGAAAATGGACGGCTAACAATAAGACAATGACGGAACTTCCCAGTACCAAGCCAAGCGTATTAGTAGACAAACACCAGACATGCCAAGAGTTGTTAAACCCCTTCTGCCCATACCAGAACAGACTCCCTGGACAGATGAATCAGGATTATCAGTTCAAATACGGACAGAAGTGAAAGGAATAGTTGACAAAGAGGAACAAATAGTCTACAGCGAAAAACAATAGCTCTCAGTTTCCTGGATGAAGAATACCCACAAGACCTATGGATTCGTGTGTACACAGATGGATCAGCACAGAATGCAGTAAAGAATGGGGGAGCAGGTGCATATATAGAGTACCCAAATAACACTAGGGATATGGATAAAATAGCAACAGGGAAATATTGTCACAATTATGATGCAGAAATACAAGCAATAAAGTTGGCAATAGAAAAACTGCTGAACAGTAATCTTAGCCCACAGCCTGTAGTGTTTTTGACAGATGCAAGATCAGTACTCCAGGCACTACAATCCAGAAAATTACCCCATCTGCAGACCTTATTGACTGAACTCTGCAAGCACCACAGGGTTGCCCTGCAGTGGATCCCGTCTCACTGTGGAATACCAGGAAATGAGAAAGCAGATCAGTTGGCAAAGGAAGGTTCAACAGGCACACAACTAGATACACCAGTTACATACCATCATAAGAAACAGATAATCAAATCAATCAGAGGACCACAAGCCCCAAATCAGGATGCCTTTCATAATATGAATAGATATGAACAAGTTATCATTATACGCCTAAGAACAGGACACAATCGACTCCATAGTCACATGTATACAAAATTCAAGATCGGCACATCAACTACTTGTACATGTGGACAGGCACCCCAGACTGCTGAACACATACTTCAAGACTGCACTGAATATAGTAGACTGAGGAAAATCCATTGGCCCATAGATACAACACTACAGACAAAACTATATGGGCCACTGCAAGAATTACAAAAGACAGTAAAATTTATACAGGAAACGACATTGCAGATATAGACAATACTTCAGGCGAACGAAAGATAGATAGATAGGAACTTCCCAGTTCAGGAAAATGGACGGCTAACAATAAGACAATGACGAAACTTCCCAGTTCAGGAAAATGGACGGCTAACAATAAGACAATGACGGAACTTCCCAGTTCAGGAAACTATGGACGATAGAATGAGTCAACTCAGCTGGGTATTGTCCTCGAAACAACAGTGACAGTGCTACATTAGTTTTTATTGTAATTCTTATGGGCCTACTGAATTAGTCTGCAGGGGTTGGGTACTCTAGGTAAGTTATCTCACTATAATAGACATGGCAACCGCCACTGGTTGAAGACCCTAGACAGGGGTGGGGACCTCGGTCCCCTAATTGGGAAAACCACCGCCCTGGGTACCGATGTTCGAACAACCTGTGTTCGAGTCCCGTTGGAAGCAGTGTGGGTTTATACTTACGGTTTGAAAATAAATACCCCCGCGGACGACTCAGCCACTGACAGAAATGGGTACCAGGGTAGTAGTACTCTGAGAAAGCGAGGAATGCCGCCCCATCGTGAGTTTAGATACTTGAAGCGATACTATCCCCAAAAGTCTCCGAACACTTCTGGATAGGTGGCCGAGCATGTTAGGGGGAAAACTCGCATGCTATAGGTCGTTTCAAAATATTTTGAAGGTGTTTAAAATTCCATATCTCTGCAACCAATTGATTGATAATGCTGAAATTTTGCATATGGTCTTGTGATTTTTTGGTCCCAAGAAGTACATTCATTTCCTCACCAACAAACGTATAGTTTTAAATATTCTTTATTTGAAGTATACAAATTTAAGGCATTTTGGTCAAACCATATATTTGGAGGAATTACCGCTTCATATGAGTGAGCACCCACGGACTTGTCATCTTGAACGTAATGCGCGCCAATTTCCCTGTTTTAAGCACTAAAAAACACATAAAACGCGTCATAGTTATAATTTTATATCCGGTGCATCCCATTTCTGTCGTTTTGTTGTGATTTATGTGCAACGGCGTATCCTAATTATTGGGTAATTTCGTTAAATTTGTGATCTGTTAGTCAATGGGTATAAAAGTAAAGTTCCTTACATTGCAATCAGTGGCAATAAAGGTGTATAAATATTTTTGCATAGAAGCTAAGCGTGGAAAACTGTATCGAAGCATCTCAAAGCCAGAAAAGAGAACTATTCACGCATTGGGTATAAGCAAACGCTTTTTCAAACAAGTGCTTAAAGCTAACGGAGTGTCCAGTTCAATCAAGACTAGGACGCTAGGAAGAAAGAAAGTAGTAGATAGTTTTGACAAGGAAGTGATTAGAAGAGCAATTTGTAAAATGTTCGATTCCAAAGAAACTGTGACTTTAAGAAAACTGAAAATTCGACTGAGAGCAGAAAATGACATTGTTGTGTCGAAAACAACATTATGGAGAACTGTTAGAAGCATCGGTTTTACGTTTAGAAAGTACGATAGTGGTAGAAATGTCATCTGCGAGAAGCCACACTTAGTTTCTATGAGGAGTAAATATTTACGTGAAGTACGGGAAATGCGTAACCAAGGTTATGATATTGTATTTCTAGATGAATCTTGGATAAATTCTCACCACACAAGTGCAAAGGAATGGCAGTTATCAGATGGAAGTATTAAAAGATGTGTACCCACTGGAAAAGGACAGCGTATTATAATGGCACATGCAGGCAGCCGAAAAGAAGGGTTGGTGAAAAATGCAGAACTTATATTCACCTCTAATTATACTGACAACAGGGACTATCACACCGAGATGAATGGCCATATATTTAGAGAGTGGATTGAAAATACTCTTCTTCCAATTCTAGACAGACCATCCTGTCTGGTAATGGACAACGCGTCGTACCACAACGCTGTGGCAGAAGAAGACAAAATTCCTACATCTACCAGTACAAAAGATGTTATAAAGATTTGGCTAAGAAAGGAAGGAATTCCATTTAACGAGGGATTTTTGAAACCTGAATTACTGTCACTTGTTAAGAAATCGCAAAAGACCAAAGTATTCCAAATAGACAAAATCATTCAACAGCATGGTCATACGTGCTTGAGACTGCCCCCTTATCATCCATAATTAAACCCCATTGAACTCGTTTGGGCAAAAATTAAAGGGCAGGTGGCAGCTGAGAATACAAGTTTTAAACTATGCGATATAAAAGGACTGACATATGCTGCTCTAACACAGATTGACAAAGATTTTTGGTGCAAATGTGAACATCATGTCTTAAAAGAAGAAAATGACTATTGGAAAAAAAGATGGACTATCATTCGTTCAGCCCAGATTAGTAATCAATATGTTAGACTCCTCTGATTCAGAATAAATGAAATAATAATGGACGTTTTTATATGTCCGCATGATCAATCTTTAGCTAAAGTTGATAACGTTTTGAAAATGTAAAGATTCTTGATATGTGTACTGCAGGCATGCAAAGAAACTAAATCACTTTCATATGTCTTGTTTACGTAAAATAATGAAAGTCACATGGAAAGACATAAAACGAACAATGTAGCTCTTTACAGTGAAGAGGATCCCGTGCTTACATCGGACTCTTTAGTCACATGCGTACCCATAAACAATAACTTTGCTTGATATGTCATGCTCGTTATCGCTCGCAACGGATAATTAATTTTTTAAAATGTATTCTTTGTTGTATATTGTTTAAATAGTTTTCATTAATTGAACTGTTTATACGCTGATTTGTTTTAGACCGTCTGTAAAGGCTATAACATTGACATTCTCATAGTATTTTAAAGAAAGTAAACAATAGAAAGTAAACAGTTGATAAACGCCTCCAACTTTCAAGTTGTGTAGAGACGCCTATGTCGAGAAGCTGATTTCCATTAATGTACGGTAAATTATTTTCTCCAGGAGCAAAAAGATCCGTAAATTCACTGAGATCAAAGGAAAGTGCTACTTCATGATGAAGCATACTTCCTACATCATTAAATTTGGTGAAATCGGTGGGACCTTGGAAAAACAAGGCCAGATGCAAAAATCAAGTTTGTAAGTGCAGGGAAAGAGGAGATATTTCATGTTAATCGTGAACATTTAGATTTGAAACGACCAATAGGACGCCAATTCAAGTCTCATACTTTACCATGACCTTTACCTTTACCTAGATAGGGGTGAAGGAGATATCCATAACGATAGTTATGGCACATTCATATTCATTCGGTAGTCACCTTGAATGTGAGCAACGACCAGCAATTAATGATGTACTGACATACAACGAATAAGGAGCGCGTTGAATGATAGGTTAATGAGATGATATATGTTTGATAATGTCTGATATTGTAGAACTGCGACAATGCGCAATTTTATTGTGGAAGCGATGAGCTGTTAACTGACATGAGGAAGCCGACATTTACATAGATATTGACACCAACGACATTTCATGGATGGTTCCACATCGCTCTGTGTCGCAGTTCTCCTGTATACCACACACACATACACAAATACCCACACGGGAACTGGTTGATCTCGAGACAAGACGTCGGCCTCGAGACTGAGAGGTTGTGGGTTCAAATCCCGGCTACACCGGTTGGGATTTTTATTTATGATTTCTCTCTGCGGCAACCACACCTGGTCTCAGCAACGAGGCCCGGCTTGAAACGTCAATTACTCATCGACGGAAAAAATATGAGTACCTCCGAAGTCGGAGTTATCTGCTTGTGCGACGAGGGACCCCTGTTAACACGGCTGCCAGGGGAAAACGGATTACCACGCAAAATTCAATTCCTAATCTCTAGGGACTTCGTCAGAGGTAAAAGCTGGCGAACGAAAAACAAAAACAAAAAACCCACACACACTCCTTCCAGCCTAGTAGAACCTCCTGACATCGTTTCACATATACTGCCAGGTTGTGTTCAAATACTATAAATACCTTTTTTTTATACCATACTATCAACACTTCATCGATGCTATATAGAACCAATTCTGACCTATGGAAGCGAATCATGGACAATAGACAAACATATGAAAGACGATTAGAGGCCACAAAGATGGGATTTCTCAGAAGAATGTTGAAAGTTCCCCCTGGACAGCTGAAAAGACCAATGAGAAAGTTCTCAAAGGGGCACATCATGAGAAGAGGAAAGTTAGAATACTTGGTTACAACTGGCAAAATAAAAGGAAATAGAGATCGCGGACACAAAGAGAGAAAATACTGGATAGCTTAGTGTCATGGCATGGAAAACAGTCAACAACAGAACTCATACGATGCACTGTGGATAGAAGATTGCGGAAGGACATGATCGCCAACGCCAACTGGTACGGCACATGATGATGATGATGACTATCACCACAGCCGCTTTTTTTTTTAGAGGCACAATGGATGATTCTTTGTTGCTGACCTTCTACAAGATCGTTCACTTAAACTGTCTACTATCTTTTATTCTATTTCCTTCTTACTCTGTTTTTTTGTCTGTTTACCCGATTTATTTCATCTGGTCCATTCTCATTATTAGGTTTTTTTTTATTTTAAAAAAGATTGTTTTTCTCTTAAGGTTTTGATCTTTATCTAGAATATCCTCGCTTTCGGAGGGGGGGGGGGATCTGAGCACTTTTTGTCGTATCCGATGTGCAATGAAGATGGATCTGTCGATTAAACTAAACCAGACATAAACGCAACTGCACTAACAAGAATCGGTGCACAAAACACTGAAGTGACCGGAATGTAATCTGCTCCCATAAATACAACGGCAAAGGTTGTCATGTCTTCTATCAACCCTTTTCATTGCTGAAGAGATCAACCAGTCGGATGAATCCTTATAGAATGAGCTGGGCACATGAAGATGTGATTGCCTCAAACAAGTTGTAATTAGCGTATTACCCACATCAAAGATCTCTTACTCTGCGCGCTTTCCACGAAACACCAGTGCAGAGTAAGACACGACAGTCCATCTCTCCTAACCCTAAACCTACATCTGGAATGTGTATTCAATAACACCTGGTTGAATAGTTACAGCTACACTCGGAAAATTTCTTATGTTCTAAATATTTAGAAAGGAAGGAATTCGTGTAGTGTAGGATCAAACTGTGTGTTTATAAATGGAATATGAAGATGATTCGCAAGACACTGAAGGTGTCAGTATTACTGAGGCTTCTGAAAGAAAAAAGCCATGCCGAACCGCACAGAGGTAACGACTTTTAACTTTGACAATCTGCATTAAGGAATTATCTCGTCCAGTTCTGTATCTTTTACTTTTCGTACCTTATACTTTTAATTGAAAACAGCATACAAAACAGTCAGTGGTGACCAATTATTGTTGTTGTTGTTGTTATTGCTGTTATTAGGATCATCGCCACTGCACACCAGACGAATCCATAGGTGCTCTGATATCCCCCCTCGAGCATGTCGAGAAAATCGGAAGAGAACCCACGTGCACGAACTCCGTAGCACAGTCTGGAATCCATGATGTGGCCAGGTTTTTGCTGACAATTCTGTCTGGACAGAGGCCAAATTTATGGCCTCTGTGTGGATTGGCAGTTAAATGTTTAGAAATGTTTACATGGTCTGTGGGCTTACCAATATCATCGTTGGTGAGGAGTGGATACCGATGCCTACGTCATTCAAGGGTACTTTCTCGTGTATTGTCACACTTGACAGGAAAAGTAGGAAACATAACCTGGTCGTCGTTAATGCTGAGGTCAACGGTCTCATCTGCGATAACATCGATGAGAAAGATGCAGTCATCTATAAAGACGGATCTGTAAGACGACACCAAAGAAGTGCATGGGCATTTACAGCACGTTCGGCAGGCAAAATAGTCAAGGAAGACAGTGGTGCATACATCATGACCACGAGTAGCATGACAATGGAGATGATGGCAGTGACCAAGGCATTCAAATGGTTAGAGTCACAAGACTACACCCACGCATGTATACTGAGTGATTCGATGAGCATGATAAAAAGTGAAGGCGGGCTCTGTACGCATGCAATGGTTAGAGTCGTTACAGAAATCCAAATAACGTAAGGTCACCTTTGTCTATGTCTCTGGACATGCGGGAGTGCGGGGAAATGACAGAGTGGACAGGTTGGCTAGCTGCGCTGTAGTTGAGGACGGGTAACCAATGGATCGGGCGGACATTATCAATGCCCTCCGAGATGTGGGAAGAGCACAGGACTTCGACAAACACAGATCCACCTCACTTCTTCGGATGATAAAAATGGGAGTTAAGATGGGCACAGCCAGAAATGAGAAACTTAGTGGCCGTGTAAGAAGACGTATCAACCAACATAGAACTGGAGTCGTCAGTCGCTGGACACTTGAGGGAATTGCTGAGGAGGGGATCTGAGCACCTATGGACATGTTCGGAGTGCAATGATGATGACCCGCAAATAACTCAATAACTCAATACATGGCTAAAGCGAAGACGATCTATTTTGTAGCGTCCTCAATATGTTACATTTACTGTAACCAAAATCTAATAAAAATAATTACGTAATCAGATGTCGCTTTGACATTTCAGTTTCTTTTGGGACCAATACTCGAAACAGCACTTGGGCTGAAAGTGTTCATGTTCTCACAGCTGACTGCTATCAGCGAACAATAACTGATCAAGATTTTATCACACTCCTCCTGTAACTCTGGAAAAATACTAACACATTTTAGCATGAGAGTACACAAATATGGGGAAAACAAACAAGTGAAGTAAAATGCTGTGTTGATTTCGAATTAGTCTGATCTAAAAACAAGTACATTTTGCGATTTTCTGTGAATCACTAAAGGGATCACGACTAACGTCAGCACTTGCATGGTCGCGACTCTAAGTTGTCTCAGGATCAGCGACTAATAGCTGAATATCTTACGTAACATCAATATCTTACATTTCCTATCCTTGGTGTTTCTAAAAAATAAACTAATAAGTCTGACAAGCACATGGGAATCGAAGAGGGAAGTTAACCAGCAGCAAGCAATTCCTTGAAGTTGGATCTGCTGGGCTGCGCAGTATACTTCATGTAAAACTATACTTGATATAAACTATACTTCATGTAAAACCATACTTGATATAAACTATACTTCATGTAAAACCATACTTGATATAAACTATACTTCATGTAAAACTATACTTGATATAAACTATACTTCATGTAAAACCATACTTGATATAAACTATACTTCATGTAAAACCATACTTGATATAAACTATACTTCATGTAAAACCATACTTGATATAAACTATACTTCATGTAAAACCATACTTGATATAAACTATACTTCATGTAAAACCATACTTGATATAAACTATACTTCATGTAAAACCATACTTGATATAAACTAATCTTCATGTAAAACCATACTTGATATAAACTATACTTCATGTAAAACCATACTTGATATAAACTATACTTCATGTAAAACCATACTTGATATAAACTATACTTCATGTAAAACCATTCTTGATATAAACTATACTTCATGTAAAACCATACTTGATATAAACTATACTTCATGTAAACCATACTTGATATAAACTATACTTCATGTAAAACCATACTTGATATAAACTATACTTCATGTAAAACCATACTTGATATAAACTATACTTCATGTAAAACCATACTTGATATAAACTATACTTCATGTAAAACCATACTTGATATAAACTATTCTTCGTGTAAAACCATACTTGATATAAACTATACTTCATGTAAAACCATACTTGATATAAACTATACTTCATGTAAAACCATACTTGATATAAACTATACTTCATGCAAAACCATATTTGATATAAACTATACTTCATGTAAAACCATACTTGATATAAACTATACTTCATGTAAAACCATACTTGATATAAACTATACTTCATGCAAAACCATATTTGATATAAACTATACTTCATGTAAAACCATACTTGATATAAACTATACTTCATGTAAAACCTTACTTGATATAAACTATACTTCTAGTAAAGCCATACTTGATATAAACTATATTTCATGTAAAACCATACTTGATATAAACATTATTTAAAATAAACTATACATGATGCAAACCATACTTGATATAACTAATACAGGGTTTTGCTATTTTCATAGTCATTACACATAGATCGCAATACGACATGCTAACTATGTCTTGGCATGGATTCATGTAGTGGGTCACCCCAGACCATGACATTTTGCTTACACAAGTTTATTTGATCGTTGGTTGTACAAGTGAAGGTATAGTGGGGGCCATCTAAAATTATAAATTCCATGTAAAATTAATGTTCTTGGTCTGGATGCGCTCAAGATGTTAACACCGGTAATTATTGAGGCGTCTCTTAATACATATTGTCTGTGACATTTCTAATGCTATCTTTCATTCTATCAAAATATTACACATCGTCTTGCTTTACACTTGGTATTCTGTATCTATGTCTTGTATTATTCAATGCTATTCTTGAGCTACATACATTGTTTTCTAGAGCACCACAACTTTTATACTATGTCTGGTTTAAATTGGGGTGTCCGGTTAGCGCAATCGATAGGCGGTTGGCTTACCACGGCAACAGCCGGGGTTCGTTCCCTGGCGAGGACACCTGGGTTTTACTAATTCCCTAAAAATTAGTGGGAGCCGCGATAGCTCAGTGGTTAGTGAACTGGACTACTACGGACAAGAGGTAGGGTTCGATCCCAACCGACGGCTCCGGGTTCACCCAGCCTTAAATGGGTACCGGATTTTTCTGGGAAAGTAAAGCAGCACGGGCGTAATACCGACCACATTACCCAAAAATCATGTGCTGAAGGTCTGTAAAATAGGGTCACTAACACCATATTTCCCTATACGCCACTTGGCGTGACGGGGGGTACTTTACTTTTTTTACTGGTTTAAATTGCTGTTCACTAGGTGATTCGTTGTCTCTCTGTAACTTATATCTATATTGATCATGTTCTCTATCTCGATTTTTCTCTAAATAATTCTTCTGCCTAAAAATTATTAATTCTAAAATTGTCTAACTCTGCTAATCTATCTATTGACCTTTCGAGCCGTAACCGGTCCATAGGGCGTAGACCAAGATACACCTTCTCCTATATGAATTTTTTGTTCTAGCAGTTTTCTTTTAAAGATATTTTATCAAATCTCGCCATCTGTCTCTGTTCTGTGCAAGGAGTTCTATCTCATCGAGGGAGCCGATTCCTGCTGCTCTTGCCTCTCTCATCAATGTTCTTCTCAGTGTCTCCCTGGGTCTTCCTCTTTTTCTTTTACCTGTTGTTTCCCATATGAGGGCTTGCTTTGCTATTCGATTATTATCTCTTCTCATCACATGTCCAACGTATGACCATCATCTTTTCTTTATTACTGAAGATATTAGTGGTTGATTGGCGATTTCTCTAATTTCCTCGTTTGTTTTGAATTCGTTCCATTCTATACCAAGTATTTTCCTTAGACATTTATTTTCGAATGCGTTCAAGTTTGTTTCTATATCTATTGTTGTTTTCCAGCTTTCACACGCATATGTCAGGGTTGATAGTACATTTGATTTGAATAGCCTAAGTTTTGTGTTTGTGCTGATGAGTTTTGATTTCCACAACTTTTCAAGGCTTCTGAAAGACATTGCTGCTTTAGCCATTCTGATTCTAATTTCTTTGCTCGTATCCCCTTCTCGATCAATGTGACTTCCAAGATAGATAAAGTGATCGATCTCTTCTACTGGTTTGTTTTCCATGTATATTTTGTCGTCTGTTGGAATTAAACTTTTCATGACTTTAGTCTTTTCATGATTGACCTCAAGCCCAATTTTGCTGGCTATTGATGATAGTTCATTTGTGTTTTCCTGCATCGTTTTTATCTGACTGCTGATGAGAACTATGTCATCAGCAAAGTCGAGGTCCTCCAAATGGTCTCACTTGTATCCATTCGATGCCTTTATTACCAGTGCATTTCTTCATTATGAAGTCCATAACAATTCCATATAACAAGGGCGATAAAATACATCCTTGTTTAACCCCAGTACTCTGCTAATGCAGGAGGTTAAATACCCTTGTCTCATTTGCATAATTTATTGGCTTAGTCGCTGGCTAGCAATCTCTCAGCCAATGGTTGGATACAAAATTCAACTTTAGATGACATTTGTGTCAATTTTTGCAAAACAAATACTCCATCTTGACATTTTAATTGACATTTTAAAGTTTTAAAAATAACGCTAATATAAACCCTAAAAGTGACATCTCTCTCACAAACTTAACCTGCCCCCGAGTTTGCTTATCAAACTAATTTCTGGACATGAGACAAAGTCAAGTCAAAGTTTACATATATTCCCCTACATTTCCAAAAGTAACTAAAAATGTCCATTCCCAAAATTTGCTATTGTTCTTTCTGTTTCTGTGACGGTTTTATAATTGTACTGTTACTGCTATCACCTACTCAGTTTATGGGTAACTACAAAGATATCCAACCCAAGCTATATTTCTTATCTCCCATTATGTGATATATTCCGTCCTAGTGTATGCAATGTACTATTACATAAACAATACCTTATACAAGCCATATGTGATATAAACAACTTCACAAATCATTTATATCACATTAACGGGTTTTTTAAGGACTGGCGACGTACAGGAGTTATCTCCGAACCATAGCAAAAGAATAAATAATTGGCTCCTACATTTACAGCAACCAAAACAAATGGCTATAATTATGATAACATATACTGTTTCCCAAAAATCGACTGTTGCTGGTGTTACTATTTATCCTATTGGTCATAATCTTATCATCATCAAGTACCGGGTCTAGTGGCGTAGGTGATCATGTCTCTTCACAACTTTCGATTTCGACAGCTATTTATCATTTCTGTTGTTGACCTTCTGCCAAGCCATTCTCTTAAGCTGTCTGTAATTTTTTCTCTTTACTTCCCTCTATCTCTTCGTCCCTCAATTTTTCCAGTTGTTACAATATATTCCAGTTGTTCTCTTCTCATTACATGGCCAAAAAATGATGATTGTCTCCTCCTAACCCTGGAAATGAGCTCTCTTTGATCATAATCTACGTCAGGTGTAAAATAAGTCGGGTTTGTTTGCTGACGTAATACAGTAATGATTCTATTTGTGGCTGTCGAACTTCCTGCCTTGTGGGTTACTTGCACGAGACAGTGTACGGCTATAGACCACTGCCAATCTACAGTCGGTTGTGAGTAGACCCAGACAGCAAATCTAGTGAGAGAGAAACCTAAGGTAATCGATGACCACGTGTCTCGTAGATATCTCAAGACATTTCTCTGAGAGTCAATTTTCATTTCAGGTGTATGGACTTTGTTGTCTCTCAAAAATGTGTCGGTGGTGAATCATGTTAGTTCGTCAATGGTAAAGTACTAATAAATAATATATGATCATGTTAGTTCGTCAATGGTAAAGTACTAATAAATAACATATGAATCATGTTAGTTCGTCAATGGTAAAGTACTAATAAATAATATATGAATCATGTTAGTTCGTCAATGGTAAAGTACTAATAAATGATACAGTTACACAGAGATGTAAACGCAATACTCGTAGCAATAAAGTTGTTCGACAAAACAACATCCGAGAGTTACTGCAAGGGATGAATGATATTTCGTTTTCAAACATATGTAAATGCGAAAAGCGTCATAATTTGTAACTTTTCCTTTGTTGTTATGATCCATTACTCGATTTGAAAACACGAATTTCCTAACCAGCAGCACTAAACATCGCCATTTATAACTTCCCACACCATCAACAGAAAGAACATTATTACCATTCCTAAATTCACACACCACACCACTGGCATAAAAAACATCACCACTTCTAACTTCACACACCATCAGTATGAAAAACATCACCATTTCTAACCTTCCACACGACCAACATGAAAAACATCACCATTCTTAACCTCCCACACGATCGACATGAAAAACATCACCATTTCTAACCTTCCACACGACCAACATAAAAACATCACCATTCTTAACCTCCCACACGATCAACATGAAAAACATCACCATTCTTAACCTCCCACACGATCAACATGAAAAACATCACCATTCTTAACCTCCCACACGATCAACATGAAAAACATCACCATTCTTAACCTCCCACACGATCAACATGAAAAACATCACCATTCTTAACCTCCCACACGATCAACATGAAAAACATCACCATTTCTAACCTTCCACACGACCAAAATGAAAAAAACATCACAATTCTTAACCTCCCACACGACCAACATGAAAAACATCACCATTCTTAACCTCCCACACGACCAATATGAAAAACTACACAATTCTTAACCTCCCACACGACCAACATGAAAAACATCACCATTCTTAACCTCCCACACGACCAACATGAAAAACTACACAATTCTTAACCTCCCACACGACCACATGAAAAACTACACAATTCTTAACCTCCCACACGATCAACATGAAAAACATCACAATTCTTAACCTCCCACACGATCAACATGAAAAACATCACCATTTCTAACCTCCCACACGATCAACATGAAAAACATCACAATTCTTAACCTCCCACACGATCAACATGAAAAACATCACAATTCTTAACCTCCCACACGATCAACATGAAAAACATCACCATTCTTAACCTCCCACACGATCAACATGAAAAACATCACAATACTTAACCTCCCACACGATCAACATGAAAAACATCACCATTCTTAACCTCCCACACGATCAACATGAAAAACATCACCATTCTTAACCTCCCACACGATCAACATGAAAAACATCACCATTTCTAACCTCCCACTCGATTAACATGAAAAACATCACCATTCTTAACCTCCCACACGATCAACATGAAAAATATCACCATTCTCAACCTCCCACACGACCAACATGAAAAACTACACAATTCTTAACCTCCCACACGATCAACATGAAAAACATCACCATTCTTAACCTCCCACACGATCAACATGAAAAACATCACAATTCTTAACCTCCCACACGATCAACATGAAAAACATCACCATTTCTAACCTCCCATACGATCAACATGAAAAACATCACAATTCTTAACCTCCCACACGATCAACATGAAAAACATCACAATTCTTAACCTCCCACACGATCAACATGAAAAAACATCACAATTCTTAACCTCCCACACGATCAACATGAAAAACATCACAATTCTTAACCTCCTACACGATCAACATGAAAAACATCACCATTCCTAACTACCCAAAGATCATCAACATGAAAAACATCACCATTCGTAACTACCCAAAGATCATCAACATGAAAAACATCACCATTCCTAACTACCCATAGATCACCAACATGAAAACATCACCATTCCTAGCTACCCATAGATCACCAACATGAAAAAACATCATCATTCCTAACTACCCATAGATCACCAACATGAAAAACATCATCATTCCTAACTACCCATAGATAACCAACATGAAAAACATCACCATTCTAACTACCCAAAGATCACTAACATGAAAAACATCACCATTCTAACTACCCAAAGATCACTAACATGAAAAACATCACCATTCTAACTACCCAAAGATCACTAACATGAAAAACATCACCATTCTAACTACCCAAAGATCACTAACATGAAAAACATCACCATTCTAACTACCCAAAGATCACTAACATGAAAAACATCACCATTCGTAACTACCCAAAGATCATCAACATGAAAAACATCACCATTCCTAGCTACCCATAGATCACCATCATGAAAAACATCACCATTCCTAGCTACCCATAGATCACCAACATGAAAAAACATCATCATTCCTAACTACCCATAGATCACCAACATGAAAAACATCATCATTCCTAACTACCCATAGATAACCAACATGAAAAACATCACCATTCTAACTACCCAAAGATCACTAACATGAAAAACATCACCATTCTAACTACCCAAAGATCACTAACATGAAAAACATCACCATTCTAACTACCCAAAGATCACTAACATGAAAAACATCACCATTCTAACTACCCAAAGATCACTAACATGAAAAACATCACCATTCTAACTACCCAAAGATCACTAACATGAAAAACATCACCATTTCTAACCTCCCACACGATCAACATGAAAAACACCACCATTCTTAACTTCACCCACAATTAACATTAAACAAAACATCCCCGTTCCTAACTTCACACACAATTAACATTAAAACAAACATCCCCGTTCCTAACTTCACACACACACCATGAACATAAAAAAAACTACCACCATTCCTTACTTCACACACCATCATCATAAAAAACATCACCAATCCTAACTTTCCAACCATCAACGCGAAGAACACTATCAACCAATAACAATATACACGTTACAAAATAATTATGATGCTGTTATTAATTTCAAGTTTGACATTTTTCAAGCTTTGCTTTGAATATTTTATTTCCCTGAAAATTGCTAATCTGATCTTCAAATAGTTGCCTCTGAAATAGTTTGTCTGATGATCAAGATTCACATTAATCAATATAATGACATATTTTTGAAGTTACGATCCATCATAAACAATCTCTGCTCTTCATCTCCAGAGCAGTCTACTCCATCCTGCCAAATTATTGTCATCCAAGAGCAGACGTGTACCTAGCAGTCGTCATGTTTGCCGCCGCTTTTACGGTGATCAGGTTGCTACCGATACTCAAAAGATGAAGAATGTTGAAGGTGTCATCAAGATGGCTAGAGAGAGCCTCATCCAAATGTGATAAAAGCTAGAAATAAATGTGATACAAAAGAAAATAAATGTAAAAAAAAAAAATCTGAATAAATAAATTACACTCAACATATGACAAAGAAAATTTTATCGATTTTATTATTTTAATAAATTCAAGACGATGAGCTTCCTTCCTTCCTTCTTCCTTCCTTCTTCCTTCCTTCCTTCCTTCCTTCCTTCCTTCCTTCCTTCCTTCCTTCCTTCCTTCCTTCCTCCTTCCTTCCTTCCTTCCTTCCTTCCTTCCTTCCTTCTTCCTTCCTTCCTTCTTCCTTCCTTCCTTCCTTCCTTCCTTCCTTCCTTCCTTCCTTCCTTCCTTCCTTCCTTCCTTCCTTCCTTCCTTCCTTCCTTCCTTCCTTCCTTCCTTCCTTCCTTCCTTCCTCCCTACCTCCCTTCCTCCCTTCCTTCCTTCCTCCCTCACTTCCTCCCTCCTTCCTTCCTTCCTTCCTTCCTCCTCCCTCCTCCCTTCCTTCCTTCCTTCCTTTCTCCCTCCCTTTTTCCCTCCCTCCCTCCTTCCTTCCTTCCTTCTTCCTTCCTTCCTTCCTTCCTTCCTTCCTCCTTCCTTCCTTGTCCTACGTCTTTGAATGTAGTGGGCACCGATGAAATACTTCATATCTACTATCCCTGTTTGGGATCCTGCGAATTCAAGACCTGACATTTCTTTGATGTTACCTTTCCATATCTTTTTCTGTCGACCTCTCCCTCTTCTTCCTTTCATAGTTCCCTACAACATTTTTTTAATCAGCCCAGATGATCGAACAGCTAAACCGTTTCAGTCTGTATTTCTTCACAATAATTACAAGATCATCGCGCTCTAATATCGTTTGTTTAATTATTTTGCGAACTTTTTAATTCATGATAAGATCCACGTCAAACATGTCGGAACCTTTTGATAACTTTCCATCTCCATCCATTGCTTGTATTTTCTACTGTATCTCTATCTATTCAGCAGGAGTAAGATCTTCAGCAGGCTACTCTAAACACTTCACCATTAACTCCGGAGTAAGACAAGGCTGCGTGCTTTCCCCCTTACTTTTCACCACATATATAGACAATATAAGCAAATTAGCATGCCCAATCAAAGGAAACATACCAACACGGATGACAACAAACGATAACACAGAAGAGAACGAAATATACGTACCAGAAAACAACAGAAGAGAGGAAGAAATAAATGAAATACTATTTGCAGACGACCAAGTTCTGATACATGAAACAACTGAGGACCTACAAGAACATATCAACAGGCTAAACAACACTTGTAAACAATACAACATGAAGATCAACATAAGCAAACCGAAGTAATGGCAATAGCGAGAAAGGAAGAAAAACTAAACATCATAATAGATAATACATCTTTGAAACAAGTAGACAATTTTAAATATCTGGGTAGCACGCTAACACAAGACAATAACCAAGAAACAGAGATAGATATAAGGTGTAACAAAGCATGCCAAGTTATAGGCAAGTATCAACACTATTGAAAAACAAAGCAATAACTACGGAAGCAAAAAGGGCAATATACAAATCAATTTTTCTACCAACTCTGAGCTATCAGTGCCAGAATTGGACGCTGGACTCTAGAACAATAAGAAAGATAACGACCACCGAAATGAAATGTGTCAGAAGAATGACAGGAAACAGCTTAAGGGACAGAGTAAGAAACACTGACCTGAGGAAGAAACTCGAAATTGAACCAGCCATCGAATACATAAAGAAACAACAGATAAATTGGTTCGGCCACATAACAAGACAGAAAGAACTAACAATGAATCAAAGAGCCATAAACAAACGCTACGAAAACGTCAGATTAAGAGGAAGACCGAGAAAGAGATGGATAAATGGAATACTAGAGTCACTAGGAGAATAACATCAGAAGAGGCCAACAGAAGAGCAAGAATCGCAGATTGTTTCTCCCCTCGACGCCAACGGCAACAGAGGAAGGATAGAAGAAGAAGAGGAAGATCTCTGCTTTAACGGTCCATGTTTCACAAACGTATAGAAACATTGATTATAACTAGGCTGCACATCAACACAAACTTTGAGCCATTCTTAACTTTCCAAATTAGTTTTAGCTTGCAATGTTTGTAGTTTGCGATATTCCAGTCGATATTTCAGAATTTGAGTCCTCATCGCCGAGAATTGATCCTATGTGTATATTTATCAACTGTTCTTAGTTCTTGTCCATTAATTTTATTTGTTACAACAATGGCCCTAGGGCTATATTGGTTATCCATTTTTTTCAACATTAATCTTTATGTCATATGTACAAACACTTTATTTAGGCATATCATATCGGTTATAAGTTCTTGTTATGTTTGTGTGTTCGTGTCATTTTACTACCAATGTCATAAACAAGCGAAAGTTATTAATATTATAAGTACACGATGACGTGATATTAGCTTCTGCTCTTGTTTGTTTTGATTTGATTTATTTTGTTTTCTTTGACAAAAGAGTATTTCTCCTTCTTTTTCTTCTTGTATTCACCTATTGGATGGTGTCTATATTGTGCAACAAGTTAACTCCGCCAGAGCCGAAGACGACACGTAGATTCCGATGCGTCATTGTTCTTATATTCCCAGTGTATTCAGACAATGTACAGGATCTCCGGTATATTGCTATGAGACCCTCTGTTCCCGGTGAACTTCTTAATCTCAGCAAGGGAGTATGTTCGTTGTCATTGCCTCCCTTACCAGTGTTTACTTAGTGTTTCGTAGTATGTCTTTTTTCTTTTGCCGAAATTGCTTTGCGATTGTTATCTCTTCTCGGTCGACATATGCCCATATTTTTAGACGAATGCTTGCGAGAACATTTGAGTGTTACATGAGTATTCTTTTTTAGCTTCATTCGACTTTGATCATAGTGTTCAGCATTTGACCGAGCCAATGCGTCTTTCTTATGTGGTAAAATATGAGGCAGTCTTATCATCATGTGCCATACCGGTTGGTTTAGGCGATCATGTCCTTCCACAATCTTCTATCTACAGTGCATCGTATCAGTTCTGTTGTTGACTGTTTTCCATGCCATGACACCAAGCTATCTACTATTTTCTCTCTTAGTCGTCCGCGATCTTTCTTTCCTTTTATTTTGCCAGTTGTATCTAAGTATTCCAACTTTCCTCTTCTCACGATGTGCTGAAAAGTGTTGATTGTTTCTTTCTTATGTTTTTTCTGATGTTGATTGTTTGTTTCTGATCTTTCAAAGAGAGAAAATACTGGATAGCTTGGTGTCATGGCATGGAAAACAGTCAACAACAGAACTGATACAATGCACTGTAGATAGAAGATTGTGGAGGGACATGATCACCTACGCCAACCGGTAAGGCACATGATGATGGTGATGTTTTTTTAGGAACTCCCTTTTTGTGTTGGCCTTTTTGAGAACTTCCTCATTGGTCTTTTTAGCTGTCCAGGGAACTTCAACATTCTTCTGAAAAATCCCATCTCTGTGGCCTCTAATCGTCTTTTCATTTGTTTGTCTACTGTCTATGATTTCGCTTCTATAGGTCAGAATTGGTTCTATATAGCACCGATGAACTCTCTTTCTCATTTCTATTGACATAGATTTGTTGCATAAGATATTTTTCATTTTATGAAATGCTATTTTGGTCTGAGCTATTCTGCTTTTTATTTCTGTGGTGCATCTTCCATCTGATGTTATTATTGTGCCCAAGTATTTCTAAGATAAGGCAATCTTAAAGTATACGTTATTTAGTTCCATTATTTTATTTAATTATTGTGTTTACGGTCGTGTATCTGACAACCGCAATTTATGTCTATCTTCTACTTCATCTTTTCATCGGCATTTGCCGTTCAGAGTCGAGGGGCTATACAATTTGCCATCTGTTGAACATCTGTTGGCCTCTTGTTGTTTCCAAGTATTTATAATATTCCATCAATCAATCTTTTTCGTGGTCAGCCCTGGGTCTGGTTTTTTTTTTGTAGCGTTTGTTTATGGTTCATTGACTTGTACTTTGGTCTTTCTGTCGTATCACGTGATTGAACCGTTTTATCTGTGATTTCTTTATGTATTTAAGGGCTGGAATTATTTACTCATATTCTTTTATGTACTTATTCAGAATGTATCCATGTGTTTGTTGTGATCTGTTCTAAGCCTGAAGATAATAATTTATTCTTGTCAGTTAATGTCTATGGTAGTCATTATTAGAATGACTAGTAACAATAAAAGAAAACCCACAGAAAGTGGATGTATTACAAACTAAAAACGGAACATTGCTAACAGAATGTAAAATATAATCAATTCTGGGTCTAATAATGCTGGAGTATATAACATAATTATTTTAGACGAAACGGAAAAGAAACCAATTATAAAATGTACATCAGGCTATAAAATCTTAAAATTGGAAGTGGAAAACGATTAATAATGGAAAAGCTGCAGGAACTGACAAACATACAGATAGAGATGGTAAAGACACTAGAAGATTTTGACACTGAAGTGATCAAAGACATATGCAGCGACATATACCATACAGGATACATACCAAATGATCCAAAAATATATACTTTCATTGCATTGCCTAACAAGAGTGGTGCAGTTGAATGCAGTGATTATAGAACAATAAACCTTATGAACCATGCAACACAAATCTGGCTAAAAGTGATTTAAGGAAGGATTCAGAATTAAATCAATATGGAATTCGAAGAACAACAATTTGGAATTAGGAAATACATTGGAGCAAAAGTAATCATATTCTACATGAGGACATTAATCGAAAAGTACACAGAAGTAAACAAACCAATATATGCCTGCTTCATAGACTACACCAAAGTTTTCGATAGAATACACCAAAAACCTATAAACTCCTTAAAAGATAAACATCTAGATGACACGGGCATACGACATAATATGTAATTTATATTGGAAGAAAACAACAAAAATGGAATATAACAAAGAGAATTCTACACCCATTGATATAAAAAGAGGAGTAAGACAGGGATGCATCCTATCATCAAGCGTGTTCAATCCATACACTGAGCAAATCTTTAAAAACATAGAGATGCCTGGCCTAAACATTAATGGAAAGATAAGTAATAACATAACATATGCTGATGATACTGTATTACTAGCAGAAAATCCTAAAGATCTACAACAATTACTTAATGAAATAAACATGACAATCAAAAAAAAAATATGGATTAGATATGAATATCAAAAAGACTAAAACTATGATCATAAACAAAGGTAATACTAAAAACCTACATGTGGATATCAAAGTTGAAGGAATTAGACCTGGAGACATTTCAAAGCTACAACTACCTTGGACATAATGTAACCAGTGATGGGAGATGTAAAACTGAAATAAACAAAAGAATAGGAATGGCAAAAAGTAATTTTAATGTCATGAAGAACATACTAACATCAAAAAATAACACCATGGCTAAAACTCATCATCATCATCAAGTACCCTGCCTACTGGCGTAGGTGCTCATGTCTCTCCACAATTTTCGATCTCGGCAGCTATTTATCATTTCTGTTGTTGACCTTCTGCCAAGCCATTCTCATAAGCTGTCTGTTATTTTTTCTCTTTGCTTCCCTCTATCTCTTCGTCCCTCAATTTTTCCAGTTGTTACAATATATTCAAGTTGTTCTCTTCTCATTACATCGCCAAAAAATGATGATTGTCTCTTCCTAACATTGGAAATTAGCTCTCTTTTTGCTTTGACCTCTCTCAGAACCTCTTCATTACTCTTCTTAGCTGTCCATGGTATTCTCAACATTGTTCTGTGAAACCACATTTCTACAGACTCCAGTGATTTTCTTGTCTGTTGTCCTATTGCCCATGATAGGTTAGTTAATCGTCGCATTATCCTCATTACTCATCGAACAACTGTCCATAAGAGTTCATATCTTCTCTCCAGCAAATCCTGTAGTGTGAAACGATCAATTGGCTCACATGGCCTCCATCGTTCTCCTCGTAACTCTCTTGAATTTAAGCAACATCAGTTCTTGAGCAAGATAATTTTACTGTAAATACTTACCGTTAAGAAATGGTTGACATCACGATACTGATATCACGATACTGACATCACATAACTCGATGTACTGAGCACTAACGTCACTGCATTGCATACTAGACTCTATGAGCTGAACTTTAACATTACTATACTGAACATAATCTTCGATTAATTCAACACTGACATGACTACACTGAACACGAAGCTCGATGCATTGAATATCAACATCACTGTCAGCACAAACACTTAATGAAGTGAATATCAACATCACTACATACACTGAGCACAAACACTCGATTAATTCATAACTGACATCACAATACTGAACACAAAGTTCAATGAATTGAATATTAACGTAACTACACTGAGCACATAGCTCGATGAATTGAATATTAACGTCAATAAACTAATCATAAGCTCGATGAATTGAATATTAACGTCAATAAACTAATGATAAGCTCGATGAATTGAATATTAACTTCACTACGCTAAGCACAAAGCTCGATGAATTGAAAGTTAACATCACAACACTGAGCATAAAGCTCGCTGAATTGAACACTCAGTAAAAAGTCCTTGCAGGAGTAGTATTAAAATCGTGGTGAACAACCTATTGGTTATTGGTTATGGAAGGCCTCGGCATCACTGCAAACGAATTAAAATCCATAATTGCTCAACCGTCCGTGCCATTGGAATCATCCGAATTACTAACACATCTCCCAAACAAAGAAAGGTAACTGTAATCCCCATCGTAGCAGTCTCAGCACACGCCAAAAGACATAAGGCGAAACCGCGCAGAAAGTGAACACAGCCAACTGTTCCCTGTCATACGATATCATCATTCATCGTAAACAAGCGGGATATCGAAACAGGATCAAAACGGATGAGACACACAGCTCACGGTGTGCACAGAGCACTTAACTCAGTAGCTCCTGCAACAAGCCGGACTTGGAATATGAGGAAACTGCAAGAAGGAACACTTTTCAGACATAGCCTTCAATGGTTCCCGCCGCCTATCCACCATATACCATGGAAGTTCGCGTCCTCCCGAAAACGATGATCGTCGTAGCACTCAATGATTTTAGGCCATCGCTGATGACTCCAATTCCAACACATAGACACACAATGGTTGTAAGTTATCATTTCCAAGCCGCCTGACCTGTAGTTAGTAAAACCACAGAGAGAATATGATTTTGTGACCTTCACTGATTCACTCTTGGATGTGAATGTGTAGTTTACACAAGAGGAGAAGTTTTCAACTACAGTGATCCCATTTAAGACAATTCTGTGATAGCAAGGGAGTCTCCTTTATAGCAGCAGAACTTGATGTTCTCTGCTCCCTTCTTGTAGCTGCTGCCACACGATTCTGATGTCTCATTAACTTGGACATCATTCAAGAACAATGTCAGATTAACATTCCATAGATCTGGCTCTGCTGATGAAGTGCTTGGTGCAACAGTTGTATCAATCATACAGGAGGCTCCTGGTTTGTGGTCATTAATATCACAGACGGCATATGATGTTATATTCAGTATTTCTTTCTGGGGTATAAATATGTGGCACACACATGGGGAGTGGTTTGTGGTCACAGTAATCCCATTAAAGGCAATTCTAGGGTAGCATGGCATAGCTGTTCAGAACAGCACAATCCTATGATGTTTTCTGTGTTCGCTATAAAGCTGCTGCTGCTACACAATCCTGACCAGTTATAGGTGTGGACATTATTCACTCGCAATGACAAAACTGCTTTGTTTACATCATAAACCTCTGGAAGCGAATCATTTATGGGACTAATAGTACAATTTATTCTTCCATCGGGGATATCTTCCTTGAGTCCCCAATAATAAAAGGTCTTTGGTTAAAAAACACATATGCTTTTGAGTTAAACACAAAATGAGCCCACTTCAAAGGTGAACAACCTACTCGTCGCCACCGGTATCTATGGCGATGACCTACCAAAGGAAACGGAAAACCTGATATAAAAGATTCTTCCATCTGGTAGAACAATTTGCCTACGATAGACAGCTCTGACTGCAAATATATAACACTGCTTGTGTCAAAGGCAATACAAACCACATGCTGAATAAGCAAAATTAACGTGTACAGAAGACGTGTGCACTGCACTGCAAAAATAGTGTTTCGTGTATATTAATAAGTAGACAAAGTTTAATAAAAAGATGTTCCCTAATGTTCTTATTTGAAAAAAAAAAAAGAAAAACTATGTTCATTTGGTTCTTTAGTTATGGAAGGCCTCGGTATCGCTGCAAACGAATTAAAATCCATAATTGCTCAACCGCCCGTGCCAGTGGAATCATCCGAATTACTATCTCATCTCCCAAACAAAGAAAGGTAGCTGTAGTCTCCATCATAGCAGTCTCAGCACACGCCAACAGGCATAAGGCAAAACCGCACATAAAGTGAACACAGCCAGCTGTTCCCTGTCATACGATGTCATCATTCATCGTAAGTAATTGGAATATCGAAACATGATCTCTCTCTCTCTCTCTCTCTTTCTCTCTCTCTCTATTTCTCTCTCTCTCTCTCTCTCTCTCTCTCTCTCTCTGCGATCAGGGCTCAATCAGAGTAGGATTCCAGACTAGAGCTCAGTCAGAGTAGGATTCCAGACCCTCACATGAAGTCAACTGTCTGGTTAAGTATGTTGATCGCCCCCACAGACAGAACATCACAATTAGAGTCTGTCAGATCCACTCTGATTGAACACCCGTTAAAACGTTGCACTGTGTTCTGCGCCAGTGGTCCAGTGCATCCAATTTCAGCCAGAATTTTATTCAGGTTTGCTTTCCTTAGCCTTTGATTGTCCCCAATCTTCCTGCAAGGCAGCAGATGATCTTTCCTGTAGGGGGATTCTGCCCTTAGATGATCTGCCCTCCCAGGTTTACGAGCACCATCTGCCCGAGTCACTAGAGGTGACTAACACAGACATGCACATTCAAAATATTTTGTTAACTGATCCTGACGAATAAAAACTTGACCGGAATATATCGTGGGCGAAGTTACAGGGCATTTCACCTTTATTTCACAGCACCACAGATCCCATTTCCCACCCGTTAGATCCTACAAATAAATGCCTGAAACTGGCGTTAAATAAAAACAGATAGGTCCTGGCACACATAGCAATGTTGATACTGCCATATTTAGCTAATGTGCCGTTTAACGTGTTAAGTTGTGAATTATAGATAGTATGATTATAGACATATGGATGTGAATCATGGACAATAGGACAACAAACAATAAAATCACTAGAGTCTGTAGAAATGTGGTTTTACAGAAGAATGTTGAGAATACCATGGACAGCTAAGAAGAGTAATGAAAACGTTCTGAAAGTGGTCAACGCAAAACGAGAGCTAATTTCCAATATTAGGAAGAAACAATCATCATTTTTTGGCCATATAATGAGAAGATAACAATTTGAATATATTGTAACAACTGGGAAAATTGAGGGACGAAGAGATATAGAGGAAAACAAAGAGAAAAAAAAAATACCAGACAGCTTAAGAGAATGGTTTGGCAGAAGGTCCACAACAGAAATGATAAATAACTGTCGAGATCGAACATTTTGGAGAGACATGATCACCTACGCCAGCAGGCCGATACTTGATGATGATGATTATAAATTATGTTAGTCTGTTGGTACAGTGGGTGGTGTTCTGTGCTCTAACGCCACAAGCATGTCAACTAATCGTCACCCTTCAAATATTAATGTTATTCTGGACCCATGCTTCTTGAACATTCAGTACGATACAGATTATCAATACAAATTTTGCCTGACACATGAAAGTCAGATTGAGAAACACAGAAACTAAGAAAATAGGTGTTATAGTTAACATCTGTCACCATACACTGCATCTCCCAACCTTTTTTTTAATTCTTGACGTTTAAAATCAAATGAGGAAATAAAAAAAAAAGATATGTTATTCTAATTAAAGGCTATTAATTAAAAGTTATAGATGACAACATGAAAATAGTCGGCACTTCTGTCTGTCCATTTGGAAAGTATTTGCTAGGAAAGTATAGAATGTAGGTCTAAGTTTAATTTCAATTATTATTAAACAAAAATAAAAAAATTCTTCAAGTCTGCCCCCCCCCCCCAAAAAAAAAAAAAAACACACACACACACACACACACACAGAGTACACAGACTTTAAACAAAGTCACAGCAGACTTCATAAGAGAATCCGTAATCCCATCGGAAAGAATTTTAATTTTTTTAAATGTGTGAAATGTGAATTATCGCCCTTGTTTATTAAAATATTAATAAAATTAATACAATTGTGGCTTAAAGAAAAAATATGTGATACGTTTTTTAACCTCGATGTATGTATAACCATTTATACAAAAAGTAAAGTTATTTAATTTTTTATATTTCTATATTCTAAATAAATATTTATGCAATTCCTAAATAATGTTAAAATGAGAAAGAGTTATGGTTTACTACACATTAAATAAAATGGCGTTTGAATTTTTTCTAAATCTCGGTTAAGATCATACTTTTAGGGATCATTTCTATAGGTAGTCTTGACGGCACATTAACCACGATGACGAGACATCGTCACTCCCTCTGAGCGAGAAGCTGGTTCTAGGTTCATCATTGCTCTTGTGATGGACCGACGAGTTGTTGAGGATCGTTCCTTTCCTCCATTAATGGAGGTTTAGGAGGAGGGAGTGACAATCTGAAGGTTTACCTAACGATTAAATGTACGAGTGGTTACTACAAACTGGGAAAAAATGAATACAGGCTGATAATATATAACACCTACTTTGAGCAAGAGACAAGGAAACTAAGGTAAGGTAAAGTACGAAACTTGAACCGGCGTCTTAGCACGCGAGCTTACACCCATATGTGCTCGGCCGCCTATCCAGAAATGTTCGGATATTTCTGTATAGTGTAGCCTCAAGCATCGAAAATCAGATGCGAAGCGACATTCCTCACCTTCCCAGGATAATACCCTGGTACCCATTTCTGCCAACGGCTGGGTCGACCGTGGGGGTATTTTTTTTTTCCAACCACGAGTACAATTCACACTGCTCCCAGCGGGAATCGAACACGGGTTGTCCGAACGTCGGTAGTCCAGTTGGGTGGTTTTCCCAACTAGGCTACCGAGGCCCCCACACAAGGAAACTATACACATGGAAAAGCCCTGGAAATAAGAAGAGGAATCAAATAGATTACATAATGATAAAAGAAAGCCAAAACCTACCCAGGAGCAGATATTAATTCAGATCACAATCCTGTAATGAAAAAAAATGAAATAATGAAAATCAAACTAAAGAGAAACAAGCAAAAGTACTTACTTTATGTGTTAGTTCCACAAATTGGCGCCCTAGTACACAACTGTAAAATGCCTACAGGTAGAGCGAGAAAAGACAGCAACAGCGATGCAGCCACAGAAGACCAAGGTACTGTAGGAACTTTTGAAACGCTTCGTGACGAAGGGGAAATGTATGCTAAAACAATTGATAGTTTTACCAAGGCGCTTGAGAAAAGAAATGGTGACAAAACATGCTTGGTGATTAGGTCAAAATGTTATTTAATGCTTGGAAACTCAGAGTTAGCTTTGACTGATGCAGATGCTGCTTTGGAGCAAGATGAAGATGGCAAGAGAGAGATTAGAGCCCTGAATATGAAAGCTGAAGCACTGTACCAGAAAGGGGATTTTGAAAGTGCATTGATGTTCTATCATCGAGGTAACAAGTTGAGGCCTGAACTGCAAGAGTTTAGACTTGGGATACAAAAGTGTGAAGAGGCAATTAACAACAGTACTGGAACACCAAATGCAGTACAGCTTGAGGCATCAGGAGATTTATCTTACTTTTACAAGCATGATGATAAAAAAGAAAAAGGTTACACAAAAATTAATCAGCCACAAAAGAAAGAAGAGAAGAAGGACCGCACACCAATACCAAGACTATGAAAGAGCTACTAGGAGAATTGTATGAGGACAAGGAATTCTTAGAAAAAATGTTTGATAGTTTGGCAAATAGCAACTCCAAGACAGAGGACTACACCAAGAGCAGAGCATGTGATGGGCTTGAGTATCTCACTAATCGGTCAGATTTCTGGCGTCAGCAAAAACCTATGTATGCTCATAAAAGAGATAAGCAGGCTCGGTCTGCTAAAAGTTCAGCAGGGCCTCGAGGAAGTGATCCTATGAGATACGTACTCATTAAGTTTAAAGAAATTGATAAAGCACAATCTGAAGGAAAGTATGTGGAAAGCTTAGAAAAATGCAGGTATGCATTAAAGAAAGTAGAAGTAGCTACCAGAGGAATTATTAAATAACAAAGCATACGTTATTGCCAACCTGTACAGTTCCATGAGAAATGCTTACTTAGAAATGAACAAATATTCCTCTGCACTGGTCTATCATACAAAAAATATGAACATTGCAAGAGACAACAATATAAAACAGGCAGGGATGGGAGAGGATGGGAGAATTTGAAGATGCTATTGAAATTTGGAAAGGGAAACTTCCAAAGAGCAAGACACCTCTAGAAAGAACTTGGCTATACCATGAGATAGGTCGGTGTCACTTGGAGCTGGGAGAGTACCAAGATGCCAAAGAGTTTGGAAAAAAAGCTTTGGAAGCAGCAGTAGAAGCTGATGATGATGGATGGCTGCTCCATGCTCGTGTGCTTGTGGCTCAGTCTGAGGTTAAATATGAGGAATACAGAGCTGCCTAAGAATCTTTTGACTTGTCTTTGGATTTGGCTGTGAATCAGAATGATAAACCAGCTCAAAGTGCAGTAAAGAAAGCTTTAGCAGAGGTCTATAGTCGATTAGGGACAGAGGGTTATCAAGATGAGAATGAAGATGATCAACATGGTGAAAAACCCACAAATGATTCCGATGAGGACAAAAAGTCAAGGAAAAGTGATGCTGGTACAATTGAAGAGGATGAAGATAGTGTCCAGAAAAATTAAAGTCACGCTTGATGTTGAGAAAGCATTGCCAGTCTTGATACAATTTAGATTAATGAAAAGTTGCTTATTATTTTCACAAGGAGGGTATATACAATCACTAGGGAACTTCCGGTATATGGTGGATAGGAGGCGGGAACAATTGAAGGCTATGTATGAAAAGTGTTCCTTGTTGCAGTTTCCTCATATTCCAGGTCCGGCTTGTTGCAGGAGCTACTGAGTTAAGTGCTCTGTGCACACCGTGAGCTGTGCGTCTCATCCGTTTTGATCATGTTTCGATATTCCAATTGTTTACGATGAATGATGATATCGTATAACAGGGAACAGTTGGCTGTGTTCACTTTCTGCGCGGTTTCGCCTTATGTCTTTTGGCGTTTGCTGAGACTGCTACGATGGGGACTACAGTTACCTTTCTTTGTTTGGGAGATGAGATTTGGACGATTTCGCTGGCACGGGTGGTTGAGCAATTATGGATTTTAATTCGTTTGCAGTGATACCGGGGCCTTCCATAAACAAACAAACAAGCAAAAGTCTAATTCATTAACAAATCCACTAGAAATTGCAGCTTTAAATCAAAAATATATTAAAGATACCTATACTATACAAGTAAAGAACACATACCAGAAGCTGGAATAGAATAAGGAAATTGAACAATACAGAAGAGAAAATCCTAATGAAAAAGTAACAACCAAATGGCAATGCATAAAGAAAAGCATACAAGAAACCTGCGACACCTTACCCAAAAGAGAAAAAAACAAAAATGTATAACTAACACCATCTTAGAAAAAACTGGAAGAAAGGAGACAAGCGAAGAACACTGCCCAATACAATAAAATAGATTATGAAATACGCAAAATGTGCAAAAAGGCAAAAGAAGACTGGCTCAGTCAAAAATGTAGAGAAATAGAAACTATGGAAAGCAAACATGACTTAAGAGGAATGCACACAGAAATAAAGAGAATGACTAATAACAATTTAAAAAGCCACAGAAGGTGGATGCATTGCAGACAAAATAGGAAAAATGCTAACAGACAATAAAGATATAATATTATAGATAAATGGCAGGAATATATAACAGAACTATTTCATGATCAAAGGGACAAGAAACCAGCTATAAAATGTACATCAAGCTATAAAATCGTAAAATCTGATGTGGAAAAAGCTATAAAAACAATGAAAAAGGGAAAAAGCTGCAGGATCTGACAGCATATTGAAGATTTTGGCATTGAAGTGATTACAGACATGTGCAAAGACATATACCATACAGGATACATAACAAATGAACTAAAAACATCAACTTTTATTGCATTGCCTAAAAAGAATGGTGCAGTTGAATGCAGTGACTTTAGAACAATAAGCCTAATGAGCCATGTTACAAAAATCTTGCTAAAAGTTATACAAGGCAGGATTCAGAATAAAATCAATACTGAATTAGATGAGCAGCAATTTGGATTTAGGAGAAATAGCGGGACAAAAGAAGCCATATTCTGCATGAGAACATTAATCGAAAAGTACACAGAAGTAAAGAAACCGATATATGCTTGCTTCATAGACTACACCAAAGCTCCTGATAGAGTACACCACAAACAATCCATATAATGCCCAAAAGAGATACATCCAGACGACACGGACATACGACCAACATGCAATCCATACTGGGAGCAAACAGCAACAATAAAATATAACAAAGAGAACTCTACACCCATTGATATAAAAAGAGTCGCAAGACAGGGGTGCATCCTATCACCAAGCTTGTTCAATCCATACACAGAGCAAACCTTTAAAAACATCACAGAGATGCCAGGCCCACAATTCAATGGAAAGATAATCAACAACCCAAGATATGCTGACGACACCGTACTACTAGAAGAAAATCCTAAAGATCTACAACAACCACTTAATGAAATAAACATGACAAGCAAAAAATATGGACTAGACCCGAACATCAAAAAGACCAAAACCATGATCACAAACAAAGAAAACACTCAAAACCCACAAGTGGATATCAAAATTGAAGGAACAGACCCGGAGACAGTTCAGAACTACAACTACCTTGGACATACTATAACCAGTGATGGAAAATGTACAACTGAAATAAACAAAAGAATAGGAATGGCAAAAAGTAATTTTAATGTCATGAAGAACATACTAACATCAAAACAAATAACACCATGGCCAAAACCAAGAATATCAAAATGTTACATCCTCTCAACGTTCCTATATGGTGCAGAAGCATGGACACTTCACAAGAAAACAGAACAGAGAATTGAAGCCTTTGAAATGTGGACATACAGAAGAATAGGTAGAATTGGATGGAAGGAAAAAAAAGAAAACAAACGATGAAGCCTCAAAACAACTAAAAATGAAAAGACAACCACTAAGCACAACTCAAACAAGACAAATGCGATTTCTGGGCCATGCCAAAAGACACAACAGCCCACTCAAAGTAATCCTGGAGGGGAAAATACAAGGTAAAAGAGGCAGAGGCAGACCAAGACTAACATGGACGAGCAACATCAAAAGATGGACAAATCAGCCTATGACAACCTGCACCATCAAAGCAAGAGACAGAGCAGAATGGCGCTCCATGGTAGCCAACCCTCGTTGCGGAGACGGCACTAGATGATGATGATGAAGGTTAAAGAAAGCTTCACAAGTCATCATCGAGTGCCATCTCCGCAACGAAGGTTGGCTACCATGGAGCGCCCCTCCGCGGTGTCTCCTGCATTGATGGTGCAGGTTGTCATAGGCTAACCTGCCCATCATTTGATATCACTCGTCCATGTTAGTCCTGGTCTGCCTCTATTAACCTGTATTTTCCCCTCCCATACTACTCCTAGTAGGCTCTTGTGTCTTCCAACATGCCCCCAAAATCCCACCTGTCCTGTTCTAATTGTGCTCAATAGTTCTCTTTTCACTCTTAGCTGTTCCAAAACTTCATAATCTGTTCTCCCTTCCTCCCATCCAATTCTACTCACTCCTCCATAAATCCATATTTCAAAGGCCTCATCTATCTGTTCTGTTTTCCTGTCCAATGTCCATGTTTCTGCACCATACAAGAACATTGAGAAAATATAACATCCTGCTATTCCTAGTCCCAGCCCTGTTGTTATTTGTCTTGATATTAGTATACCCTTCATGGCATGAAAATTACTTTTTGCCATTCCCACTCCCTTGCTTATTTCAGTTGTACACCCTCACTCCCTTGCCTATTTCAGTTTTACACCCTCACTCCCTTGCTTATTTCAGTTGTACACCCTCATTCCCTTGCTTATTTCAGTTGTACACCCTCACTCCCTTGCTTATTTCAGTTTTACACCCTCACTCCCTTGCTTATTTCAGTTGTACACCCTCACTCCCTTGCCTATTTCAGTTTTACACCCTCACTCCCTTGCCTATTTCAGTTTTACACCCTCACTCCCTTGCTTATTTCAGTTGTACACCCTCACTCCCTTGCTTATTTCAGTTGTACACCCTCACTCCCTTGCTTATTTCAGTTGTACACCATCACTCCCTTGCCTATTTCAGTTGTACACCCTCACTCCCTTGCCTATTTCAGTTGTACACCCTCACTCCCTTGCTTATTTCAGTTGTACACCCTCACTCCCTTGCCTATTTCAGTTGTACACCCTCACTCCCTTGCCTATTTCAGTTGTACACCCTCACTCCCTTGCTTATTTCAGTTGTACACCCTCACTCCCTTGCCTATTTCAGTTGTACACCCTCACTCCCTTGCCTATTTCAGTTGTACACCCTCACTCCCATGCCTATTTCAGTTGTACACCCTCACTCCCTTGCCTATTTCAGTTGTACACCCTCACTCCCTTGCCTATTTCAGTTGTACACCCTCACTCCCTTGCCTATTTCAGTTGTACACCCTCACTCCCTTGCCTATTTCAGTTGTACACCCTCACTCCCTTGCCTATTTCAGTTGTACACCCTCACTCCCTTGCCTATTTCAGTTGTACACCCTCACTCCCTTGCCTATTTCAGTTGTACACCCTCACTCCCTTGCCTATTTCAGTTGTACACCCTCCATCACTGGTCACAGTATGTACAAGGTACTTGCAGCTCTGAACTGTCTCCACGTCCACTCCTTCAACCCTGATATACACTTGTAGCCTTTGAACATTATCCCTGTCCATGATCATAGTTTTAGTCCTCCAGATATTCATATCCAATCCATACCCTTCGCCCATCACGTGTATTTCATCAAGCAACTGTTGTAGATCTTTAGGATTGTCTGTTATTGAGTTATTTGCGGGTCATCATCATAGCACTCCGAACATGTCCATAGGTGCTCAGATCCCATCCTCAGCAAGTCCCGTAGCGTCCAGCGACTGACGACTCCAGTTCTGAATCAGTTGTTTGCTAGTAATACGGTATCATCAACATATCTTAGGTCATTGATTATCCTTCCATTAACGTTCAGGCATGGCATCTCTGTGATATTCCCAAAGATTTGCTCAGTGTATAGATTGAACAAGCTTGATGATAGGATGCATCCCTGTCTTACTCCTCCCTTTATATCAATAGTTCTCTTTGTTATACTCCACCACTGTTATTCGCTCCCAGTACAAATCACATACCAGTCGCATGTCCGTGTCATACAGATATAAATATTTTAAGCAGTCTATAATTTGTTTATGGTGTACTCCATCAAAAGCATTAGTGTAGTCCATGAAACTAACGTAACAAGTGGACAGCAAAAATCAGAACGATGTTTCGACTCAAAGGCATTCAACAGGAACCAACATACAACACACGTACAAATATGTATTTAAAATAAATAAAAAAATAAAACAATCGAACTAGAAGTAGAAATTAAAGAAAAATATAAATAAAGTCTTCCGTGATATGGAATCCGATATGAAAAGGAAACATGATCAAAACGGATGAAACACACAGAAATACAATGTTCATTTCTGGCATAACTTGATGACGTAAACTCCATACTAACGAAGAACTCTCTAAAAATGTTTTGTTTTGTGAACACATAAATCGTAATGTCATTAACTCATGCGTATCAACGTAAAAAGATCCAGGTATTAAAGTTGGACTTCCCAAAAGATTTGGTTGTCGCCTATCACCCGCTCGGATGGTGATCGCACGTAGAATTTGCTGTAGAAGAACAGTAAAGCCACTATTATGTTACTGAGTTATTGAGTAATTTGCGGATCATTATCATTACACTCCGAACTATAGTTGCTCAGATCCCCTCCGCAGTAAGTCTCGCAGTGTCCAGCGTGCGACGACGCCAGTTCTGTGTTGGTTGATAAGTCTTCTTACATGCCCACTAAGTTTCTCGTTTCTGGTTGTGCCCACAAAAACTCAAATCTCTTTCTGTAGGAGTGACTTGGACTCATGGTTGTCGAAGTCCTGTGCCCTTCCCACATATAGGAGGGCATTCATGATGTCCGCTCAATCCATTAGTTGACCGTTTTCAACGACAGCGCATTAGCCAACCTGTCCGCTCTTTCATTTCCCCGTGCTCCCCCAAGTCCAGGGACGTAGACAAATGTGACCTTACGTATTTTTGACTTCTGCAATGACTCTACCCATTGTATGCGTACAGAGCCCGCCGCCACTTGTTTAAATCATGCTCATCGAATCACTCAGTATGCAACCACTGTTATGTCCAAATGTTCAGTCGAAAGATCATCTTTACTGCACAACGAACAGCTCTATAGTGTTCAGATCTCCACCTCAGCATGTCCCTCGGTATGAAGTATACCCGTCTAAAATCAGCGAAAGTACTGAAGATAATATCACCTCAGATGCATAAACTCTGGTCTGCAGAAGACCACTTCTGTTTATAACTGAATTTATATATAGCCGCGATAGCTAGTGTGCTGGACTACTAAGAACAAGATGTCGGGTTCGATCCTGATCGACGGCTTCCAGATTCACCCAGCCTTAAATGAGTACCGGATTTTTTCTGGGAAAGTAAAGCGGTACTGGCGTAATACCGACCACATTACCCCAAAAATCATGTGCCGAAGGTCTGTAAAAATTATGGTCACTGTCACTATATTCCCTATACGCCAGTTGGCGTGAAGGAGCACTTTACTTTATATATATATATATATAAAAGCTCAAAAGCAAAGCTCAGGATTATCAAATCCAATATATTATCCACCCCTATTTATGCATGATGTGCTTAGACCTTTGGATCGCTCGGCTGCGTGGAGTGAAGAAACATGTTGCATGGGCAACAACT